>CAJQUW010000779.1:0-514671 GCA_907163375.1 Prostheceraeus crozeri
GAAAATTAACTGGAATTGGTTTGTTAGTATTTAATCTTTTTGCAATATCCTGTTTCAAACCTCTAAACTAGGAGTAATATGCTTAATCCACCATTTCAAGTCTATCAATTTTTAAATATGCTTTTTTTCCCAGTCTTACCAAAAAAGATTAATTCATTATTTGCTGTACGATGAATTATTAATTTAAATTTTAATTGATATGATATTTTATCATAATCTAAATAACCGAATAATGGAGACAATGACCATTTACTGTCTGTTTACTTTTTTTGTTAAATTCACGTCTTTCTTTATATGCATCATTATTTGTTTTATTTAAATGTTTTGCAATATTTTCTACATCTTTCGCAATTCCTGCGGCATCTGTTCCAGCGTGAGTTAAATCATCAATAATTATACCATCATTAGTATCAGGAAACCAACCTTCGATTTCATGCTTTTTATTATTTTCACCAATTGTTATAAATCTAAGCATTGTATCAATTACACCTGGGGAATCACTTATTGTTTCTATATTTTGAGTTGCAACATCTAAACGCATTTGTGTAAATAAACTTGGGAAAAAATTATTCTCTAGTGTAATATTATCGGTATCTGGTAATGGTGTTGTAAAATTAGCATCACTATATAAAGAATATTCACAGTGTAAAAATGAATCAGGTAAATATAAAAAACTCTGCTGATTATCAACTTCAAAAATTAAATCACCTCCAGTATTTACTCTACTGGAAGATCCGGGATTCATAGCAATTCTTATATAGTCATTCTTTTTTTTGATTGTTAACTGGTGAACGGGGATCATCTAATCTAAATTTATTTTCGATAAGCGAAGACATTTTTATAAGAAATAATTTGACTTTTTGTTTTTCTCACAGATAGAAAAAAAATTTTATTAAATATAATTTTAGAATTTTACTAAATATAATTTTAGAATTTTACTAAATATAATTTTAGAATTTTGCTAGACCAGCTCCGCTACAGCTTTGCTGGTTAGACCGAAGGTTGCTGCTCACGCCATTACCTCTTATTTCTTCAATTGTTTTTTCATTTTGTTTACTATCACCCTCTACAGCTATGTTAGCAATTTTGTTTTTTGTTTCCTCTGAAAGTTTTTTTTAATTTTTTTAGTTCTTCAGAATCATTCCTAAGTTTACGAATAGCTTCTAGTTGTTTTAATTCGTTTTGTGATTTAACAGCATTTGATATTGCACTAGCTGTACTACCTATAGCAGCTGCTCCTTTTGCAGCAGATGTAATCAAATCTTTATTATTTTTAATTAAGTTAACGATACACCAATACCAGAAAAGATGCCATCCCCTTCTTTTTGGACGGGAGGCACCTGCGGTGCCTAGGAACTTTTCTGTTCCGACTGTTTCTCTATTATCATAATGATAAACAGGATTCATACGTGGTTCATGAGCAATTTTTTGATTTGAAGCAAAATGTTTAAGATTGTGTTTATAACTTATAGGCATTTTTTAGTAATAAATTGACTTTTTGGGAAAAATATAAATACGGGCGAAGCGCGAAGCCCTGGAAGACATCTCCGTTGACCCATGAAACGATGTCCATTATAAAAAAAATGTTTATTTTTGTTCTTAACTTTTGCAGATTGCGTTTTTGGTTAACTTTATCAGGAACCAAACCTGCATCAATCATTCTTTTTATTCTATGATTTTCTTTCATAATATTTCTTTCTTTTATTAACTCTTCTAATTGTTTAATTCTTTTAAAATTATTAGCTCTAATTTTATCCATTTTTAAAATTATATACTTTTATATACTTTTATATATTTATACTTTTTTTATTTTTTAAAATTATATTTATATTTTTAAAATTATATTCATATTTTTTAAATTATATTTATATTTTTTATGATTCTTATTTTTTGTAGGTAAAAAATATTTAATTTAATATTTACAATACTCGTTTAAGATTTACGTTTATGAATATCTAACAACTTCGAGATAACTTTATTAATTGCCTGTTTGCACTTTATCTATTGCGTCAAGCAGCGTGTGATGTACTTTAATTTCTCTTCTATTAACTTGCATTTTCTGCTGATTAATCTTCAACGCCGGTTTTAAGAGCATTTAACTTAATTTTAAGAACATCTAATTGTCTTTTAACAGCATCTAACTGTTCTTTATTTTCTTTAGAGTTTTCTTGTAAATTTTTCTTTAATTCATTTTCTAAATTGATTTTAAGAGTTTTCATTTTATCAACTTTTTGATTAAGTGAGTTTACTTCATTTATTATTCTATTCATCTTTTTCATTTGTTGAGTAATTTTAGAACTCAATTCATCAACACTTTTTTGGAATGTAGTTTGTAACTGTTTTAAATTTTTTTTAATTCTTTCAGGTAGTTTTTCTATTTCATCTTCTAATTGTTCTTTTAACATTTTTATCTGATGTTTATTTTTAATGACTGCAGATTTTAAATTTAAAGAAAGTAATATTAAAATTTTTGATTGTTCTGAAATCTTTTAAATAGTTTTGCTATATCTGCTTTCTAGCTCTCTATCCTTTTTATCAAGTTTTAATAATTTTTCGTTTAATGATTTGTCATTAAGTTTTAGCAACTTTAATTCGTTCATCAGCGGAACCAAAACATCGTTTATATATTTTTCTTTTAAGTCATTGATTTGTGTATCAACATATTGTTTATTTGTTAACTCTGTATTTTGTTGTGGAAGAATAGAAAGATGCAATGGACCAGATAAAACGTCTCCAGTTTTCATAATATAATTTTCTATCTCTATTTCTAATTCACGATTATTCGGGATATATGCACCTCCACCAACATTTGGTAACATCATTTTTTAAACAATAAAAATAAAATTTTTTCTGATTATAAAAAATACATAAATTATAAAAATACATAAATTATAAAAATAAAAATTTTTCCTAATAAAAATAAAAAAAATGGAAATGACTCAAATTTGTCAGTTTGCAATATGCGTTTTTTAAATCAAACACTATTATATTCTCATATGAAAAACACACCATGTGGTATGCATATGAATCAATTACAACCTAATAATATACAACCTAATAATATTCAACCTAATAATATTCAACCTAATAATATTCAGAATAATATTCAACCTAATAATAGTATTCAGTATAATAATATTCAATCAGAGCAACCATTACAAAGATTAAAGCATTTATTTATTTCAGATAAAGAACAAAATCTTTATACTGCTAGAATAAATACACCTAGGCAAAATACTGCTAGAATAAATACACCTAGGCAAAATACACCTAGGCAAAATAATAATAATTATTTAGCACAAAATAATAATGTAGCACCAAAATAATCCTTTTGTTCAAAATAATCCTTTTGTTCAAAATAATAATGTAGCACAAAATAATTATATTGATAAAAATCAATTTGTTGAAAGTAATAACAAAAAAATATGTTCCGGATGTAATAAAAATATAACATCAAAAAATTTTGCACGTCATTTAAAATTATGCGAACAACCAGAAGAGGTTAAAAAAAATAAAAAAGATAAATTAAAAGATCAGTTATGTCGTAATTGTAATAAATATTTTACAAATCAAGGAATTACTAATCATTATAATTCTTGTATAAGTTCTACAAGACAATGTACAAGTTGTCAAATTACTAAACCTAAGACAGAGTTTTATGATAGTAAATATCAGTGTAAGGATTGTTTAAAAGAAAAAGTTAAATGTAGAGGTTGTCAAAAAATTATATTAAAGAAAAATTTTCAGCGACATGTAACACTATGTCCAAAACTTAATCAACATAATGATCAACATAATAATAATTTATGTCAAAATAATAATTTATGTCAAAATAATAATTTATGTCAAAATAATAATTTATATTAGTATTTCAACTAAAATAGTTGTATTTCAACTAAAATAGTTGTATTTCAACTAAAATAGTTGTATTTCAACTAAAATAGTTGTATTTCAACTAAAATAATCTTATATATATATTAAAATATTATTTTTTATAAAGAATAAAATATTATTTTATTAAAATATTCTTAAGCATTCCGGAAGAGAGGAGAGGTTCGGAACATACTTCTTTTGAGTATAGGAACAAAAAGTCCGACACATTCCGGAGGTTCTACAGAGGTTAAAAACACTCATAAGAGTGTAAGAATGCGAGTCCGGAATTAAAAAATAATAATTCCTAAATTTTTATTTTAAAAATATTAAATGAATAAAAACGAAAATTTGGAAGATTTATATTCACCGGTTATAATTAAAAGTAATAAAAGTAATAAAAGTAATCTAAGTCGTCATAAATCTCTTAATGCAATAAACGAAATAATAAATAATTATATGAATAACACTGAGTTTCAAGATACACTAACCCCTCAAGATCCGAATCTCAAAGATATTAATAATATTGTAGAAAATCCTATATATAATACTAAATATAATAATAATATAGATAAAAATATATATAATAATATAGATAAAAATATATATAATAATATAGATAAAAAATATTTAGAGACACTACCCCCTAATTCATCTCTTAATAAAAAAATACCACAATCAGATCTTACACGTCTTTGGAATTTTTTAAAATTTCATTGTATAAAAATATTGTTAGCATGTATTTTAATATTTTTTATTTATCATCTTGTTATATGTATTGGAAATCAATGGGGTTACTTTCTAACAGAGGAACAAAAGAGAATAATTTTTTATAATCAAGAAAAAAAAACTTTTGAAGGATGGAAGACTGAGGAAGATAAGATTAAGGATAAAACTAATAATAAAAATATTAAACAAGGTAAAATGTATCAAGAAAATTTACATTTCATTGTTTACGGTAAAACTGGAAGTGGTAAGACTACGTTTATTAAAAAATATATAAACCAATATTATAAGGATGAAACAAAAGTACATATTTTTTGTATGCATACTTCTGAATGGCCAACTTTTACAAACGTCTATAATGATAAACAATTAGATGAGTTACGAGATATGGAAAGTTTTGCTGGTACACCTGAAAATAAATCTTTATTAATTTTAGATGATGTTGCAAGTTTATCAAAACAAAAAAATATGTCAGAAATATTTACAAAAGGAAGACATCAAAATATTCAAATAGTTGTATTAGCTCATAAAGCTTGTGATGTAGATAATAAGATTAGAGAAAACATTCAAACATTTTTTACAACTACACAAAATAATGCAGCATTCTTTAATGATATTAATAAAAATTATAAAATGAATATGCCTTTATCATATTATACACATCATAAATATGGAATAATACGTGTTGACACCATAAGTGGACATATGCAAGTATATGATAAAGATTTGAATATATTAGTAGATACCGAACATGAAATCTATAATAACTCTCAAGATTTTGATATTAGAATGTATGCAAATACAAAACATTTATCAAATCAAGTTATAGAACAAATAATTATCTTTTTAGAGTCTGAAGCAAAAGTACCACTAAAAATTATTCCTGATACATTTTATTTTTATTTTGATCATTATTTAAATGCAAAATTTGGTATACCAATACCAAAAAGATTACAAGATAATGAAACATTAAACTATTTAAAAATTGCAATAAATGATGTTAGAAACGCTTTAAGAAAAGCAACACCAATAATATCTGATGTTAAATCTACATTTTCTGATGCCAAATCTACATTTGTTGAAGCCAAAAAAACTTTTAATGATATAAAACCATTAATAAATGGTGTAAGTGAAATACTTAATAATTAAACAAATTTATCATAATCGAACCGAAGGTTCTAGGGCTTCGCGCTTCGCACGATTTTGCAGATATATTAGAATTTTTCCATTATATATATTTAGAATTTTTTCTCTAAAAAATTAAAACAAAAATTTTTTTTTTTTAAAAAAAAACTAAAACACAAATTTTTTCTTTAAAAAATAAAAAAATGAAAACATTTTATTGTGTCTTATGTGAAAAAAAATTGCAAACAAAAAGAAGTTATCAATCTCATCTACAAAGTAAAATGCATTTACAAAATGTAGAACGAGTTGATGAAGGAAATATATTAAAATTAAATAGTTATAAAAACTATCTAGAAACATTGCCTACTGATATAAAAGTTAAAAAAATGTTTGATGATTATTCACATTCGGAATATAAAAAATTTTTTAATAGTGAAGATGAAGCCGTAACAGATATAAAATATTTATTTAGCGATACTGATGAATTTAACGAAATAGATGAATTTGATGAAGCCGTAACAGATATAAAATATTTATTTAATGAATCGGTTGAATCGGTTGAATATAATGAAACCGATAAAACTTTTTCTGATATTCTAACCAACTTTTATAATATATTTAAGAAATCTTTCAAATGTTATATGAATGTAGAAGTACTTTATACAAAAAATGGACCTGATGGAATTCCTGAAGAAATAATACAAGGACATTTTACAAATTCGCAAGAAATTCATAATGTAAATGATATACAACCCATATTTGAATCGATGATACTTAAATTAGAAAATTGTATAATTGAAGCCCAGTTACGTGAATCTGGTTGGAGATTTGTTAAAATAATATCTAAGAAAATAGTAATTGATAAATATAAAAATAATACTGGTGGTAGTTATGTTCCTTTACCTTTCAGTTCACCTCAATTAATCAACATAAAAAATGAAGATGATTATTGTTTTCTGTGGAGTATTATAGCACATTTACATCCTGCAGAATATCATAAAGAAAGACTAAGTCATTACAATAAAGAAGAATACATAAGTGAATTTGATCTTTCTGATGGCTTAGATGAATTTCCATATGATTATAATAGGTTACTAAAGTTTCATAAAAAGAATAAAAATTTAATTGAAGTAAATGTTTTTGAATTAAATGTGAATTATGTTTCTATTGGTAAAATTACTCCACTTTACTCAGATTCAAAAAAATTTTATTTGAATAATAAAAATTTATGCCAATCAGAAATAGTATATAATGATAGAGGAAATTACATGCATCATAATATTTTTTACCAAGGAAATATAATATGTACTGAAAAATTTGAACTTGTTAAAACACTTTCACCAATAATGATTAATCATTATAATTATAAAGGACGTACTGATGATTATAATTACAAATATTCATCTTTATCTTCAGAATACCAACAAAAATTAGAAAATTTAAATAAAAGTTTACAAAAATGTAAAATAGATTATCAACAACAAACAAAAATGTTACTACAAGAATATCACCATAAATATCAAAATAAGATAGAAACAATTCAAAAATTAAATGAAGAAAATAATAAAGAATCGGCTAAAGCCAGAGGAGCTTCGCTCCGATTAAATAATGAAGAAAATGAAACCAAACAAAAAATAAATGAATCTTTAAAAAAATGTCTACAACAATATAAAGAACAATATGATAAAGAATATATTTATCAGCTACAAATATTAAATCAAAATTATTATCAAAATACATTTAATCTTACAAAAGAAATTAATGAAACACATGAAATATATAAAGATGAATTTGTAAAATTAGAACAGTCAAAACAACCAGCACAAGCGAATATATTATATTATCAGGGTCATTTTATATTGTGTAAAGATGTTTCTATATTTACAAAAACTTCAGATAATAAAAATTTTCCTTGTCTTCAATGTATGACAAGTTTTAGAACTTTAGAAGAAATGAATAGACATTTGGAAAATTGTCAACAAAACGAAGCAGTTCAAAATACTTTTCCAAAAGATGATTATTTAGAATATAATAAATGGTATTTTAAAAATAAAGTACCCTTTACTATTTATTGTGATTTTGAAGCATATAATGTTAATATGACACAAAATCGAACGGAAAGTTCCAGGGCTTCACCCGATTCTGAAAATTATAATTCTGAAAATTATAATTCTGAAAAAAATAATTCTGAAAATTATAATTCTGAAAAAAGTGTGCCTGGAAAAAGTGCGCCTGGAAAAAGTTCAGCTGAACAAAGTAAAGAAAAATATTTATTTGAACAAAAACCATTATGTTGGGGAATGTACATTCATTCGAATTATCCTGAATTATTTAAATCAGAATATTTACAATACTATGGTGAAGACAGTTCAGAAATGTTTACAAAGAAAGTAGAAGAATTACAAGGACGTTTTTCACAATTGCTTGAAACAAATAAACCAATGATACCATTAACGGATGAAGAAAGAAAAGAATTTTATGATGAAATAAATTGTTATTACTGTGGAAAAGGTTTTACAAATAAATATAAAACTGGTAGAGGTAGATATATTGATAAAGTAAAAGATCATGATCATCTAAATGGATTATATAGAGGTGCAGCACATAATTCTTGTAATCTTAATGCTAACAAATTTAAATATAACTTTGTTCCTCTATATTTCTATAATGGTTCTAAATATGATTTTCATCTAGTAATGAAAGATTTATTTTCATCTGAAAAATTACAACAACAAAAAATAAATGTACTATGTAAACAAGAAGAAGAATATTTTTCAATGCAATTAGGTTGTATTAGAATTTTAGATGCATTTAGATTTTTTACTCCTTATTCATTAGATGTTATGGGAAAAACTTTGAAACCTGAACAATGTAAAATATTAAATAAATATAATTTAAAACCTTTAAAAGGAATATTTCCGTATGAGTACATAGCCTGCGGCTCACAGTCGAAGACTGATATAACTGGAGATTTTAATTCTGTGAATAAAATTATGGAAGAAGAACAACTTCCTCCAATAAATAAATTTAAATCAACATTAAAACAATCACAATTATCTGAAGAAGATTATGCAGAAGCTGAAAAAAATTGGAGAGAGTTAAATTGTAAAACAATGTATGATTATACAATGAAATATCTACAGATAGATGTATTAATACTAGCTGATCTTTTTGAAAACTTTCGTGATATGTGTTTAGAATATTACGGAATAGATCCATGTTATTGTTATTCTACACCAGGTTTAACATGGCTAGCAGGATTAAAACATACTGGTGTTAAACTTAAACATTATAAAGAAAATACATATGATAAATTATTATTTTTTGAATCTGGAATTAGAGGTGGAGTTTCATCAGTTTTAGGTAATAGATATGTTAAATGTTATAATAAGAAAGTAAATCCACAAGAATATGGAATAATGAAACCTTTATCTCCAGAAGAAAAAGAAAAAATATTAGAAATTTTCGAACGAAACGAGAAGGAGTAGAACGTGAAAATGCAATTGATGAATTCATGAGAGAAAACTATTTATTATATTATGATTTTAATAGCTTATATTCTTCTTGCATGATACAAGAATTACCAACAGGTGAAATGACATGGTGTAATAATCTTGTTTATCAAAGAACATATGATGGTGAAAATAATTTTGGTTATGTATATGAAGTTGATTTAGTATATCCTGATTATATAAAAGAAGCAACAAAATATTATCCTTTCTGTCCAGAAAACAAAATTCCCAATATAGAAGATTTTTCAGATTATCAAAAATCTATAATTCCGAAAAAATACAGACCAACAAAAAAACTTATGTTAACACAAGGTAATAAAGGAAAGTATGTTGTTGAAGGAAGAATGCTAGATTGGTATTTAAATCATGGCATGATTCTCACCAAAATACATCGAAAACTAGAGTATAGAAAATCTAAATGGTTAAAAAATTATATAGAGTTCAATATTGAAAAACGTAAAATAGCTAAAAGAAATAAAGATGATTTTGGAAACGTTTTCTTCAAATTAATGAATAATGCATTTTATGGTAAGACTTTAGAAAATGTGCGTAATAGACAAAATATTGAAATAGTTTATGATAGAGATAGATTTCAAAATTTAACAAGGAAACCTACATATAAAAGAACTACTAGATTCAGTGATGAACTTTGTGCTGTTCATCTAAGAAGAAGCATTGTAAAACATGATAAGTTTAATTTCATTGGTTTCACTATATTAGAATTAGCTAAACTATTTATGTATAGTTTTATATATGATTATTTAGCACCTGCTTATGGCAAAAACTATAAATTACACTTTACAGATACCGATTCTATTTTCTTAGAATTAACAGTACCATATGGTTCTTCACTTGATAAAGAAATTAATAAAATAAAAGATATTATTCATCCTTCTGATTTATGTAAAGTAAAAGATGAATTAGAAGGAAATGAAGATTTCATAACAGAAGCTATATTTTTAAAATCTAAATGTTACTGTTATGATACAACTAAAAATATTAAAACACATAAAACATTAAAAGGAATTTCAAAGGCATCAGTGGCTAATCAAATAACATTTCAAGATTATAAAAATGCATTATTTAATAATGAAATAAAAACAGCATGTAATTATAGACTTAATTCAAAAAAACATAAAATGTATTTAAAAGAAGAACATAAATTAGCATTAGATCCATTTGATGATAAAAGAAAAATTTTACCTGATGGAATAACTACTTTACCTTTTTAATTTTCTAATTTCTATTTTCTAAGTATAACAATATAACAATATAAAAATATAAAATATTATAAAATTATCATATAAAAATGGATAAAGTTAGAGCTGATAATTTTAAAAGAATAAAACAATTAGACGAATTAATAAAACAAAGAAATATTATGAAAGAAAATCATCTTCAACATAGAATGACAAAAGCTGGTATTCAATCTGATATGTTTGATAAATTAAAATTAACTGAAGAAGTAAAAACTGATTATGAAAAAACTGTCGAACCATTTAAAACTCTTGAAAAGGAACTTAATGAAAAACGTGTTGATATAGCGGATCCTGTACTTAAAACACTATTAGATGACTATGGTTTATTAGAGGTAAACATAGATAAAAAATTACCAAAATCTATGTTATTCGAACATTCTACTTTCCTTTTAGATAAAAAATTATTTGCAAGATTTTATCTTGGTGGTAAAGAAATATTTCCACCACCTTTACGAGGATTAATTTTTACTCCAGATAAAAAACCTATTAGTTTAGATAGAAATTTTGTTGATCTTTTAAGAGGAGCAGATTTAAAAAATTATGCTGTAGAAGATCTAATAAAATATAAAACTATATTAGATAGAGTTGGCACAGTAAAAACTCTTAGACGTTATAAACAATTAGAAAATTTATTATCAACGGGAGTTAAAGTAGGGAAAGGTTTATCTGAAAAACAGAAAACAAAAAAACAGAAAACAGAAACAACCATATTTTTACCAGATGATCCACAAGAATTACTAAATAGATTAAATATTTTAATATCTGCAATAAAAGAAGGGCATAATTCTAGTTTCAATGAAATTCATGCTATATTGAAAAGACTGTTAGAAAAAAAGATTCTAAATGAAGAGGATTATAAAAGTATAACCGGACATCTCTGATGTCCTCCAGGGCTTCACCCGAACCGGACATCTCTGATGTCCTCTAGGGCTTCGCCCGTAGCTGAAATATGTTGTTTCTAATTTTTTATAAAAAAATATTTCATAAAAAAATATTTATTTAATTTTTTAGTTTAAAAATGTGTTCAGCAGATTTAGACAAAATTAATAATCATTTACAAAATTTAACAGAGATTTTGGGTTCATCAAAATTTAGTACGACGTTAAAAATTATAACAACTGCTTCATCACACACTTGTAATTTAGAACCCATTCTACATTTGGAACAAAATAAAAATTATCAAATTGCATTGACTAGTTTCTCTACATTTAACACTATTCAAAACGTTATCAAAGATGTGAATGATCAATTTAGATATTCTACTGATAAAGGCAAAACATGGAAAATATTAACTTTTCTTCCTGGTTCTTACGAAGTTGAAACAATATCAAATGAAATTAAGAGACATTTAGGTATACCATTTAAAGATAAGAAACAATTACATTTTGCAGTTGAACCGGCAGTTAATAAATTTTCTCTTACTTTAGACGAAAATCATCAAGTTGATTTTAATCATGATAGATCATTGTCAAAGCTATTAGGATTTAATAAACAAACTTACAGTCAAGGTTATCATTTAGGTGAGAAGATTCCAAAAATAACTGAAATAAATTCAATTGTTGTACATTGTGACATTATTGAAGGAGGATATATAAATGGTAAATTATCAAATTTAATATTCAGTTTTCCAGCTTTTACTGTACCCATTGGTTATAGATTAAATGTATTTCCACAAACATTAATATATTTTCCTATTACAAGAAAAACTATTAACAACATTGGCATTAGAATCACTGATGAAAAAGGACAAGAAATAAATTTTGGAGGTGAAGAGATTATGATAGATCTTTTGGTACGGGAGGTATAAACTCCCGTTCGAGAGGTATAAACTTTTACGCTACAATAGAGAAGTTTAATTTTTTTTATCATTTTCATTATTAATCTTATTAATCTTATTAATCTTATTATTAGAAACAAAAAATAAACTTAAATTAAAATTTTATTTTTATTTTTTTGTTTCTAAAAACACTAATTCAATAATGGATGAATTTATTACTTTAAAAATGAATGAAATGACTTTAAATAAAAAAAAACTTAAATTTAATCATCATCCAAATTTATCTAATAAAGTTTTGTCAGTTATTTGTGGAAGATCAGGATGTGGAAAAACATATCTATTATTTAAAATTTTAACGACTCCAAATTTTTTGGATTATAACAATCTTATAATTTATACAACAACGGCAGAACAACCCGTCTATCAATTTTTAAAATATGGATTTGAAAATAATCTTACAAAAACAGCAATTGCTTCTCTATTCGAAGAATACGAAAAATCTGAATATGAAGAAGAAATAAATTTGTGGTGTGAAGAAGCAGCAAAAAATAAACAATTAGTTGAATCCAATAAAAATAAGCATATAAAAATACAATTAATAGATGATAGTGGTAATATGCAAGATCCTAGTAAACTAGATAAAACAATGAAACATTGTGTAATTTTTGATGATTGTGTTAATGATAGAAATCAGTCAGTTCAAAGAAATTATTTCACAAGAGGTAGACATAATAACTGTAGTGTATTTTATTTGACACAAAGTATGTATTCATTAGATGGAAGTGTTATTAGAAAGAATGCAAATATATTTATACTATTTGAAATAAATGCAAGAAACTTAAGTGATTTGTTAAGAGATTTATGTATAAGAGATAAAGATGAATTTAAACAATCGTGTAATAATGCTTGGTCAAAAGATTATGGATTTATCACAATTAATATTGATAAAAAAATTCATGAAAGAGTTATCGAACAATTGTTTACCGAGTAATAAAAATATACAAATATAATGTTTTAATATTTTATTTTTTATTATCAGCTTTAATTTTGTCTATTTTTTTAAAATATAATATTTGAATTTTGTGGTAACATTGGTATACAGCAAAAACATTTTACTGAACAAATTATTTTTTTATTGCTTTGTTGTTTGTAATCTTTTCGTTTAAAATTTTCTCGTTTAAAATTTTCTCGTTTAAAATTTTCTCGTTTAAAATTTTCTCGTATTAAGTTTTGTTTAATAAAGTTTTGTCTAATAAAGTTTTTAGCTCTTCTAAAAAAATTTTATCATTTTCTTCATTAAAAATTTTATCATCACTAAAAGTTTTACCATCACTAGAAATTTTACCATCCTTTTTATTTTTATCATCAACTTTTTCTGTCTGTGATTGAAATGATATTTGATTTACTTCATTAGCTATTTGATCAAATTTTTCAATCTCATCTAACGTAATAACATTATCATCACATACTCTTTGAAAGTAGTAATGTAGTTTATCATATACTTCTTTAATATGTAAATGCTTAGTTTTTAATGATTTTCGTTTCTTAGTTATTAAAGATTTTTCTACCATTGTAGCAAGTGAAGTTGCAAAAACACCCGTACCTGTTAAAGCTGTAGCAACTACTGGAATTACTAAAACACCTGAAGATATAACAATTGTTAAAGCACCTAAACTTATTGTTAAGAATATGCCAATTCCTTGTGTTACATTCTTAACTTTACTCCATCTCTTTCTTAATTTATTATAATGTTCTAATCTAAGTAATAATTGCGATTCCTTATCTTTCATATAACGTACTCTATCTTTGTGTTTTGCAATATCCATTTCATATGATAACGAAGGATATATTCTTGAGGTTCCTTCCATTTCTGAAGTTCCTTCCACTTTTGTTTCATCCACTTTTGTTTCATCCATTTTTAAAGAAATATTTTTAACGGGCGAAGCCCTGGAAGACATCTCCGATGTCCCGCTAGTCACATGATATATTTTAAAAACCTGAAAGATGGATAAAATTCATGAATTTGAAATTCTCAACTTTTATAATTTTTTCGGTGTCCTAGAACGGTCATGATTTAAGCAATGAAAATCGAACCGAAGGTTCTAGGGCTTCGCCCGATTGTTATTCTCAAATTTTGAGATACTCAACTTTTATAATTTTTAGTGTCCTAGAACGGTCATGATTTTAAGGGTGAAAATTGTAATTCTCAAATTTGAGATTCTTAACTTTTATGATTTTCGGTGTCCTGGAACGGTCATGATTTTGGGGGTGAAATGTCATAATCACAAATTTGAGATTTTGAAAAATTTGAAAAATTGGGTATTTTTAAAAACGCCCAAATCGGAGCGAAGCTCCTCTGGCTTTAGCCGATTTATGAATTTAGGTCTTCATAACCTGAAAAAGGGTTCAAATTCATGAATTTATGTCGTTTTTAAAAATACCATTTTTTGAAAAAATGGTACTTTTTGAATGGACTAAATTCATGAATTTAGGTCTTAAAAACCTGAAAAAGGGACTAAATTCATAAATTTATGTCGTTTTTAAAAGTACTAATTTTTTTGATTTTATGGTGTCCTGGAACGGTCTTTTGTCCATTACTTTCGACAGTTTAAGAACCGATATTTTCAACCATTTTTTAATAAGAATCTCTGACATCTCAAGCCTGTTTTGATGTCACGTCCAAGTAGAAACGAGCGGAAGTGACAATGAATCAGAAGAAAAAAAATTGAAGTGATTTTTGTCCAATCAAGCAAACTGATTTGGATTTTTCTCGAATCGCAAATTCGAATCCAATCTCGAAGCTTCGCAGGTCCCTAGCGTTAACCAGGGAAATCCCAATCGGTCACTGGTGACCCATGAAGGAGATGAAGTTCAAGGGAGCAAATTTCCACCTAAGACGATGGATATTTGGAGTTCTTTGCACCTAACCCTTGTTAGCGATCTGGTAGTCAAAATGATATCAGAAAATGTTGAATGAGCTTTCGATTCATTTCATTTAAATCGTTAAGAAAAACGTGTGCCTCAAATTTTGGTTCGCATTCCAATGTTCCTTTGAGGAAAGATGATTATTTTCATGCTACATTGTACACACCATTTCGTAAAACCAAACATGTTATGTAAATGAACAATGTTTTAGAGTATGTATACACCAAAGACGAAGCTTTTACACAAAATCCCCACCTCAGGAGAGGCTCCTAAATATTGATGGGGGTTACAGCGGTAAAAAATTATAAATATCATAACAGATAAAATTGCTTATTTGAGTTATAAAAATGCGACTTCATTGTATTTATGACTTTTTGATGCAAAAGCAACTTATCACATGCTATTTACTGAAGCCAAAGGTCAGACTGACACTCTCCGTGCAAGTAGGCCTACTGCATCACAATTTTTGAATTCAAACAGTGCAATGTTTAGTGACCAAGTGATGAATTGAATGATAATTTGGTGCGTATCATGGAGCATTTAGTTGCCTCATGAAAGGAAGAGACTACTTCATCAGTTTTCACAACCGCTAAAGCGTTTTGATGGTGAAATACGTAGATTTTTGAGTAGCACAAGTATTTTCGAAATGTAAAATCAACCTCAAGTGGTGCAAGAATTGTAGAGCAGCAAATCTTTTGTCATTTTATGCACGAAGTATCTTTCTACTGAAGTCATAATGCATAAGTAAGCAATTTCGAAGATTATCAATGAATTTTTCTTTAATCGAAATTTCCGGACTTTCACTGCCAGGAAAGCCCAATAACCTATGCCCAAATTGGCACCTAGATATCTTCAAATTTCAAAATATCGCTTCACTGAAATCAATGACAAAATCAATATCAATGATTTTCTACCATTATTTCTTATACAGCGTTTTCCGGGGTTAAAGCGTAAAAGCTGAATAAGCGAGGAACTTAATATTCTAAAATATTCAAGCGCTAAATTACAAAGAAGCAATATAAAAGTGTAGAATGACATTTTCCCATTCAACATCTTGGTCACCAAATGCTTACGAAGTGCTAGACATGAAGGAAACAACAACCAAATCCTTTGTTTGCATCGCTGCTCCATCGTTGCTACATCTATTCAAAAGACAAAAGACGAGCACTGTAGAAGAAATATCTTGTATTGAAAACAATTGCTGAAATTATGCCCAGTTAATGCATCTCCAGATCAAAGAAACATCAAATCAATTAATAAACTGATTATCTGATGCTGCAAAATAAGTCTGTAGAACGGAACTGAAAAATAATCATCCAAAAGTCAAAGAAGAATATCAAAGAACCTGTGAAAATGAGAGAAATCTAAAAATATTCCAAGAGATTTAAACCCAAAATAGATTTGATGAAATCTTTCTCATGACAAAAATCAACGATGCAAATATTAATTCCCTTCGGTCCAATACATTTCTTCCTCAACCAGCTCGAGAAAACAGGATTGATTTGCTCCGAAAGTGTGTGAACACCTTTGCAGAGATTCTTGAAGATGTACGAGTTATCAGGAGTTAATATGCCTTGCGTGACATAGAATGAGTTTTCAGATCTTTCCTGATTGTAGTTTTTCTCCAGAAAGTCCATCAATTCGTTGGCGTTCACCGTATCAGCCCAAGGAGACGGAATAAATGAACCATCCCAGAAAGGATATTTCTTATTGCCCACACAAGCGTGATAGAAGAGTATCACTCGCTTCTTCTTGTCGACACAATCCTTGATGCTGGGAATTTTCTTGTCAGATGGCTGTTTATAGAGATATTTGGAAATGAAATGCATTATCGTCTTGCAGGCGCTCTCATGTTGTTCCATTTCCATGGCATAGAAATGATTGAAATCTAGCAATAGAACCTCGCCAGGTTGAGCTTCGATGAAATTGAGGATGTCAGTCATTCCTAATCTAAGAGTGGAGCTCAGTAGGCCGTGCGTGAAGTAAATATCCTTACTCCTTGAGTCAAATGCAAGTCTGAAGTCAAAATACCGAATGCCGGCGTATAGCTGCTCTCTTAAAGACAAATGCTGTGTGACCGTCCAATTGACAATGTATGACTTTGGAATTTGACAGAAGGCGGTGTTGAAGCGCCTCAATGAAGGTGAAAGATCCGGTCCGACAGCTGATCTCTTGGTGATTTCTGAGGAGGCGGAGTCATGAGATCCTGGAAGAAAGAAGTGATCAGATGAATGGAAGCTAGGACATTCTTACGACAGACTTTCTTTCATGTAATTGTGAAATTCAAATTTATAAATTCCTATCTTTCATTTCAGCGATTGATAGCCTTCATCAGGGGTCTCAATCCAAAATTTTGGATTTTTTGCCACTTTTTTTGCTAGGGTGGCAAAAGATTTTTTGCCCCTTATTTTTCTTCTAAAATGGTGAAAACTAAATGACTTGAGTGAATTGTGCACCATGAAGTATTCACCACGACACAATCGACCTTTTTCTTTTCAGCCAGAAGTCCTTATATGATACTTATACGATTTTTTCGAGTACCAATCGTCCACTGAAAACATTCGTCTTAGGTTAAGTAATCCTTAATTGCAAGTTATTTTCCCAGTAACGTTTTAGCATTGACCTAGCTACGGAAGTCAAATGCAAGACGAGTTAAATTGTTCAACCTAAGTATAAATGCTATTTAAGTCATTCTACATCAAAATACTCTGATCACATGTGATATTAAAAATCTGTATTATTAGATGCAAAATCAACAAAAATATCAACGAACATATGTAACAATTTAAAATTTTAAACAACTTCATGTCCTTCAAAGTCCAAACTATCCCAAAATCTAAAAAACTATTTTAATGAAAGTCAGAATTTCTAGTCTTAAGGTTTCGGACCCGAGAAAAAATAACCGAACAAACTTATTAAGTCGACCCAGTAATTCAGACATCAAAACCTGCTAAGTACCCAATAGGTTTATTCTGAATAGATTGGTCTCCCATCAGGTTTATTCCAGTTTAGCTGGTTTTCCTACTAGGTTTGTTAGGTTTAATCCAGTATCCCATTAGGTTTATTCCAGTTTTGCTGGTTTCCTACTAGGTTTGTTAGGTCTTATCTAGTATCCCAGTAGGTTTATTCCAATTTCGCTGGTTTCCTACTAGGTTTGTTAGGTTTAATCCAGTATCCCATTAGGTTTGTTCCAGTCTCACCGGTTTTCCTACTAGGTTTGTTAGGTTTAATCCAGTTTCCTACTAATTTGGCTCGGTTTTATACAGATTCCCACTAGGCTATGCATTTGTAGTTAAGCTTACCCAACACCTTACACAGCCATTACAAAACATCACTGTACCTTCTATAAATATTCAGATAAGATTACATCAATTTATATGAAAAGCCACACATCCAAACGAAAGGTGGAATTAAAAAATTAGATTTCTTTCCTAGGAGAGCCGAACACCAAGAGCACTCACTATAACAATAAATTGATTTCTTGAAAAGATGCGATATGAAACAGAAGAAACGTTTTAAACATGAGTCAATATATTGGATAATTTGAGGTTTAAATTTGATGAATCGTTCCAAAAATTACGCGTTTACATGACATTTACCATTCAAAGTTACGTCCAATGTTGAAATGAATTGCTTCAAAAATTTCAAGCAAAAACAGAAAACATGAGAAACAAAAATTATAGTAGTCAACCTTTCAGGAAATTACTCATGTTCATAATTGTTCATCACTTTAACACCAAAATATGAATCTTTTTCCTTCATGATAATAGCGTGATGGGAAAATTCAACTGGCGAGATCTCGCGGATTCCTCCCTTCTTCAAGAAAAAATACGGACAGTTATTTGACATCTTAGTCATAATATGTGGTGGCAAATTCAAATTACTTGACAATGAAAAAATTGGAAACATGTCATCATATACTCTGCACTGCACAGTGAATGTTTCATTGTTTATTACATTCAAAGCCTTTATCTTCGCAAATTTACGAAGATCATTCAAAAACACTTAGCATGACTTGCATTTCAAAAATTTGTTATATTTACTGGTATGAAACACAAGGTCACCCACTTTAAATCTTTTGAATGGTGGCGATTTTCCAATTGCATGTGGAACTGATTCACAGGATTTGGATGATGAAGCACTAATTTGGAAGTTCAAATAGCGATTTATCATTTGCTCAGCACACCCGCGCGTTCCGGTAATACTCTGCTTCAGTTGTCGGTTTAAATTTTCGAATGACATTGCTGAGACATTCTGCAAGGGACCAAATCGACGGACTTGTTCAGGAAGGTGGGATAGGCAGTGTAGGGTTACAGTTCTCACGGAGTCACCTAATAGACTCACCAGATAAGATTGAAATGTCTTAATATAAAGTTCAGTGTCAACAATATCGCACTCATTTATGTACTCAGACGATAGTAAATACACAGACGTCGAGAGAAGACAGTAAACGAAAAATATATCGTTAGGTTGTTCTTGGGACAAACGCCAGCAATACATAAAAACTAAGGGCGCGTAATATAAGAGGAATACTCGATGCTCTTGCGCTTTCCACAACGCAAATTCAGTTAAGATATTTCGGGGCTTTCTTCTAAAATAATGAGGAACTCCCACTTTTTCGATGACTGAGGACAAAACCAAGCAATCCACAAGTTCGTTCTTGAGAATAATTGAAAGCAATGCCTTATTTACACCGAGATAGAGAAGGTGCATGGGATCAAACAACATACCACTAGGCATCTTCAATATTTCAGAAAGTTTAGTAGGTCCTTTTACTCCAAATGCCGGAGAATTCGTAGAAACAGCCTGATTTAAATGCTGGTGGTACATCTCAGTCGTTCTTGTCGGAAAAGTCTCCGTCACATTGAATATAACTTTTCTGTATTGATAATCGTAATCACCCATCACAAGGCAGAAAGGACATCCATACCTGAAAAGTTGATATCATAGCATTAATATAACAAAGTTAATTGACCATTCTAGGTCAGGAGCAGTGCTCTCACACAAAACAGGCCCTAAGATGGGGATCGAGAGTATAAATTCGGACCGAATTAACAAACGCCAACATGTACTCAAATAGGCTAATATAAAGAAATAATTGACTGATAATCAGGGACGCCGGCAAGGGTGTTGCAGATACAACACCTGCCCTGAACCAGGTGTTGCATGTGTGCCCTCTTCATGAATTACCATTAGATGATTTCAATGAATTTTGTGGCTTTGCAAAATTGTTTTGTAACGATTTTATGTATTGAATAACGCTTTGAGCGTGTCCGTTAAAAATTGTCATCTTTTAACTGCAATTGTTAGTATAAAGCATATTTTTGTTTTCACACAGGCATACCATGATGTAGTAATTGGCCAAATAAAACTATCATAGATAATAATCAGATTTTCAATGTGTTGACACAATGTGATCAATAACTTGATGAACACACAAATGTCCGTTTTCCTTTCATTCAAGTGCCCGGTGCCAAAGTCAATCAAAATTATGTAACTTATATCGAGAACAACCTCGACCTCGATTAAAATCTAATCGAAGTCACATCACTGATTTTTACCAATTTTACCAAGTGTGCTCGTCAAAAGGGGGAAACTCGTACAGGAAGCTACACTTGGTCTAAATTTTGAATAGTGTCTGATATCACTGTGCTAAATTTTCGGAAGAGCTTGATATAGAATCAAGTATGTTGAGTATGTACCATGCGCTCAAAAAGTCTTCCATACTTCATTGCTGATTTATATAAAAATTATGCATCATTGAAGAGTTGGGATGATAATTAAGTGATTATACACTGACAGTAATATGGATAACAATGAGATTTCTTTCATTAACTCAATTTAAATTTCTGTCACTTTTGAATTTGTTTTTATGCTACAAATTTATATATAATTGCAACTTATAGGCCCTATGTTTTACCATCATTCAGTTACGCCTACTTGTGTTTTGCTTTACGGTATGATGTTTGACAAAAAGCTATTGTTTACATCTCTTTCAATCAACACCAAATCGACATAAAAGAATTGAACAGAAACATTTAAGATTGCTTCAGAATTCAGTAAATTTTTTAAACCTCAATGAATATGTATCACTTCAATTGATCAACTTCAACTAATCAATTGATGATCTTAATTATTTTTGAAATTGCCTCTAGCTTTCACAGGAATAAAATAAATTAAGAGATTTTTGAATCAACGTTTCGAGATTCTTTAACGAGAGAGACAAAAAATCACTAACACATTACAGTCAAACAATACATGTACATGAAAAACCGAATAAAGGCCTACACTAGGATTGCATGAAATATTTTACTCAATTAAGTTGTAACCGAAGAGCAAATGAAAAGTTTTATCAAGTTATTTCATAATAAAAAAAAGTCATATAAACAATAAAGAATGCCGGCATGCATCTCTAGCTTGCATGTTATGACAGAAATACTACGAAATACTTCATAATTGCAATTGAAGAGAAATGAGACAACATTATGAAAACACTATTCAATTGTAGAGTACTTTCATTTAAAATATGGTTGATTGCGGGTCTCATGCATCATCACTTCCTTCGCACACTTGAAGCCCACTTTATGTATGCCTACATCATTGAATAATAATGTAAAATTATCGAATGATCCAGAAGAAAGGGTGGACAAAGGCTAATATTATACATGAAATTCAAGTTACGAAAATTAAGACAGCTAGCCGAAAGCCTTTTCTTACTTACTTATTAGCTCTAGATTTTCCTAGTCCGGAAACAGTCGCCTGATGAACTCGATGGTCAAGCACATGTAGATGCTGGTTCGAAGATATTCTCACACGAATTGGTCAACCTGAAATGGCAACATAACATATGTGATATGATCGATTATTCGACATTATTCTATGTAAAAATATGTAAAACAATTTTTCTTGGCATTGTGCTAAAAACAAGCGGGTCACTCCTTCTTTATATTTGCCTTCATAAAGTAATGTACAATAAAATTTGAGTAGGTAAAAACCACGGCGCTTCGTGTCACAGACACATCAAAAAGTGGGTCCTCCCACCTTTTGATGTGTCTGTGACACGAAGCGCCGTGGTTTTTACCTACTCAAATTTTATTGTACATAACTTTATGAAGGCAAATATAGAGAAGGAGTGACCCGCTTGTTTTTAGCACAATGCCAAGAAAATTGAATTGCCTCTTGTTCCTAGCCTTCAACATCATATGCAAAACACTAATTTTTATGTTTTAAAATTAATTATGAGCATTACTGCATGCATATAATTATGCCTGAATGCAAATACATGTAAAACTGATATAGGTCAATCATAGCCTATTGACAAATGTAAAATAGGCCTTAGACTGCTGTAGTTTTCGGAAAAGTCAAGTTGAGTTAATTTACATCAGCCAGATATATTTCAAAAGTTCAGAGCTATTATCCTCAGGAGCAAAGGATTACGAGAATGGTAGTGATTCAAAGTGATAGTGTTAATGCGTGATTTATGATTTCTTTGTGTATTTTGAATAACTATCATAGCAAATATTCTTGTATAGTATAGCCTACATATCTTCTGCTCCTGAAGAGGATAGCAGTGAGCCATTGAAATATATCGAGCTGATTCAAATTACATCAACTTGAATTTTCCGATAGCCACAATAATTCTAGTGTTTCGATTGTTAGCGTCTGAATGAATTCTTTTGTACACCACTTATATACATAAAGCTCTTATTTCATTTAATTACATATTAAAATAGGAATTTGCATGCTGATACTTACATGTTGCGACGAAAGTAATCGACACAGAAATATGAGAAGCATTGAGATCGAAACACGCAGTTGGAAAATAGCGACAAGTCATATTGTCTATGGAGATCAAATATGTTTTGATTGCTTCATTCACAAGAAGTTCTGCTCTGCTGATTTCGATTTTTACTGGATAATTATATCAATTTTCGTACATGTAAATCTATCGCGGATGAAAAGTTGCTTTCGTTCGAGGAATTCCTCACCACGGCGAAGGTTGTATTATTTAATTCATGTGTCACTCAATCTGATATTGTGCCCGATGAAAAAGACAACACTGAGAAGTGATCTCTGTACACGGATGAAGGATGTAGCAGCAATGGCGTACGTTGTTAAAGTCCACACTGCTATATTTGACGTAACATCATCATTACTCAGCTTCGCGATGCCATGAATTTAATGCCGCTGCACGCTTGTCTATGGCTGCACGCGAGACGCGTCAGCGCATCATCGATCCACTTGTTTCTGTAGCTGTCGGCAGGCGAAACCGGACAAAGACGAATGCGGCCGAAGGATGGATAGCGATGGAATGTGTCTGCTAATGCGAGAAGGGCAGGGAGATTGCGCAACGGAACTTGACTGTGGTAAAGCTTTCAAAATCACATCACTTCTGCAGATTCAGATGCATAGCATGCTGCTAAAAGCAAACTGAATTTACTATATAATTGGTTACTAGGTTGTCATACAAGGTGTCATCGTCACAAAATTAGAGCGGAGAGAAAAAAACTTAAAAGTTTTCTTTAACTTTAAAAGCTTTTTAAACTTAAGACTTAAAAACTAGCGAGCACTCAAAAGATCATTTCATTTGAAGACACAATTGTGAAATGCGGATTTCAATCTTGTGAGATGGTGTGACAGTTTTTCCTATGTATAAAAATACTGTCGCGTGAAAGAGACTATAGCAATAATGCCTTTGATGCATCAAATATATCTAAATGCATAGATAGGAATGAGAAGAGCGACGGGATCGAACAAGGAGAAAAGGAGAGAGAAAGAAATATGAAGAAGATAAAGTGGAAAATAACAGAGAAGAGAAAGAGAGAAAGGAAAGGAGAAAATGAGAGAGATATGAGGAGATACGAAGGAAAAGAAGTGGAATAGCAAGTGAACAAGTTGATGAAGAAGAAGAGAGAGAGAGATGGATGAAAGAGGATGGAGAGAGGAGGAAGAAAAGAGAGAGATGGATGAAAGAGGATGGAGAGAGGAGGAAGCAGAGAAAGAGAGAGGAGGAAGAGGAAAAGAGAAATCGATGGGAGGTTTATTATTTTTTTTTACTGCTACGTAAACACAACGCATGTGTGCTACGTAGAAGCAACCGAGCAGCTATACCGACTGCTACGTATCCGCAACGTATATTTGCTACGTGGAAGCAACCGAGCAGCAACCGACTGCTACGTATCCACGACGCATTTGCTACGTAGAAGCAACCGAGCAGCAACGCTCATATAGGCAAAACGTCAAAAGCGCTGAAAATATGCTGTAAGTGTAGTGCTGTAACTGCACTGCATAGAAGTCCCAAAAACTTCACTGATTTAAGTATGTGCATAGAATGTCCGAAAAGAGCAGTTTTACAGGTTCAGCTGGACTTCCAGGTAGCATTCCATTAAGTTTTTCTGTTTTCACAACTACCTGATGAACGTCCATGTAGTGTCCCATCAAGTTGATTTGCTTTTACAACTGCCTAATAAACTTAGTAGGACACACTTTATCAATCCCATTAAACCTACTGGGATACTGATTAATCCTAATAAGTTTACTCGGTATTTCTTGACTTCATAAGTTTGTGTGGTATTGTTAAGGATCCCAGTAGGTTATTTCGGTATTATTTGATCTCCTATTAAGTTTATAAAGTTTTTTTTCTCGGGGAGGTCTAGAAATTTCCACTACACCATTCAAGAATTAGACCACAGAGATATCAATAAGAAAATAATTACTGCTGATACTAGTAAAATCCCAGATTTTTTGCCATTTTTTTACATTCTTTACTTTTTTGGCTATTTTTTTCCACATTCTTAAATTTTTTGCTTTTTTTTGATTTTTTGCCGAGTGAGACCCCTGCTTCATCCCTCGGTGACCTCAGCTTTTCCACACCCTCTGAGATCTGACGGGGTCCAGTTGGCCACCCTTCACAAATTTCTAGTTTGCTGGATTAAATTGATATCAAAACATGGGGAAGATTGATTTTAAGTAAAACAATGATGTCTACATGCAGCTGGTCGATTCATTTGAACTTTTTAGCGCTATGCAGCCTTCTTAGCAAAGATATACGGAAATATGGTGTGAATATAACTCAACGACATTTGCATAAGGAGACGATTGCACGGTTTGAACTACTACAATACAACCTCAGTCAGTTTTACTGAAATTTCTTTATTCCGTGTAGCAGATCCCATACATTTGTCCACTTTTTTGATTTCATTCACCCATTCCTGCAGTCTCAGACACTCAAAACAGCTGTGGGGATCTCAAACTCATCAATTACTGCCATGAAAGCATGTACAACAGTCAAATAATGAATATAATGTTCGTTTTAATCGTGAACAGTGATTTATGCTGTGTTGTCCATACAGGCCAACAAGTCACGCTCGACAATGTGCTTGCATTTGCGTGCTTCTAACATGACAAACATACACGAGCATGATCTGAACAATAAATAAGTGAATTTCACGCAACAACCACAATCATGGACGTGAGCAAAATGAATTCTCATCAGATATTAATTTTAATCAACGGAGAGATTACACTACATGCCATTCACGTGTAGGCCTACTTCTACTGATTCAACTGAAATGCACTATCACATGCAGAATCACAGTCAAAAATGAGGATTTTACATAAGCGGTTGATAACAATCAAGAAGAAAAGCAGAAGAATGCTGTTGCGGGGCCCACCGGAATAACCTCTAGTCTCTGAGGGTTGATAAGAGGGCAGATGGAGAGTTTCCATCGGCAGACATCTATGGTTCAAAAACATTGAACTAGACCAGGGCCTCCCAAACTCCGGATCGCCATCACTGTCCCCGCATCTCGTCAAGTGACTTTTTTGACTTGACTAGCCAATTCAACAGGACTTCGAGTTACGTCATTTAATCAAAATAGGTGAATAATGTTTTGTATTGAGAGCGTGGTTCCTGTGGCTTCTAATCTCCGAAGATCCAGGATATTCAATGATAGATTGAATTCCAGGACATTTTTAAGGACTGTGGGAGCCATGTAAGAGAAACTGATAGGCGGTTAAGGCCGGAGCTCCCATAGAGGTTCACTCAAAAAATCGCACAGGATCTCAAAATTAGTGCAAGGGCCTAATCGTCATTATGCACTATCGCAATTTACGGGTCCCATGTTTCATTCTATCGCAATTTACGGACCCAATCAATGACAATTAAAAATACTGACAAATCCACAGAGGAATGTGACTGTTGCCCCAGTCGACGATGTACATGTACGTACAGTCATGCTACCACGTAAAATTTTACGATTATGAAAACTTGTGAACATATCTACAGTACATGTATTCTTTATCCAATAAAAATGATAACACTTTCAAAAAAACGGACAGTGTATTCAAAAAATGCATTAACATTTTTGGTCAAATCCAGCATAAAATCTTCAACAAAGTAGACAATTCAATTCATCAACAAATTCATCGCGAAGCGAAGTCTCAAAATTGAAAAAATGCAGACAATTACTTAAATGTGATTTCCAAAGTAAACAACAACGTTGAAATCCGAAATAATCAAGAACAGTAAAATGTAATCAAAAAACTGGTATCTTCTCTGGAACTTCGGCACGGTAGCCTTCTCGAGACTCATTGCTCATTTCACAGCCCTTGTAATCAGCTCTTTCTCGTTCTCCTCTCTCAATAGTTTTTCCTGTTTCTCAACATTTTGAAGGCTTTTGGCAGCGGCCTTCATCAATTCTTGTGCCAGTGAGATTTTCTTTTGAGCCTTCTCTCTCCTTATCCAAGGACTCCAATGACTTTCCATCATCTTTCCTCAATTCATCCAGTTCTTTTCGTGCAGGTTCAATGACCGCCTTTTCTGACGAGACACGGGCATTTTCCTTTTTATTCCAATTCTCGCTTTTGAAGCGTTTCTCAATTTTAATAAGTGACTTTCATAAAATAAGCGCAGCATTCTAAAAAATTCGCGCAATCGCGCAACAATACCAAGATCAGCGCATCTGTGGGAGCCCTGGTTAAGGCTTTTATTGGCCATTCCTGGAGGATCTGAAGTTTTTTTTAAAGAAAAATTGCATCCGGCTTTCGCATGAATAATTATACTTTCCGCATCTTTTCAATTATCATTGTTAGATTTTTCTTCAGATGTCTACCTACTACATTCAAATTCCGACTAAGTAGTATCCTAGGTATACCTTGATTATCTTTCGCAATATAATTTTAGACGAGTGATAGTCTGATCATGTCTTCGCCCTATTTTACTGCCCCATACACATTTTTTATAATGCTCCAAAATTGTAGTTACTGCAATTCTTTTCGTTTCTACATATTTCTGATAATCACTAAAGGGTAAATCCATTCTACGTAACAACATTTTGGGCAAATTTTTGTCTTTTCAACTTTACAACTTCGTTTTATTTAAAAATTTGCATATATATTGCCAATGTTTCATGCTGAACTCGAATATCATAGTGGCGACCTCACCAAAGGAGTATTTGTCCTCTGACTGAAAGTTTTGTGGTCTTGGTCAGACGCACACTTTGGTCGTTTCAAATGAAATTTCGCATGCATGACATTATTATGGCTCTTGTTAATTCGGGAGTTTTCATGAAATCCGGATAAAAAGATGTTTTCAGCAACAAATTGAAATTTAAAAAAAATCAAAAGGTCTGGTCGAACGAATACAGGACATTTTTAGAAATTCACAATTGCTCAGTGGTGATGATCCATGGCTGATTTTTCCTTTTGTTGCAACAACTAGACGCACAAATGATGAATTTTGTCGTATAAAGAAAATAAAACCATCATTTCTAAGTTGAGGAATGTGCATCGGTCAAAAGGCAAAAAATTGTATCGGTGAAAAGACAATTTTTGGTGGACAAAGGAAAATTGAGGAAAAATCGCATATCAATGTAAATGCAATCATGAATTATAGTCTGGTTGAAGGTACGGCTCATGCGCTTTCACATGATGTATAATTTCAGTAGATCAGAGCGAAACTTCTTCCAGAAGATAGAAAATGCTTGGGACAGGGTTTTTGGTACTTTTTCTGCCTTGAGGTAAAATGTTCATAGAGAAAACCTTTTTGGATTGATTTGAATTTATCATGACTGAAAAGAGGAGATCCTAAGTATCAAGATGAAAAACAAAAATCATGAAAATCGGTTCAGAATTAAGGATTTTGCAGACGAAAGACACGTTTATTGACAAGTGCTGTTATTTACCCTCCACATCTTATCAAAATCGGACAATGGGAACATCAAATATTCGACCATTATCTCATGGCATCTTGCTAAACTCGAGCTTCTTACAAAATTAGGCATCTTAATCAATTCAAATCGCTTTTAATTTAATTGACGAAGCAGAACTACATATGAAGTTGCAATCAAGATGCTCATTCATCCACAAAAGCATCTATGCAATTATTAACAACATACTTTAACCAATGCTCACAATAGCATTGCACTGCTAGCTTTATGCTACAAATAGTTAATCCCAAGACAAAACAATGGACAGGCTATCATGCCATAAAATAAAACAAATCCATTGATTTGGATGCGGTTACTGCAATTCCTCCGCACAATATACAACTAAGAACAGTGTAATTCACCCGGCGCCGATTGGCTATCAAACATGCTCCCAAATATTTTCATAATCCGTTTTCATGCGATAACTGGTAAATAAAGTGTTGTTCATCGAAGTCATCTGCCATCAAATTCCAATTGAAACACAGATCAGAACTTCTTTGGAAGTGTAATTCAAATTTTGCATTGCTCTTTGTACCACCAACATGACGCAGCTGGTAAATGCTGGTGCCATCACTGAAGCCCACATAATTCAATTTTGGGAACAATTTGATCATAGGAAGATCAAAATCAGCTTCCCTCCGGGTTTCAGACTTGAAAATTGCCGGGCAAATTAGGATGAAAGTGGCAGCCTTGTCGCAAAGGCTTCTATATGTGCAATTTTGCTCTGTTTGGGAGAAATAACCAAGATATTGACTGCCATGATAGCGGAACAGACGAAAAAATAACTTTTTGTAAATCATTTTAGTCACTGATGACGCTTCTATCTTTGCGCTTGTCATATCACAAATTGCTTGATGCAGAGAGAGTGCACAATCAAAATTAGCAATAGATTTTAAGTGATTACAATGGATCCACAGTATTGCTTATATAAAAAATACTTGATTTTTGAGGGTATTATCACAAAATCATGCGCAAGAAAATTTAATTAATCCACAGATATAAATAAGTTGAGTTCTAACTGTAGATAAAATAAGTTGTGATTCCCACAATTTATAGCTCAATTCTACACAATAATTTTAATTGATCTTACTGAACTCAGTTTAGTTAACAGTTAATGCAAGTGTAAACTTAACAGATCCTTAAGGCCAATTGGAAAAAATAAGCTGTTAACTAAATTTGTTAAGTTAACAAAACAGAAAATTGAACCACAAAGCAGATAAGAGTTCTACACAAGATTGATTACTTAAATTAAAATGCTGATCATGAAATCTTGATAATCAACTTTTCCTTTTAAGTTAAAAGCTTTGCGACTCATATCAGTTTGGTACCCGGTACATATTCTACTTGGTGTGTAAACTCATGAAAAATTTGAAAAATTTACAATATTGTGACTTTCAAAATTTCGTCAAATATTGTTTTAGACCTCAGGAACATTATCCCCATGAAACTCGAATCCCTTAGTATAAAAACTGTTCTCAATATGCCAACATTTTTTGAGTCAGCACTCTACCAAACATATCCGTCCACGATAGCTACTTTATTGCATGACTAATCCAACTCTGACACACCTATGATTCCTCACTTAAACTGAATCTTCAGCTTATGGAGACGTGATGACGTCACTCCTGCTTAATTACTAATACACCACTGTTTCGGCATGTTTCGTGAAGAGTCAGCCATGCGCAACAGGGTTGGCCGGGGACGGCCGGTCGGTGGCCGGTTCCAACTCTGATGCGCAAGACGATCAACACACAGAGAGAACACAAAAGGAAGGAGTAAGTATACTACATGAGAATAAGCCTTGTGTTCTCTAAGCACCTGCATAATCTAAATCTTATCTCCAGTATGCCCGGGCATTTTGCAAGTGGTCCTCAGTGGGATTTTTTTGTGGTCCTCAGTGAGCAGGTAGAAGGTGCAGTTTAGAGAGATTCTCCAGCAACAGAATGTGCTGAAAGCATTAACAACTGTAATGTGGTCTTCATGTTATACTGTGCAATACACATGCTGTTGAAAAGCAGTCACTAGATTTGTCGAATGTCAATTTAAAAATAAAAGTACGGTAAGTAAAGTTTTCGTTGAGATTAATAGGCGAACAAATGGAAAATGTTATGTAAGTGCAAAAGAGATCAAAAGAAACATAAATGAAAATACACGTGTATCATGTGAGGCGAAAAAAGTTAGGCTACTGATGTGAAAATATTCTCATTCCTGATGTCAGCTTCTTTAGCATGTATCTATTAGAATAACTTTGCTAAATACCAAAATACTTTGGCATTTCACAAGTTCTCAATAGGGAATCCCCCACATATTTTACTTTTGTCAAAGTCTTCTATCTTTAATAGCATTATGAGCTGCTCAACAAGGCCGTCCGCAAATTTACTTTGAAATACAAAAACATCGCACGCTCAATTTTCAGTTCTGTAAAGCTACACGAAATCTGGTAGTCATTTTTGACTTCTTAGGGACAAAATAGTAACATAAACAAATCCCGTTTAGTATTGTGTTAAGGACAAGCTCCTTCCATAAGGGGTCTAAATCAGTTGTGAAAAATGTGAGCTTTCGATGCATCCTCCTTAGGGAACCCTAATTTTAAAAAAAGGTTTATTCGACTTACCAGGAATCGCTATCTCTGATAATGGAGTTTCCAGTAGTTTATCGGAGAGTTTGGACATCCAGTCCGGATACGACATATTCTTGTCTGCAAGGAGAGAAACAGTTAAGCTGAAACCATTAGAAATGAATAAGTAAGACTGTGGAAAGCTTTCAACAATAGAGCTGATCATCAGTTAAGCTTTGAAAAACGTACCTTATCAACACACTATAAAAATGAAACTGCAGGCCAATATGTGATTAAGAGAATTGTTCTATAGAAATGTTCAATTACACTGGTCGGTTTATTGTTATAATCTATATAACCGTACAGATTCCAGCATTCCTCCACAATAACATCTGATTCGAATTAGTATGTCATAAGTGAAAGACAATCAAAAGTTGATTTGAGGTCTTTACAAAATATTTAACAAAAGCAACCGATTTAGAGGTAAATGCATCGCTCTCTTCATATGAAAGGAAGGAGCCTTCTGAAATTTGAATGAACTTAAATGATGTCAACTGGAGCAGAAAGGTCTTGAGGTTGAGGAGGTAACGTGATATTCATTTGAGAGGCTGATAAAGAGAACATTGAGGAAATGGATATTAAAAAATAACGAGGCTGTTGCACATATCACGATTGCTATGAACCACAGCTTTGAATTTTCATTCTTGAGGTGCTTACATACCTTCCGATTTGTTCAATGCGCTTGGATATCAGAAGATGATCAGAGTTGACAAGCAAGGAAATCAATGACAACCATATTCATTATTAGCTTCAATAAAATCGGTTACCCTACAATTATCTATGGAATATTGTCATTTATGTTATCGTCTCCATTATTATCAGCATCATTGTTAACTCCGTTAACTCGGCAGTGATCAAGAACTCGTCTTCTATGCCTAGCAAACTTTTGGCCAATCCCTGCGAGTTCTATTGCACGACAGCACGATGGGTATCCGGACAAGACGAATCACAACACTCCATCTAAGATTTGGCTAGGACAGCACCGGTCAAACCGTCAGTGGGAAGTAGTGAAGTTAAACAATTCATGTATTAACTATATCAATGAAATATAAATGGTCACTACTTTTTACATGCATATTATGTATTATAAGAACATCCTACAATTTGTTTCAGATTACGAACACAGCAGCACAATCTACGTGGTTTTGGCGCAACCATCCCAACAATTAAACAATTCAGTATGAAGATTCAACAGCGGATAACCCCCGCTTCCAAAGACATCTTTACACATTTAGGAATATTCACAACTAGTTTGCGGACCATTAAGACTCAAGTAATATCCACATCAGTGTTATTAACTTTTGATGCGGTAATCTGAAGAGATAATTCATTGCAAGTGAAAAAGGATTCGTTCTATGATATCAATCATCTTATCGCATGGAGTAATCCGCCATCTCGTCGTATCACTGATTGGGTGACACGAAAGCCAAATATAAAAATATGCCACATAAGTTAATCAGGGATCAATTAGTCTGCAGACAGGCTGATCTATTGATCACTGTTTGATTAAACATAAATATCAAAAACGACGTGTGGGTAGAATAGTAGCCATTGGCCATGAGATTGGACCATTACCTTTCCTTTTCCGCTTTCTCTCTCCTCTCCTTTACTATCTCTCCTCGCGGCCAAAGATTATCTTTTCCTTTATCTCTACTTCCCTTTATCCAGTTGTCATGCTCGTCTTCCGTCTTGTTCCTGTCTTCGAAGTAGCAGAGACCCCTTGGTCTACACGAACCGTCTCTCCTGCAGCTGTGAGTCAATGTCTCCTTCCCTGGACACCGCCTGGCCGCTATGTTATAAAATCACTCATTAACTGAAGACACTACTTAAGATGTCCGTAAGTTCTTTATTGATCAGTATACCGAATTTCTTCGAATAATACCCGCGGCTACTATTAAAAACTGTTCATTTCGGGTGCACCTTCTATTTGAAGGCGGCTTCCCATGACGAGGAACTTGACTGATGCGATGAGATGAAAACTTTGACTTGAAATTGATTTCCTTCTTCATCTGATGAACACTGACCTAAATTATGTGTGTGCATAGAACTTGATTTTAGCACCTGTGATATGGATAACTAGGACGGAAATTCAGCTAAATTTGCAGTACACCAGCTGAACTTATTAGGTGGGCAGAAACCTTAGAACTTAACACAGTTTGAATAGGAGAATATTTCCATTCCCAACTTAAATCGCTGTAGGTTCGACTCAGGTAGTCGTGCGTTTCTGGCTTCTTCATAATCGGAAAGTTCAGCGTTTTGAGAACAACTTTCTTCGATAAACCATGCATTTCAGATAACCGAAAGTTGAAGTAAATTGACGTCAAGCGAATAGTTCATCATCTTCTTACGAATAACATTACAAAACTGGGCATGGAGCGATAACCCGACGGACGGCTATTATCGACGGCATAGGTCAGGATTTCTAGGAAATTTAGGGCGCTATCGATGGATTTCTTAACTGCAGTCAGTGATGTTGTGTCCTTTCAGATTATTACATGGATTACATGGAAACAAACATGTACATCTTTCACATCCACTGCTTTCCATTTGCTTCAAAGAATTTTGATTTGTGGGGCTTTAATTTGGGATCAGAGATAGGGCCTATATAAGTATGTATTATAAGTCGATCGATGCTCGTAGGCCTACGCGAACTACCGGGATACTTAGTTAAAAATTCGAATTTAAAAATTGACATAAAATGTGCCGCATCTTATTTATTTTCAATATTTACATGTACATGTAACTGGCATATTCATACACTGTAATGTAGGCCTTTATGTGATAACCACTAGGCCTAATAGTGTAGAAATAGGTAAGATACAAGCATGCTGTACATCTATATTAAGCTAAATGATATTTAGGAAATGGGTGTGCATGTATAAATGTACGGCATTGCTAAGTTCTCTAGAAACGTTGCTTCGACCGCAGCTACTATTACAAACTTCATGCAGAGGTGCGCCTACTATTCGAGGGCGGCTATTATTCGAAATAAATACGGTATTTGTCACAAGCATCCGCTGGAAATCTCTATTATATAATATTTTGTGCATCCCTACTCCTTCACCTCTTCTTGCTAAAATATTCAACTATTCATGCGCAAGGAAGTGCAAGCAATCGACAGGATGAAGACATCGCTTTTTAGTGTCAAATGTCCTGTGTTACAATCCTAAAACTTACAAGTGGCAAACACAGGCCTACTTGAAGACTTTGTCGATGGCAGGCGAAATTATGTTTCGATGGCCGACTGTAGTGTCTCCATGGGATGTTGGCTTCAAGGTCGTAGAAGGAGCGCAAATTTCTTCTTGCGCCCCGCATTGTGGGAGATTTACCATTGTGCTAAGTAGCGTACGTTGTGGAGCTCGGCCATTGTTGGTGCAACATCTTCGGGTTGAGGAAAGTACCAAATAATCACATGATAGCCAAATAAAAATGCTACAAACTTTGCTCGCATAGAATCAATCGATATTGAGATAAATTTGGAATGCTTGTGCTTGCTCAACCATCTGAGCTATAACTTTCTGATGTCAAAGAGAAGAAACAAATCTCAGGTTGCGTTAGTCGTGTTTATGCACTTGTTGTAAGTCTTGTTTAAGCAGGACTGGGATACTCTTAAACCAGGGATGAGGACTCTGACTCCGAGTGCGGTTGGCAAGTATATCAGCCTTAGTTCTGGTAACCTACATCATAGATCATTATACATTTACCTGAGCCTGATTTTAATGATCACAACCATTTTCCATGAAAGTTCACCAACTTTGCACATCACTTGTTGGTGTGTGCTTCAAACGGTTTCTTCTCCAGTCCCTACCAGGCAGGAAAATCCCCATCCTTCTCCAAAAAACATGAGTGCACTTTCGATTTTAATATGCGCTACGTAGGAGCTATCACACACGATTGACGTTAGGGTAAGATGTTATGTTCTCAAGCAAACTAGTATTTCATTTTTGTCACCGATGTGACCTTTGGTGCGTAGGTGTGATCGAGGCTAGGAAGGCTTGTCTTCTCTACTAAATCACCGAATGAAACGACAATCCTTTTTCACTGTCAAGATTCATTCCCTCAACTATTACAAGCTATTACTATCTCTGTACTTTTGTTTGACGGAGAAAGTTGACATCAAAACAGTGACAGCTACGCACGAGAGTAAATAATTTGTTTATATTATATTTCGGGTCTAGTTACAGGCTGGAGTCCGCAGTCCTATCATTTGATAGGACTTCGATTCCGCATCCCTGGTTTAAACTGAATGCTTCTGCTCTGTACGTTCAATATTGCTTTGAATGACGGAGCGTCTGCTTGTGCACTGATAAATAGGAAGCAGTATTCAGCCTTTTGAAAATATGTATGTATGTCGTTGATGATTTAAAGTGCTCCCTCCTCGATATTGCATATGAAGAAAGTTGCCATGTAATGTGGGAATTATTCGCACTAATGATTAACAACTTTTTCGAATTTCAATGTTCTAGCGTTTAACCGTTTCTTTATTTGACAAATTCAATTCAATACTCAACTGCTCACAAGATATAACCGGATGATTTTAAAAAATGCTTCGACTTCTCATACGCAAGTGTATAGTAAGTGCAATAATTGTATGGAAATATCGAAAAAGTCTTTCTTTTAGAAATTTACAGCCCCGATGTCCACTGTGAAGTTAATGCACACGCACTATTAAAGCTAATGTTCATTGATGTTGTCTTCTTTGGGAGACGGGGCGATGGATCAACGGCGTGGTCTGCTTTTGACACACTTCCTCCTTTCTAGAAGTCTGCGCACGCCTGTGGACTGCACCTAAATACATTCATAGGGGATGGTTGTAAATGTAAGTGACATTGCTTCACAATTCCGATCTTCAAATGGAAGAAGTGCACATCATGCGATTCACAAGGCCCTGTGACTGGCCTTTTCGTATATTTTACAATTATCGACGCTGTAGGTAGCAGTCGCTCTCTTAGGAGATGTAAAATCGCGTGCATTTAGGAGTATATTATCGACCATTTGAAGATAGGATTTTCAGTGATATTGCGTTGCGAATAACTCGCATCAATATAATAACTCACAGAGCAATTAATCTGATTTTAGAGGGCCTACTTCTGCCTACCTCCATGAACAGTTTGAGTCGAGCAGTTCCAGAAACATTGACATTTTATGGCGCAAGTTACTCCGTCACTCTGTCTTCCTCTATTGCTTTTCGGCAGATTGAAGTCAGATATTTTTTTTTTGAGTAAACTCAACTAAAATTACCAAATGGTTATCAGCAAGAAAACTATGCTTTTCTGTACATTTTATGCTTTGCCAGAAATATATAATTATACATCTGCTTTTCAAGGACTCTAAATGCTAAGTAAGAGGGCGGAGCGTCGGATTAAGATATTAGATTTGATGTATCCATCGATAAAAGAATGCATTCCTCAATGAAAAAGTGCTAATTGGACAGAATGTCATGAATGTTGAATAGTGCGTCATTATGTTTATAATGATAATAATAGGCGTGTATTTGTTTCAAAGGAAATCGGATACAAGCGATGATAGCAATTCTACGAAAGTGATGGCAAAAGTAAAGAGAGAAGTTATAAATTATGAATTTCAACATTGGACTTAAAAATCAACAAATCTGTCGCTTTTTTAACATATGATCAGTTATAAAAGGCGAGACGTACTAACGAGTAACATCACTATTGTACGTTGAGGAAGCGAGAGGGCAAAAAGATATGCCTCTCTTCACAGTTCTTCGCTTTGGTAACAGGTATCGTCCTGAGCATGACACAACGGGAAGCAGTGAGTGTAGTACATGGGAAGGATACATGATCCTCCTAAAATTGTACACAATTCTTTTATGACTACAAAATACACCGGTAGCTACCTAATTTACACCGAGATACTATTAGGACTGGTAGGATGCTTTTCTCAGCTCTATTAAATAGTACTCAGTCTGAATTCCAACTGTGCTATGTTCAGTGAGTAGGCTATAGCTAATGTGATTAACAAGACAGAGTAAGAGCATATTACGCGAATATTCTTACTACCCTATCGATGTGTATGATATATTATATACTATCGCACATGTTCCATGTACCTGAAAATTACTGAATGGTAATTAATTATTGCATGGAATATCACACTTCGTGACAAAAATTTTCAACGTAAGAACATTGCATTTCAGAAGCCTAACAAAAAAAAAATAAAATACGTCAATACTATGAGAGCATAAAAACTCTATTAAGTATATACACGCGTTATCAATTTTATCTTCTGGAGGATGAAATAAATATCTGGTTTGGGTTTCCTGCCCGCCAGCGAAAATTGATTACTTCCAAAAACAAAAAAACCTTCGTCTTTCTACATGCCTTAAGAATGGAAATATCCGACATGATAATCATGCTGAATGCATAGAAAACTTGCAAGTTCGAAGCCTATTTTACTGCAAAAGTGATTGAACCATCAAATCACTTCGCGGCTGTCAATGCAGTACAAGCTAGAAGCTGCACCAATAGCACTTTGACACCCGAATGAATAGGCGGAACACCTAGGAACTGGTGAGCCACTTTTGCCACAATCACAGGTGCTGAATCGCCCGACAAGTCTTCTTCCAATTCATCACTTTTTGCGTCACCCCTTTTTGAAAACTCTCTGGACGATGGAATCGCCAATGCCCTCGTGTTCATAGAGACTCAGAGTACTCTCTTCCAGCTGATGCAGTTGCGCTCTTTTCATAGCTGCATCGAATCATAGTTGTGCTCGAATCATAGCTGTGCTCTTTTCATCGAGCATGCAGACGTCTTCTCTGATTGATTGGTCGTCATCCGTGATAGAATGAAACCCTGACTAAAAGCAATTCCGAATTATTCCTAGCTTTGCATAAGTCGAAGCTTCTTTGAAGAGGATTGTGGCTGTGAGAACCTCCGGTGCGATGATAGTTGAATAGTTGAAGTAGGAGGTTGAATTTAAATCCATTAAAATAAACAAGAATACATGTCCCGATAAAGCGTGTTTAGTGCACCAATAAAATTGGGTGTCCCAATTGTACCCCACCTTAATAGAGGATGCTCGACTGCACACGAACTTAACAGTTTTTGCAAATACCTAACATATCCAAGGAAAGCTGATGCTCAACATGTGAGATCAAATGAAGGGAACAGAATTGGTGAATTTGCTGATTAGCCATCACAATTAAAGAATTGATGTTGATTCTTGACATGCAACTCTATCAGATCTGATCCAATGCTTGCATGTGATACATTATTTGAAAAAACTGTTTATTTCGTGTGTTCTTGCTTTTGAAATTTGCATTACTCGTGAGGATTTGATATTTACGTGTTATATAAATAATCTAAGAAACCGAGCTTCAAACGATTTTTTTCTAATTTTTACCTGTGAAAGACGTCTAATCCAACAATTCTTAAGACGATATAACCCTTCTGTGTATGTGTAATTGTGCATGAAATGTCACCAAATCAATCTTTTGACAGATGTACTTCGCATAGAAATGAGTAGAGCGAGTATACTTTACTCTATAACCAACGGCAGTGATATTTCAGTTTATCTTGTTACAATTTGAGAGAAATCACGATGCTATAGTTGATTATCACTAGAATTACCATGGCAAGGTTTAATTGCTTGTGAATTACTTATCAATCAACTTACGACGGAAGCGTGCAACGGCAGACTTCAAGAAGACTCTTTGTTGGTACCTAACGATTGCTTACTAGTCGATTTGATTTCGATAATGAAAGTGACGTTAAGTGAGAGACATTGTGTGTTGAGTGAATATCCATATCATCATAAAGAAATGTTTCAATTGCAATAATTATCCATAAAACATGCTGTTTAGCTAACCTGCTTTAATTTACAACATGCCAGTAACATATATTTTTCAATTTTCACTTTGTATTTTTTGTCATTGTGATCTCTAATAATTACTTACTTACTTCATTTCGATTTTCCTCTGCATTAATCAGGTAACATTTTTTATTGCCTCAAAGGTAGACGCGTGCATTAAAATTGGTTGAAAAACGAATTCAATTGTAAGTATTTTCACTTTTCAGTGATAATCAAGCTTAATTCTATTATCAAGCACTCTAACTAAAGACTTCCACATTAAAGAAGTTTCTTGGCATATAAGCATTTACATAATTGCGCTTTCCTTCAATTCAAATGAAAATCTTCGAAGGTGAAGTATTTTACGGAAGGTATTATTGCAATTCGACTGAAATGCTCTCGCAATTCTCATCAATTTTGTAAAAAAAACAAATGACATGCAAAACATCTTTATCTTGATCTTGAAAAATACATTTGAAATATATCAGACAAAAACACTTTTTGTAGCTCTACATATGGGTATCACAAAATTCCTAAGCAAATGTACATACAACATTTCCTCCTCATAGCATGCAACAAATAGCTTATGTAAACCACAGCTAAAAAGATACTTAGAAGTTCTATCATAATGTAGGAATGCAAAATTTCACGGTCCGATAGGCCTGTTGGCATTACAGCGTTGCAGGCCTATTCACTTTAAACATCTGAAAAATCGAAACACAGTTATAGAATACTTAAAAGGATTGCTACTACAAAATCATCTGGAAGCATAATAAGGTGAATGACTGCTAGCTATTGAACAATTTCAATACACTTTTCTTGTCTCATACAAGCGTGAACTTGTGATGCATTGCTTTACAATTGGGCAAAATGTCTATGCTGCATTTGATTATTGCGTTTCAAGTTGCTTTGCATAAAGCTAGCATTTTCTACGAAACCGATAGACATCAAGAGAGACAAACTGGACAGCAATCGAACGATCGAGATAGATTTCTATTACTCCAACAAAACATTCTGATTCAGAGACACTTTCTGTCATCATCATTTTTTACATTCATTCATCACTTTCTATCATCATTCCTCAAATTCTCTGGAACATAAGGAATTCAGCATTAAATCTATTCTCTCCAACAGGATGTCATCACAATGGGCCTAATTTCATTGCAGCCTTGACGTAGGTGAACCTAGTTGCGGGAAGAAGGTCATGCTGGTTTGTTGAGATTCTAATCCACAAATGCAGGTTGTTGCAAGAGATTGCACGCGACGATCTGATGACCAGACAGATGACAAAAAATGTTGATGTTTCGTCATTACAAAACTATGGTTTATTCAAAAATAAAATTAGGCTACTGTGAGCTCGCTATTCGATGTTCATTGTCAGATCATCATGACAAGACGGTCGGTCTCATAAAATAATTTCCAAGAAATAGTAGGCCTACATAAATACACGCAGCTGCAGTGTGAGATCCTTGCCTGCAATAACTACATCAATTCATGATGGGGCTGTTCACAAGCTTAAATTCTGTCGGAACAATATGAAATCAGTTTCATCCTATGCCGGCAGAATTTTAGTCAATGAACATCCCTGATCTCGTGCTCATAGCCTATTCACCTGCTTGATGTTGAAGCGTAAAATTCTTAACTCAGAACCTGACACAGTTGCCCTAAAGTGCTGTTCTGTTAAAGCAACTCTTGAGTGTTGTTATGGACGCTTATACAACACCCGAAAATTCAGAGTTGTCTGATTGGTCGATTAAATTAATTGCTTTATTCAAACAACAGAAAGAAACCAAGCTTTACGGCAAGATGAAGGAAAGACCATTCAGACACATGGAAAAACAAGTGCACTAAAGGCATCTAACAAATTGACATGCAGAAATTCTGAAGCATTGCAATGACTCAGATAGTCTATCCCTTGTTGATCAAGCCTAACTTTGATTGGTTCTACAATTATCACAGCAGGCAATCATGAATGCTTAACAAATAAGCACTCGTTCCAAAGATATTTGACTCATTCATTTCTTCATGATAAGGCATAGTATTTCACCATAGCATGCCGAATTTCAGACGTTCTCCTATACATGCTCCATGCTCTATACATATTCCAATCGTTTACTTGTTTGTATTCAATAATTTATAGATCATGTAACTTCAGGCATATTTCGAAGATAGTCTCAATTCTAAAAGTCATTCCGCGCTAATTGTTGACGTCAGGACTAAGCCTCCCAGTGTTACTTTGTTGTAGAATTCTCCTCTCACTGATCCTTTTCGAATTTAGTAGTGAAGAGACTATTCAACTTAATATAGTTTAGTGATTATGAGTAAAAGAACGTCTCAGCCGAAGTGTCACGTCGATTTTTCTGATGGCACAAAACCAAGTTCATTGTTTGTGATGTGCTTCTGACTTCATCAGTTATGGCGGGTTGCATTTGTGTGTCATTGTTTCATTGCTTTGCATGTTGAGCTTGGATCAGAGCTTGTTTCTTTGCTTAGGTTTTTATTGCAACATGTATGCTTATCAGGTCAACCTGAGTGGGATTTAATCACCGCTTCGTTCTCTGCATTCGAAAAAAATTATATTGCCTCTGAAAGCTTAACACGAGCCTGATTAAACGGTGATAATTTTAATCTTCCGTTTCTCATAGCTTCGTGTGCAGGTATCTGCGAATGAAGTGACCAAAAAATTCATACTTCTGAGTCTGGCGACCACAACTGACCATGGAACACAACCTAAACGCTCCGCCAATCTAAAGTATGCCTACTAGGGACATACTTTTATATGGTGCCGGTACCCGGTGTAAAGTTAGTGGAAATTGAGCATCTTCGTCAATGAAAAATCGTGTCATTTTTTAGCAGTATTTTTTTGTAAAACTTGCTAGTGTTATGTCTTATTGTACATTCGACGAATATTGAAATCTTCACATCATGAAAAAGCTAATGGGTATATCTGCTTCGCACTGACAATTTTCATTAAAAAATTCTGTCGTCTTCATGTTAAAAATTCTGCATTAAAGAAAACGTTCAATATTCTTTCGTAGGACAGTATCGACCCCTAATGACCAATTACGAAAAGAAAATGTATGTCTAAGTAATCTATGGAAAAGGTTTCCTATGGTATCACTGTCGTTTATTCAAATTGAACCAGGACTTCAACACGAAAACTACATTTGAAGATAGGTTGATTTATGAAACGGTCTGTACCGGAATGCCTTAGCTGATCGTCAGTTATGTAGGCTATATTATATACGCCAATAACCAATGCACTGATGTTTCATTACAGTGTGTAGGCCCACAACTTATCGTAATTCATTCGTTGCGATTTTTTAGCCGCATGGTATTTGTATTTGATTAGCCTCGTGTCATTTTCGCATTGGCATTCTGCGAATTTCCAGCTGGAGCGTTTCAATCAATTGTTTTAGTTCCTCAATTTGCTAGAGGTGCACTACAATAATTCAGAACGATGGCACAAGGTGGAACGGAACAAATGGGCATTGAGAAATTCTGAGTGAATTATTATTATTCTTGTGAATTATTATTGAGTGAATTATCTTATTCTTGCTCCAACTACTGTTATTATATTGGATTTCTATACAGCTCTCATCGATTCGGTGCTATTGGTGTTTACCAGAAAATTTTCTTTTCAATCGGCTAAATTTCTCAATCAGTTGTTCAAAAACACTTGTAGCCAGTCGTGGATGTAAATTGATGCAGATTTGGTTTAGTTGAGGTCTAGCTACAAATATGAATTTCTCAGTGAACGACTGCTCTACAACTACCGTCTTGCTGAAGCGAATATATGTTCAAGCCTTAAGATCAGAAACACGTTTACATTCATTCATGTAGAAAATATTCCAAGGGACATCTAGTGTGAAGGTTGATGTAGATTTGCAGAAGTTAGGTAATGGTTGTGCAATGGGCATGTGTTTCATCAACTTTGTTTACAAATATCAGCCTGAATGCCTATGGGTAATTCCACAGGAAAGGTCAACCACCTCAAATTTTCAAAATAATCAAGTGTTGGATTATTATACATCATTCGAAAGCTAGCGATCTAAATTATTTGAAACTAGAAATGATCTGTCTCCTTAAGGCTCATGCAGGGTGCTACAAACTGTTGAACATAGGATAAAAAAATGTTGATTTTTAGTCGAAGTGATTACTTCTGTGAAATCGGCTGTTGCTGCTGATAAATTTGTTGTTTCATTGCAAAATGTGTTTTCTGCAATCAGGTATGAACCAATTTAGATGATAAAGCACGCAATTCGAATCGATTATCAATATTTACTAAATTATTGCACCAATTACTAGGACTCTTCCTCTCGGGTACACGTGTCCGAAACCAAAATTATATATTTTTTTCAGGTTTGCGGATTGCATGTTAATTCATTTTACTTGAAACTTAGTTTCCCCTTCAGTGTTCCATACTCTACCTTTGCCTCCAGTTGTTAGAAGAACTTATCATGTCTACCTGAAATATTGGTGTCGGAAGTAACAGCATGTATTGTTTCGTCCGACACCATAAAGTATTCTGTATTGAAGTAACCTAGTAATATTATCGGCTTCATAACTAAATAAAACATGAACAAGTGTCGCGGTTGTCTATAAATAACTATCACACAGTTAAAATACAGTCGAGATACGAATGTCCTTTAGCTTGTAGGCATAGATGTCATACTTTTTTTTAGTAAGAATGCTTTTCAACTTTCTTTTTTTACTTAGTTCAACTTAAGCTTTTTCCATACTAAGAAACAAGTGTTTCCATAAACAAGAAATTGTTTTGAGAAACAGTCCAAGTAAACAATGATGCTTAGAGCAAACAGTGAAAGTAGAAAATGCTTACGGAAATAATTTCCTGGTGTGTACTATGCATTAGACGCACGCATAACTTTTCATGATGTTATATGCCAACTCTCTACTATTCCTGGCAGTTTGCGAAATGGAAACATTTTCATTTTTAAAAATTTTTCCGGAAACTCTTCGTTTTTTATAATTGAATATTTTTTGAAGTGAATCCACTGATATTTTTAAAACGCAATATGATATAATGCAAGAAGTATTTCAAAAGCGTAGAATTCTTCATTACAGCAAAACTTAAAACAAGAAATGTGCGCATGCTCGACGGGCCGTGGTTTAGGCAAGTTCATAGAATTTCGGCTTCTATGCTTCTATCAGCGTTCAACATATAGGCCTACATTGCATTTTCTCATCGCACCATGGACCTAGAACATACGTATTGTGTGAAATCTTCAATCGAAAAAAATCATCCAATTAAACTTAAATATAGGATTAACCATTGCTGGAACTAAAGACATTGCCTAGGGCCTGCTCTGTGGACGAACCAATGAAGTCTAAACTCTGGGATTCATCGAATAGGCACAGAACTTTGGAAAAGTAGTCTATATATTTTCAGAATTTACCAAGACTATTTGAAATTTTATTATCACTATCCCATGAAGATATCTCCGGTTTATGTTATTAACGTATTGAACAAAAACAAGGTTATTTTGGCATTAGGATGTCATTCTTTGTTTGTAAGCTAATATCCGGGAAAAATAACCTGCTTAAAACTTGTAAGTTACGAAGTTATCAAAGCTTAAAAAGTCACCATAGCTCTCTTGTATCTACGAGCTGTAATATCAGACCAACAAATCTTTCCTCCACTTTTTAGAATGAATGAGCAAGCAAACCGAAGAAAAGTTGTTGAGTTATTCTTCAGTTCAACGTAGCAAAGTGCGTCAAGGTAACAAAATGTAAAAAAAACAAAACAAGCTAATGACTAGTTAATTTTCAATAGGTACAAAATATGATTTAAAAGAAAATTTTGATATCCTAAAATGTCTAAAAATTTTACAACTGCAGGTTTCATCAAAAAAGTAATCCTCGTCATGCTTTCTGATTTCTCAAAGTGTTTAAAATCAATATCTTAATTAAGTGTGTTGAGTGATTTAAGTACATTTTTTTTCTCAAAGTCATCAAAGAACCGAGCAGGTTTTAGCACCCTGTTTTAACTATCCTGTTAAAACTATGCAAAAATCGCTGAGATGAGTTCTCAAATCCGGTAATTTTTTATAAAAAGTGCCTGTGAATGGGCAATTTTTACAGTATATTTTGCATTTACAATAATATTTGATGTGAAAAACCGATGATTTGGGTAATCTGGATAGTGTTGTAGTGCTTTTATTCCTGCATCTATGTATTTCAGGCCCAGAGTTGGAAAAGTCGGAATTGGAATTGACGATATTTAAATCTACTTGAATTGGAAATGGAATTGACCTTGATAAACCTCAATTCCACTTTTTCGATAGACCTTTGATAAATCTATTTGTACAAAAATTGAAATCACAGTACTCGGCCGTTGTGTTAACTGCACGCAGAGATAAAAGAGAGACATTGATCGACAGAGGTAGCTTCATTCTATTGTTAAATAAAGGTTGCTAATTGTGACTTCGATGGTCCTACAGCCCCGGACAATGTTATTTCAGCGATTAAGCAGACAATGAAAAGACAATCATCTTTGTTTAATCTGTTATTTAGTTATTTATCAAGTAAGATAATTTATCAAAATATAGCATTTGTTGAATTTAGTTCTTGATTGTATAAGCACAAAAATTGGAGATTAACTTAATTGTTGTACACACGAAAAACAATTGGTTTGGAAAGAGGAAAATTAACACTGCATTAAAGGGCAGCAACTATGTCAGTTCAAATCACAATATAGACAGTGCCAACAAATTATTCTAATAATTGATGACTCATTTAAAATGGCAATTACATGAACTATTATTCAACTTCCAATCACAACAATTAACAATATTAATTTTGAAGACTATAGTTATATAGATACGATACGCAAAGATAAAAGAAAAACATTAAACTTACAGTTCACTTCTTTATGTTGAATTCACTTCAATTCGATCGGACTCACTTATGCCAAAATAATATCATAAATATCAGTGTCACTTTTAACGTCAATCTTCAATCGCGCTCGCTGATGTGTTACCGTATACGCCGCTGTGTTGTTGTTCGCTGGCAGTTGTTGTTGTTGATACTTCTGTAGTTATGTTGCACCGCGAGAGCCCGGAGTTCTTCTAACAGCTACTGAGGATGTCGTATGTGTTGTTGTTGGTAGTTGTGGTTCTCATCGTTTCTAATTTATACAAATTTTTGAGACTTGACGATACAACCACTTTCTTTTGAAAATTGAAAGAGTTTCCTTTAATCTCTGCTCGTTGGCTTTCGACCCGACCACATTTCGTTCTTATCACGGAATTTTTAATCGCCTTTTTAAACATGGACCATTAATCAGTTTTCATGACATCATTTTTATCGTCGTTTTTTCTTTCATCAATAATCACGCTATTCGCACATTGAATTTCTTTTGTCAGCTTATTAATAGATTTATTCGCATCTCATCTCTCTCTCTCTCAGCGTTTGATTCTTTGCTGACCGTTAATTTCCTTTTCTTTCTTTTTTCACGAGATATTGAGTATCTCGTTTACGAAACGAAAATGGCGTAGGCTGACCGGTTACATATATATGCATGTGCAGAAGAAATATGAACTATGAACATGAGAACGCATATAGGAACGATGCAGGGAACGGCGCACAGGAACAGCGAGGATAGGACAAGGGCACATGGGTTAGATTGAAACGAACAAACGTTAGATACATTAACATAAGCCACTATACGCGACATGCAATCATCGGAATTGAATCTTATTATGGAATTGGAATTGAAATTTCTGCTCCGGAATTGGAATTAATAAATTTCAGTAGAATTTCTCCAGCTCTGTTCAGGCCTATAGACTACTATGTGTCGTTTATATGGTCGAATACCTGCTACACTCCTATGAAATGGGTCTTGAGGCGACCAGTCTACGCAATTTAATTGAAGCTGCTATCTCTGCAGTCAGATCGTTCTCGGATTTTTTCGTGCGTTATCAACCATCCCAACATCACATGCGGCGGTCGAAAGAAAGTTTTATAACAAATGAAGCTCAGAAACAAACATAAACCTGAGACTCCGCAAAAACTTCATCGTGTCACATCTATCAAAGAACTTGATGGCTCACATGACGAACAGTCATAGGATGATCCGAGCTTTAAATTTTTCATTTGTTTTTTATACTACCAAATTCTGTTAGATTCTCAAACCATTGATTAATTTTTTGCGCATGATTTGTTATTCCTTCCAGGTGATACGTTTTAGTCAATTTGTGACAGTTTCGTACATTTTTGTTAGGTACCGTAATTTGAATACAAATTTGGCATGAATTAATGAACTTTTCAGTGGATGATTTCTTAATAACAGAAATACGTTTTTGAATCATAACTTTATAAGTTACGCGGAATTAATATACTATAATTATGTTAAATTTAGGTTTTAACATGTTAGAAGCACAGCCACTATTTTGAAATTTGGTCATTTGGTCATTTTTGGCATAAATATAGTGAATTTCATTTCTGTGAGACTGTCCTCATGCTGGTTAGTGTCGAGCTTTATGTGTATTCATCGTGGATATCTTGCAATTTCGCTCTAGGATGAAATTTCTTATCTTTGTAACGAGCAATGCTAGTCAACTGCAAGGTTTACAAAAAAGTCTATCGGAAATAGCTTTTCCTGTTTGCTAAATAGCTGTGTCGGTTCCCATTTAGGAGAGAAATATCATTCTTCCACCGCTCCAGTGGTGTATCTGCTAGTCATCATAGAGATTCAGTAATAGAACAGAAATTGTAGTCGCGTGTACATTTTGCCTATCTGAAGTTGTGAGACAAGCAATATGCATATTCTCCTTTTCTGAAAAATCTGCTCTTGACTTTGGCTTAATTTCGGATGTGTTGATGAGGTTCAAGAAGGGCATTATGATTCGCATATCGTCGTTGTCCGACGATAACCGTGTATCTACAAAATATGAAATTTTTCAGGAGACACAAAAAACATTCTTATAAACGCGTAACTATATTCTAAGTTTTGTAAATTCGGGAAATGCATATGAGAGGGATGCTTTATCATAAGTTTACTATCAAATTGAGCAACTTTTTATATTTTCTATTTTAGTGTAGATACACGGTTATCACCGTGAATATTTGTCCGTAGATACACGGTTATCACTTCATCTTACAGATGTATGTATACCACGTAGCATATTTCAACACAAATAATGGACGGCAGTAGTTTCAATTAAGAATAGTCATAATCATATTCAAACAGCACATACAGGCTCCTTGTGCAGGCAGGTATATATCAAGAGAGTAAGGATAGCAATACATAAAAGAAAACCCATCAATCTGTTATAATCTTTCCGCACATCTAGCATGTGTGAAGGAGTACTACTTCAGTGTAATTTAAAACAATGTCGTAGCTCAAACAATTCTGAATGTATTATATAATCAAAAAATTGAACCACTTGGTAAAGATAATAGTTCAATGCGATAGTGAGTCATAGAAAGAATGGTAGTCACTCGGAATAGCCAGTTTCAACTCCTGCAAATGTTTGTATTTGGCTGCGGATATTTTCTTCGAGTTGTCGTACAGTTGGGTTGGCTGAGATACTATCGACGTATCTTCTCCTCTTTTATCCATGAGTACCCACATGTAATCAAAATTAAGTTTGAAGAGATTCTGCCATTCGACTCGTATATCATGGCTCTTATGTCAAACATCTTGCGGCTCTCCAACACGTTTTCCAGGTCTTATGCTACAAAGTGAGGCAATTTCATAAAAATTCAAAAAGAAGTCATGATCTACGTATTTTACAAAGTACGGTGTAGGCTTTTGATCGAGATTCTTGAATATAGCGCACGTATCTGCTGGGCAGTAAATATTCTTATTTTTAAAGGCATCGCTCGATAGTGCTGTGGACACTGTCCACTTCCATTTGCGTGTGCCCACGCTCAAGAATTTTTTGGATCACAGTTTTATTATGTGTTTGGGAGGGAGAAAAGTGACAAAGCTTTTGCAATAGTCACATTTCTGTTCTGATAAGTAAAGCCGACAGAATATATCACGTACTCATCAAAAGATGTATCAGAACTTAAGAAATCATATAGGCATGAAGCAAATTCATTCGCTGTAAGGCCTCCTTGTTCCTCATGCCAAACATAGCATGTTGTATCTTTAGTTATGCAATCATAAATAGTAAAATTGTGGACGCACAATTTTTGTACGGTAATACACTGCTGACGCTTTTAGAGATGGAGAAACTAGAACTGCTTGGAGATCCATCGTTAGCATTCGGATATTTGTGTTATTTGAAGCAATCTCCTAATCTTTTGTTTTCTCAGTCTGTGCCTTTTCCTTTTTAGCCCTGATAAATTTCCTTCTTTGAAGGCAACACAGGTATCGCACTGATCTTTCTTAGGATAGAATATGGCCAAGTTTGCACCATGAAATTCATCCATAAACACTTGACGAGATACAATAACATTTCCCATATTTTTGCAATGGTTCACACAGCTATTGTAAAGATGCAGGTGGCTAGTAAATACAGGTTCTAAGTATTTCTTATTGGTCGACTTTCGACAATAATGTGATGGAACTGATGGTAAACTGCTCAGGAATTCCGTGACGTTGGAGCGGCCAAGAGATGAAGGACTTTGTATTATTGAATCATCAGAAGTGGAACAACGATCTCATCGAGTCTCGTCTTTGAATGCTTTCTTACGAAATAGTCTGTCAAACCAGTCGTATTCAAAAACGTTTTCTTGCAAACTGACAATAGTTGGCCATTAATTTTTCGATGATTATTCGCTAGAAAATTTTTACGCAGGAAATCATTTGAGGTTTGTCCTCCGTGCAACCTTGTTGAGAGAAACTAGTGATCGTACAAAAGCCTTTTTTGATTCCAATTCATGGACCAAACATCTTTAAAGACAGCATCTCTGGCCTCATCAGGAATACTTGAGCAGCACAAAGACCGCCAAGAACAGCAACTTTTTAAAAATCTACCACATTTTACGTCTGGCTCATAAGTTGAATTTGTCGTGTCTTACTTCCTTCCAATATACTCTTCACCTGTTACCCGCTTCTGTTTATTAACATTTTTTGCCCAAGACCTGTCACTCTTCGCTCGTTTTGCCTTAGGCATGGAGTTTGTTTGCATGGTAGTGATGATACTTTGGCCTACTGGAATTATATCGGAATCGATGGAATCGTCAGAAGGACTGGAGTTTGTGTATGTTTTCAGCGCTGCTACTAGCTTTTCCCTGAATCTTATGAGAGATCTCAGAGGAGGCTGATCTGACTACGACGCTACCCACACTGTCCAATGCAAGATTGTGATTCGATATACTCATCTGGATCCTCTGTATTTGAATTGGTTGATTTCTCCTGTAATACTCGAGATACTTTTTCTTGGTATTTCTCTCCGAACCAATTGAACCATTTTCCAACTTCTTTTAGAAGACATCTAAAAAGAAACAAATAGAATTATTTATTCATAAAGCAAAAAACGAGTGCTGTGTAGTATAGGCAAGACAAAACCAGGCAGCAATAGGCCTTTATAATGTATATACTCTCTAGTACTTTACAGTAACGGCCTTAACAACATTTCGGAATTGCTTGACAGGATTTATTTTTCTATTCCATTAAAGTTACGTTAATGTTCTAAAACACTCATCAGCTAAGTAGGCTATTCATAATATGAATTTGACGTCAAAACAAAGAAACAAGAATATTTTCAGAAATTGTAAGTTAGAACATCTGTAACAGAATGCATGTAGTTATCAACAAAATTAATTGTAATATTATAGTATGTATTAGAAATGATTATTTATTGAATCATGATTGACTTCTTCACTTGTCGTATCTAAGCAGAAATCATATCAGCAAGCTGTCTTAAAGTGGTGATTGCATTTCATATATAGGCATCTATAGGCCTATACAAAATTGGTCGAATAGCAGTGTAGTATACCTACAGTGCAAAATCAGAATAATATAGCCTACTCTAAAAGATGAAAAAATATGTAGATTATATGGATTACTTTGCAAAATTTCTAAGGATCCCTGTCTATTTGTACTCAAAGCCTACCGCGGTTCATCTTTTATCTACCCATAGGTCTTTAATATAGATAGGCTTTACAGCCGTATTGTAGATCTTATGCATTAGCAGACATATACCAAGTGTCTGATAGTGCAATAATAAATCAAATTGACACTTACCAGAGTGAACGAGAATTACTGGTCACCAGCATCAAATGCCAAAACAACTTGAAATGAAGTCAATTTTGAATAGTAGCAACGTGCGTATCGAATACTGTCTTGCTCTTCAGATAACTATGACGTTGATGTAGGGTGCAAACAATAAATGATGACTCCACGATCGCTGTGATATCGGGGAAAGTGGTTTATGAGATTGCTGTTCTTTAGAAGCGACCGCACGAGCATAGTTTGTCATTCTTTGATTCATGGTTTTGTAGATACACGGTTTATCGTCGGACAACTTTTAGTGCAAAGTTGAATTGTGCGATTAGAGAATTGTGAAATTTTCCAAGTTCCCGTTAGTTTTTAGACTTAATATCATAATACATTGTGTAAAAGGTGTAAAGGATTTAGAAAGTGCAAAAAAACGAATTTTGAAAATTTTGTAGATACACGGTTATCGTCGGACAACGACGATATAATTTTACTTATGATGGTGACGATATGTTCAATAAAAGTAGGCCTACCGTAGTACTCAATACCACAGCAAGTACTAATCATTGTATAGATAAAAAGCCACTTTCATTACGCCCATGAAGTATATAGGAATGAGAATTTTCCGCGGGGCACAAATAATTCCATATTTTTTTATATTTTCAGCCCCTTGAAAATATGAATTTCCGCAGAAGCCCCTGATAACCCATTCTCATCCCTGAGTTAATAATAATTGTTTCATTTCTTTGTTGCAGGTTGCTTTTCTGTTGTGATCATGCAATTTCTTCGCTTGTTTAAATAATAAGGAAGATTGATATTAAAAGCAAAGTTAATGCATGGAAAAATTGGCCGCTGAAATTATATTTCGGTGTATTAATTGCATTCTGTATCTTTGTAGGTGAAGGGTGGTGATGAATACGTCAATTATCAAAGTTCATGCATTTTCTGGAGCCCAATCGGAAGCACCACCATGCTATCTCCTTCAAGTGAGTACATCAACATATTATTATACTGCGGCGATCAGATAAATTGTCAAAATGACCGTCAGCTTATCTTCTGTTATAGTTACTCGACAGCGTGTATTCAATATCTGTTGTTTTGACCATGACGATCACTCTCGCCAGTGTTCATCGTTAGCAAGCTGTAGAGATGATGTTGACAGAGAGTTTTTCATCCGTTATTTATTTGGCCCAGTTATGCTTACACCTAATGGTATCTCACCACTTAAAGCGCTCTAGGAGCAGTCAAAAAAGACCCCACATATCTGGAAGCTAATAATTTATTTGATATGAAGACACATTCTTCAGTTTCGCTGAGATTCGAATGTAAGGGATTTTCTCATTGCCTTATTCAATATCTTATCAGTCTCATCAGTGTCGTTTAAAGCTCCATAATCGAGGTACAGTGCATCTTCGATTATCCGGATGGTCAAAACCCAATAGGTCAGTCAAAGATCCGGATAAGCGAATTTTTAAATCCCATGTTAGCAAAAGCTTGTGGGCTTAGGTCAAAGACATTTGATTATATATCAAGATCCCCGTAGAATATGATTTACATATATCCACATAATCTGTATGCATACATCCATCCTGCATATCTACCTAGAATGTAATACTTGATATATTTGATTCCGATTCTTCGACTGTTTAATGAAATTATGAGCATCAATTGTACATGTCTGCTATATATTCACTGTCGTTTCTATTAAAGCACATAAATACACGTACACAAACAATGACCGTGAACTGAGACCATGAATTGAAAGTGATTTATCAGAGCTGTATTCCAGCTTTGACTAGCATGCATAACCTACTTAAGAATACTCCAATCATTTAGCTGCTTGCCTATTATTTGACTCAGGCGAGAACCGCACATTGAGCAAAAATTAATTGCTGGTAAAGCAAGAGTACTTCGTGCATGTGTTACCTAAAGAGGAGAGGAATGCTAAAATGAACATTTGATTCCATGTATGTACATGTACATATTTTGATGGAATCACGGAGAATCGAACGGATTCTGAAATTACCTCCGGATAATCGAAATCGGGATAATCGGTATCCGGATAACCGAAGATGCACTGTATATGTGGGAACACATTGGAGAAATTGCGGATGATAGTGATGTTGCGATACTTCCCTGTTTCATCAGTAAATCAGATGTTGATTGCTGTTTTCCATTTGCCAAAGTACATATTAACAAAGTTGCAAATCTAGCGGCAAAAACAAAACAGGGCATCATATAACGTCGACACTGGCTGTAATCATGTCACTCCGAGACAACGATACTGAAGCCGGCTTTGATGCAGCATAACGATATGCTGAATATTGCAACAAGCATAACAAAGACTGGAAAAATGCATAGCCCTCTGTCAAATCCCAAACAGTTTCCCGCTCTAGGTGAAATCGAAAACTGCTTTACTGTCCCACGACGCAACCAATGTAGGTAGATATAGGCCCACGGAAGTTTCGTGATTTAATCATCCTACTGCAGGAGGGTACACACAATTGATAGCGTCAGTCAGTTGCATTGCATGCGATGTTTGTTACTTTACATTTGCATGACAAAGTCCATTACGCTTTATCGATTTGCGATAACGGGACGGTGATCATCAACATTGACATGCATAGAAATCAAATTTACCCTTATCAATTTGTCCACGCTCTATGAACTAGGGACCTATTGTATATTAAATTATGAAGCTTATGACTTCGAGAGTGGAATTACTGAGAACAGGAGTGCAAATTATCAGCAATTTGCAGTGTTACTTACAGGGGGTGGGCGAGCCCCGGAATCCCGAGCGGCCCGGTAACCTCCCATAAACTTTAACGAAATAGTCAATTACCCCTGAAATAACCCGGGAATGCCATCTTGTCATTTTTTGCCATCAAGTTAAATTATCATAATTTCGTGATTTCAACTGCTATTATTATGACTTTCATTGAGGCCACCATTTCTATTAAATTTCTTCGAATTTTTGCACATTTGGATGAAATACTTAAGACTTCATGAATTTGTTTCGTTTTCATGTGGCTGTCAATGATACCTGTGAAGCGACTGATTATATCGTTGGCGCGTCACTTGTAATGAAATCGCTAATGAAGTTTTGCTTGTAAGAAATGTTGTATCTTACAAAGACAATGTAAGATTGTCTGCTGGCTATTTGTAGATGGCTTTTTACATCGAAGTCGATGAGTTGTCTATAAATTAATTCATATGCAAGTATAAACTCGCAAGAAATCGGTTTTTTTGTGTTTCTTAACGGGCCTACATTCAATTTCGCAACAGACTCGCAATATGGCAAATTGACACATATGCAGCCTCTAGTGATGTAATGAAAGTGATGTTAGCGAGTCTTACACAAGTCATATCTAAATGATTGCTTATCTTCGTTACAAATTTCATAAGTTGTAAGATATTTTGCTGTACGATACATCTGAGCAAGAACAACTTAATTTATCGGTGCAGATTACTTATACGCTTTCACCCACACCAACATCAGTCCAAAATTCTGCCAACACTGTCACTGACAAAGAAAGTGCGTCAGAGTTTTCGTTGGTATTTTGAGTAAAAGTCTGACTAAGCTAAGTGATAAGTTCGAAAACCTCACAGTAGGTCACGACCAGTGCTGTATGCGGTCACTGTCACGGTCATTATAAAATAAACACATGAATTAACCGGTCAACCGAAAGTGAAAAGTTTTGGAGATTCAACAAGTTACTTGTATTTGACTTTCCTAAATCTGCCGATAAACATTATTTAATGAAACCGTAAAGTGAATAAAGGCGTCAGGCGCATCTGAGGTCAATGCGTTAGTTAGCGCGCTGACAAAATAGTTTATTGTGTCTGATTATTATGAAATTTAGATCTCATAAGTAGTTCACTGGCTGCAGACCATTGAAGAAAGTATGCTTTTAATTTTCAGAACCACAACTTACAGAGCTCAAAAATTTGAAAATTGAGGTCGATGGAGTCAAATATTGTTCACGTCAAAATATAATGGCAAAATTCAAACAGAAAATGTCTCAAATTTTATGATGAAGAAGTTTAAAGAAGTGTCATGATACTTTTCGAGCAGTGTAGTTGGAATAACATATCTGGTCAACATTAATAAAAACACCGCGGAAATTCGTTGAAATAGCCTGGGAATCGCCGAGGAATTTGAAACATAAAATCTGGTCGCCATCCTGTACTTACTTGCTTACTTTTTTTCGTTTTACGTCCATTATCCATTCTTCGTTTGGGAGGACATTCTTATTAACCAGACTACTGGCAGTCTACCAGGAAAATCAAATCAAAACCGCACCGTATAGATGTGTGACATTTAGACAAAAACAAGCGTGTTGAAAGATTGCTCCGAAATTCGCTTTATTTTGTCTACATGTTCTATGAACTCTCCCGCGTTAAAGCGTTAATTTGGTAAAATAGGTAGGCCTACAGCTTTTACTTCAGCCTACAGGCAACCACCTCCTGACAGTTATTAGAATATTAAGTAGCTACGCTGTACGGTGTGATCTCCTGGTTGATGAGCACAGAAAGCAGACAGGTGACCGGTCATGAGCTGGTGATGAGTACAAAAAGTTAATAGCTGACCATTGACCATGTAGGTTAGGGAGCAATCATGAAAATAGTAGTAGACATATCCATAATTGTCTGCTAAGTTTCCAGGAAATTGATGTCAATTTTATTCATATTTACAGGTCGATGATTTTCAATTCCTTCTTGACTGCGGGCTTGATGATCAATCGAACATGACATACTTATTGCAATTGGAGCGATATGTCAAAGATATTGACGCTGTTCTCATCTCCCATCCGACAATCACTCACCTAGGAGCTCTACCATATCTTGTTGGTAAATGCGGACTTCGCTGTCCAGTCTACTCCACCATTCCCGTACATCGTATGGGCCAGATGTTTTTATATGATCTTTTTGAATCACGGAATTCAACCGAAGATTTTTCTTTGTTTACGCTTGACGATATTGATAATGCTTTTGATCAATTCGTTCAATTGAAATACAATCAGACTGTCAATCTACATGGAAAAGGTGAGTCAAATGTTTTTTCGCAATTTTGTTTCGATTTAACCTTCCACGGACATCAACGCTTCGGATTTAGGCCACTCATAAACCATTCTTAGTCCGTTGAATCTTTTAAATGAAGATTGCGTGCTTCAAAAATTTTTTTATAGGTGTAACAGGTTTTAATTTATTAAAAAATGTGAGATTTACCAAGCATCTTATTACACAGTGAAAAGGCTGATTATTTTTCTTTGTAATGCTGAATGCATTTAGCCATATTCTTGCATACATCCACCAGCCAAGAGGTGATGCCTGCACTAGTTCATGATAGATGATATGAGGGCATGCTAAAAATAATTGCATTACACTATGTGATTGTTGTGTAATAGGAACAAACAGAAAAAATATCATTTATAGAAATCAGCCTTGCATTAGGTTTGCATGAATTTCTTGGATCCTATGAAGTGCACAAGACCGGCGAAGTTGAACTTGGAAGTCGATCAAATTTGTAGAGGCTATTGACCGAAGGCGCCCTCAATCTTCTGTCATACACACGCCTTCAGAAATGGAGACACTGCCATAAAACCCACGTGGAACTTGTTCTGTGTGCCGATTTAAACTGGATTGTCTTCATGTAAGATTGGACTTGCCGGTTATCGTGTATCTTCAGCCGCACGGGATATGCCATTCTGTGGACCTCATTGACTGCAGAAACCCGTGGTGCCGTCCAAGCTAAGCTGGAGAGCAATAGCACTTATTTACACACTGAGTCATCACGCTTGTGAGCCAATGCTTTAACTGCTTTAGAACTGTTATTCGCTTATTTATCTTCAATCCCAAATTAGAAGGCCTTATTTGTAGAATTAAGGCCATCCTGTTTGACATTGTAATGCTCTGCGCGACCAAAATAAATTGTCAATAGCAATCGGGATGCATAGAAATTATTTAATGAATGTCTTAGTCGTGGGACATGCACCATTGAGGTGCTTCACCGCATTTCCAGTGAAATTGGCACCATGCCACTACTGTTCATTGATTCACAAATATCTTACTCAAGCTGATGACAGCATGAAGTTCTGCGCTGTATGCTACGTGTATGTATAGAAGCCACAATGAGTAGAGTCCTTCAGATATGATAAGTCCTACACATTACATATGTGTCACAGATTTTTTCCTCAATTGTAGGAAGCCCAAAAAGCACGATCAGTGCATACAAAGCGAATTCTTTATTCTGCTGAGGCCTAAATAAAGAATTGAGGATACAATTGAGGAAAAAATGGAGTCTAGCCCGATTTTCTATTCGATGTGTCAAAGATTTTGGTCTCAGCAACAATCATGCTCACATAGCCTTTCAAATGACGAAGCCAAATTGTCTGGCAAGTCGATGATTTGGGCTGTCACTTCACTATCTTCAATGTTATGAAAAAGCTACTGAAATATGTAAATTGCTATTTTGCAATTTTTATACTAAATTGTATTAATAATAGCTGCTAGCTTCTTATCAGTCTTTGGAGAATCTCATATTCGCATTATATGAGCTTCATGAAGGTGCGATGTTTTCTTTACTTTGGTTAGTGATAATGGTACAGAGCCGTTCATAAGTTTTGCGCCGCTCATCGATGATTATATATTGCCTATATATTATTTTGTTGTTAAAAATTAAAATACATAATACCATTTCATCAAAACGAGAGTGGAATGATTCATCAAACCTGAGGAAATGTCACAAAAACAAAATTATTCGCCCAATAGGTTTTCGACTTCAAAACAGAAGCTATAAAAGAAGAAAATAGAATGAAGGAAACTATTCATAATGCTTACAGTTACATAGAATAGGCTTGCTCGCCTCAATATTTCGTATGACTTTTCTTGTTGACACACAAGCATTCAATCTCTGGGATCGAATCATAGAGAGTTCGGAAATTCGCTAGCTTCTTCGTCTTCTAAGACTTGTAAACGGGTCTGTATTTCAAGTTAAGTAGACAATAAAATATCTTATCTTTGCAAATCAATCAACCAATTAATTATTCAATAACAGCGATGGAATTAATTTTTGATCATCCCTGATTGAGCCCTTTGAACTTCGTGTACAAGGAAATCCCTACTGCTAGAATATGACAGGTCGTTTATTGATACCTTGCCTGAGAGCTCTCACATTCACTTACATGCATGCATCTGATGAATATTCGCATCGGAAGTGAAGTCGATCACTTATCAGTGGAGAAGTTTTGATAGATTTCAAGAGTTTTCCATCAGATGATCCGCTGAGCGATAATAATAGAAAGCTGTGACGTCAGTTCGAACTGTCACACAACTCGGTTGATTGAATCGGTAGCGCGCAGGGAATGATCCATCATAGAGGAAGCTGGTTGGCAACTTCAGAATTCCCTGCTTGCTGAGTCAAGTGTTCGGCTGAGAGATGAATATCTTAATGACGGTCATCTGACCGAGATATTTTGGCAATGATGAGAGTTAATAATTGATTTGATTTCGGAAGTACAAAGCTTCTCTCTGCTGATAAAGCTTCTCTCTGCCGGTGATGTGAAATGAAACTGAGAACTTCCGAACGCTCTGACTGAAAAACAATTTTCCATTATCAACCAATAGTTCATTTTCCAAAAACGTTCAGTAAATTATATTCAGCGATTTCTTTTTTTGATTACAGCAGATAAAATTCCTGATTAGTTACTTCAGTGTAGATGATAAAAAAGAGCATGAATTTGATATTTTCTCGTTTCAAATTTAATAACATGTCAGAAAATATTAACGAACCACAGCAGTATAGTAATAATGCACTATCATATATACACTGTGGTAATGCCAAGATCGCAATATTAGATGTAGGTGTTCGGTTATGATATATTTATCAGATTAATTCTGCGATAATTGTATCAGCGCAATTCATGAGTTTAACAACGTAGCATTGTTTCTTGCTTAAGGAATTATCGGATAATAATTCAGTAACGTACAAGCTCCCAGTGTTCGGAATAGTATCCCAGTCAGCTGCAATGTCCAAGCCTCCAGTGCAAGAGCATTGACTCAAATACCGGCATATGGCATTCCCTTTAGTAACGGCTGTAATAAAATCGAATAGCTATAAGTATTTACACGGCAAACGTTTCGCAACGTCGCAGTCACTGCACTAAAAAGAAGGTTAAAGCAGTCAGTGCGAGTGGTTTATAGCCTATATCATGGTGATAATACCGTAGATAGAGTATCTCTCAGCCAACCAGCTCGTCTTTGCGGTTCAACTGTGGTCTCCTATTTCTGATGTAGCGAGCTTCAGCCAGACGATTTTCAAGAGGCGAACTATGCTTGGCAATGGTATTGATTGTAAAATCGAAAATGTCAAGGTTACTGTCGCGGTCATTTATGGAATGTTCGGAGAGGGCACTAGTATTGTTCTGCAAGCGTAAACTACGTTCATACTCCTCGAAACGAATTTTTGAGGGCCTTTTAGTTTGCCCAATATAACTTTTGTTACAAAGTATGCAAGTAAATTCGTAAGCCACAAAAAGGCACATTTTACTCATAAGAACACACATCGCAAGGATGAGTCAGCTGGGATACCAATCAAGTCAGCTGTACTGTTCAAGCCATCAGTGTGAGGAGCAGTGACTCAATCTGCTAGACTGCGCAGCACAATATGAAGCCCATCGAATGTGGTCCTATTAGAAAAGCTTTGAAAGAGCAATAGTGTCATTTCGTGTTATAGTTTTGCTGTAAGTTTTATATCTATCTGTACTTTCAGGTCATGGGATCAGTATTACTCCATTCCCTGCTGGACATATGCTTGGTGGAACTATCTGGCGCATTGTGAAAGAAGATGAGAAAATCGTATACTTGCTGGACTACAATCACAAAAAGGAACGACATTTAGGAGGAGCTAACTTCGAAAATTGTCTGCGCCCTTCTCTCCTCATCACAGACGCCTTGAGGTAAAGTATTTCGGGGATTCATGAATGCAATGTCTTGTCTTAACTCAGCTATATGAATCACAAAATTATCCTTATTCTGGTACAAAGGCAGTGGAGACGATAGCTTGCTAATCTATTTCATATTGAATCTATGAAATGTCACTCCATTTCAGACATGGGCACCTTTGGTCCGCGAGTGATCTTAAGCCCGCCGGCTTTGCGATTTTGATCAATGTCAGATGTCAATTTTAGAAGCTGACTCCCAGATATCCCAATGGTTTCCGTAATTCAGTTATCCTAGAAAATATTATATAATAGAAACATTGTTCAACTGACTGACAGTTTTCAGCGTGTTTTCAATCTGTTGAAAAAGCATGTGCTTTCAAATGGTTGTCGAAGTTACCCCATTTTGCGGTTTTGTTATTTAATTGTATTTATTCTAATCACCGCGTGTAACGATGATTGATTGATTTTTGATAATCATTTAGATGCTTGCGTCTTAAAAATTGACAATATTAGGTATCAGCGGAACTTTGGGGGCACCAGAAATCACTAGGCCTCTTCAGTTGGCTTTAGAGTTAAAGTAGGCTATTCTGCGGACTCTATAGCCACTACAAGTGAATATTTTCGAATCATTTAGTCATATTTTGCAGGTAGAATATTAAGTATCAGGTAGACATGCTTATGGTCTTCGTATAAATCTAGTGTGGAATATTAAGGCCCTATGAGATAATCTAGAACCATTTGTTGTACTTTTGCAGCCAAGCTGTGGTCCTGATAGCCATTGACAGTGGTTGAGTGGCCCTGTAGTGCGCAGGGGCCAGATGTGCACTAAATTAGATTTGCCTGTGTTATGCATGTATGGTAAATGTCATCATCTGCATGTTAAGCCAAACTTATTTCACTGCATGGGTCGGAGACATGGACCATAATATTTTATGACCTTCCTCGCCTGGTGAGAAATGAGAACGCTCTGATCCGATGGATGTGTTCCACCAAGCTGTGTGAGCGCCGCTCCACGCGTCAGTTGAGAGGCATGCTCCATTTTCATTGCCTGGAATGAGTCCTGTGCCAAATTCACTTGCGCTGGTCACCTTCAACAGATGCCGGACTGGAAATAACCAATGAGAGCACATGTGGGTGATGGTCGCCAACAGGAGGTTTGTGCAATTCACAGTTTAGATGAAAAGGCAAGTTAGTGATCACTCTTTCTCTATATTGACCAAAAAACGACGTATTATGAGATGTATAAAAAGTATGAACTACCGATAGGATTGATAAGCTACCCCAATAAGAACCTGCACAATGCCTTGAGAGGGGGTAATGTGAAAAGGAAGCATCCTGGCTGTAATATCTGAGAAATTGTCGAGTAATTTTCTTTGCACTGATCGTTTTCTTGTTTATAAATTTGCTTGTAATATTTTACAACAACTTTTACATCGGTCAAAGGAATCATCCATTTTAGATCCGTTACTAAGAGCATTGTCTTACTATCACGAATAACAGTGAAAGTAGTGCGTTGACCGAACATTTGATTAACATGCATCAAGAAGTGTCTAACTCTATTAACATTCCATTGGAAACACGCATAACAGAATCTCGCTACATCAAATACAGTTCACCGCAGACAAATCGCAAACGCGAACTTGTGGAGTTCTGAATCTGATTGCTGCTCTCTGGCGCTGATGATATGATATTAGTCCGGGCATCTCGGAGAAGACTTTGCCGATCTAGTCAACGCCGATGAGGAGGAGGGTAGAATTCCCGAAACGTTCGGCATTTGTACATTTCTTTTAATCATGCGTCGTTTTTTGGTCAGTAGAATGAGGGAGTGATCACTTACTTGCTTTTTCATCTAAAGATAGAAACTGTGAAGAGTGCATGCAGTATGTTGCGGAGTGGCAGGACCGAATATCAGAGGTGACCAGAGGAAGAGATGTGGCAGAGTGCTAAGGGTGATATGGAGCTCCTATATCTGAAACCCTTATTTGTCACAAGATCAGCTAGAATGGCTGTGAAGGCGAATCCATCCCAACGACAGCCAACAGAACCCCAGTGTCCGTACTTCAACCCTGTCGAAGAGTAAGATCTCAGTGAAATGCTGGAAGTGACTGAGGCCTACGTAGTGAGTTCGGTTGCCCATGCCTGATCCTGTTTGTAGGTCTATACACAGGAATGAGAATTTTGCGCGGAATTTTTCAGCAGTGAAAGAGGTAATCGAAGCTGTTATAATAAACACTTGATCATATTGCAGTGAGCGCGGTCGTCTTTAAGTCGCAGACTATGCTCGTGTAGTTAGGTTGAACATTATTGATAAGGCCTACCAGTCAATTATGACAAAATGAATTGATTTTGGTCAGACTGATGAATGTTCGTGCTTTGCATTTTTTAGCTTGATCAATAGTTATTTGAATTAATGAATAAGAATAATGATGGAACGATGAACTTACAGATCAATTTACATTATTGCAAATAAGTCATTTTCTTATTTCTTTTTACAGACTTGATGCGAATCAATTTTTTGCAAATCAATGAAACAATTATAATGTTAATTTTATCCAAGATCTTATGTTGACGATCACACGTTATATTAACGGATGAAGAAAAACTTAACGTTGATCTATTACACACAGTGCTAGCCAGATTTTTACAGTTCAGAAATTGAGTAAGTAATTAAGTTTCATTGTCAATTAGAATGCTGTTTTCCTTGTCACCAATCACAGAAACTCAAATAACATCGAACAATGAAATTTGTCAGACCTGACCCTGTATGGACCATTCATGAACATTACGGCGTTATCCCGCTGCTCTAGATAACCCTGTCGTAGAATGACCAAGTGACTGTCATGTGCGATGGTTGTGTCTTGAGACGTACGTAATTACCTGATGAGTTCCGATGTTTTAGAGAACATATTTCCTCCTATAAAGACTTGTTAAGGCAAATTGTTGGACGTAAACTTTCACCACGATGACGCCAATCTAGAGAGATTGCAATCTACTAGAGCTGAAAACAATTCCAGAATACTTTTCCTGAGACTCTTCAATCAACGGAGCGACATCGCAAATACGTGGGGGATTCATCTTATTGTCTGGTGAGAGAAGTATTATTCCGAGGCATGACGCATTACCCATCGTGTATCCCAACTCAAGCAAGAGTTAAAAACACGACTGTCAGTGGTTCTTCAAAGCAGTAGCTTACTACTATCGATAATCAGTTATTGCTGAAATGACTGCGTGATGATGTTTTCGTTTAACCTATGTCATTCTATTCCTCGCAGTGTCGTAACCAGTACAGGCCTTAAATGATGATCTATTTCAGTCAACTAATAAATGCAGCAAAAAAACCAAATCGGTTTACTTCGAATAATTGCTCTTGCCAATCAAAAATGATAGTGACCAGTTAATAGTAATTTACACAACAAGTGCAAAGTATCCAGCTTTATTGAATCAAACCAAAGCAATGTCCATTGTACATGCATTTCTATGCAAATTCTATGCATGATTTTCGTTGTAGAGGATGAAAAACTTAATATATGCATTGTATGAAGTGGTAATTAGCCCAAGGACCATCCCAACCTTTACGTACTCATATTCACTAGGCAATTCACATGTTGAACTCATTTCATTGAAGCACCGCGGCTGGCCTCCCAGGCTATGTCACGAGGTGGAGACCATCCACTTGTGAGAGTCATCGACTTCTTAAATTTGAATAAATGATAATTGAATTTGTTCTTCCAGGAATGACATTCATTCTTCGAGATTCATTGATATATATTTTTTGATCATTTATTGATTTATTTTGCAGAATAACCAACACTCAAAGTCGGCGTCGAAATCGGGATGAACAGTTGATGACAACGATTCTGAAGACATTGAGGAAGAATGGTAACGTTCTGATCGCTGTAGACTCAGCTGGTCGATGCCTGGAACTAGCTCACTTCCTAGAACAACTCTGGCACAATCAGGAATCTGGTCTGATGGCCTATAACTTGGCCATGTTGAGTCACGTCGCCTACAATGTTGTTGAATTTGCCAAGTCTCAAGTTGAGTGGATGAGTCAGAAGGTGAGTTCTCACACGCATATCGTGTAATATTAACTACGAAGCAATCTAAATGATGAATCAGACTATACGAGTAAGTAGGCCCATTGTTTAGAAATCTACAGGAAAACCAGATTGATGTACATTCAGTTCATGTCGGTACGCATCAATGACCGCCTATTGTTCTTATCTGTCTGTTCAGTTAGCAATTTTAACGAAGCGGTGTTGAATTCTACTTAACGTATTTCTTTGAATATGAGACGCCCTTGAATAAGGGACGCCCTCGAATAAGGGACGCATCCGTGAGAGGAAAAAATTTAATAAGAGTCGCCCTTGAATAAGAGACGCATGTACAAAAAATAGACTTCTGTAGACATATTACATGCAGGCTATTGTAATGTGGTAGCTACATCCGCCTGAGCGATTATTAGGCCTACTTATCTTAGTAAACTAAGTCAGTCTACTGGTAAATACCGGGTATCATGACCAATATTGTATAATATATAAGGCTTCTTGTTGTTGTACATACAATACATGCATGTTGTACATACGTACATGCAGACCTACTTAAGGTTACTTCATCTACCATTTAAGGAGGCATTATACGGTAGCTTCCTTTGCATTTGGAGTCATGTACCGGTCGGTAACTTTTGCTGTAAATACTACTTGATTATCAGTATTTTCGTTTCGGTAAATTCAGATCTAGTCTACATGTATAGTGGCCAAGATGTACTGGTATATGAATGTATTCGATGAGTCTACAAGATATGCTACTACAAACCATAAAACTCCTTTCATTTCCAAAATATCTGAATTATGATAGAGCGTATATATGTAAGAAAAATTACTGGCGAAATTTGCCCATGACATAGGCCTAAGTGAGGAATGCAAAGGTTACCTAATAGAATAGTAGCAAAAAACTAAGACATCTTTTTTCTAATGAAAGAACAAAAACTTGAATATTTGATAAATAAGAGACGCCCCTGAATAAGAGACGCATCAATCAGGGATCTGAAAAAAATAAGAGACGCGTCTCTTATTCAAAGAAATACGGTATTAGACAGAACAGATGGACACCCTGATGAGTAGAGAGGATAGAGGTGGATGTCGGTTATGAAGCAGGCCGACAGAAGGTCAAACGAAGAACTGAGACGGGCTATTAACTTGAGAGAACGGCGTCTGCAATGGCTTGCCCCCTGCGGTAATGGACCTAATCTTGCGAGGACCGGGAAGCTGTTTGACATGACGGAATACTTTGAAGAAGACGTTGAAGACCGGATAAGTGGAGAAGACTTTTCAAACTAACTTTGAATGAGGGAATCTCATCCAAGCAGTGTGTTTACTCAAGGTGTGTTTGAAATTGTAAATATTTCCATCGTACCAAGTCAATGACTGATAAAGCGAAGTGCGATCGTTGCAGTGATGCAGAATCAGTTCCACTCCATTGCGTATTTGTAGACTAAAGTAGATGTCGATGATGGTTGACGGCATGATGATAACAACGATTTTGTATTAGATGAAAGTTGAAAAAATCCATGAAAATGTGGAAATCTCAGTTTTTTTGTAGTTTGCTTCTGTAAATAACTTGTATTATCACTTGTTCCGAAAACACTGGAATTTTAGCCCAAATTATTATGAAAGGAGATTGCTTGAGGATTTAATGTCAACTTTTATTTGGAAAATGTAATTTTTCAACTTTTAGGCCTACAGTGTTTTGATATTTTAAACTTCAGATTTTCGATCAATATATGACAACTAATATCCAGGAGCCGACAATTTAACCCTATTTTCCTCGCAATTCAAATTTAGGGACTCTCACATAGTTAAGTAATTATAGGAGTCAAATGCTTTGTGACTTCAGTTTAAACTTGTTTGCCACAGCTTTAATAAAACCTTGTTCACCATTGACCTACTTTAAGATGATCTTCAACAGTAATTTCTTTGAAGTTGAAGTTTTCGCTTCTCTCTGTCTCACATCATGAAAAATAAGGCAAGCATATACGTGATAGAGCCCAAGGACTACAAAGGTATAGCCAAATATACCATGTATTTCCAAGTGGGATGCTCATAATTCAAGGTAAGAATAATTTTAGAAAAACACCTCCAAAATAATTGGATTTTCGCGAGCTTTCGAGCGTTTTCTATTGTCTTAATCTCATTGCGGGATTAAGACAACGGTCGAAAGCTCGCGAAAATCCAACTATTTTTTGAGCACAAGTGGTGTTTTTCCGAAAATTTTCTTATCATGAATTATGTTTATATGTTAGTTTATAAGCAGCTTATTGATATCTGGTTGTCCTTGTGCAGCCCAAATATGAATGGATTAAAGCACTTAAATCTATCAAACACAAGTGAAATTGTTATATCAGAATTTGTGTTTCATTGAAGTGATTATTGAATAAGATCGGTTTACCAGTTGTAATATGTACAAATTGAACATTTTGAATTACTTGACTTTTGAATGGAAGTGCGAAAATAGGAAAATTTGTTCTGTGGAACATTAAATCCAAAGTTGGGGGTCCAGCAGTGCTCGAAGCTTTCCTGGAATCCGAAATTGCTTCAGTTCATGCAGATTTTCTGAAAGTTGTGCGTATATTTTCTCTTGAATGCACTTTTCTTGAGATCATATGACTTTTCCGGGATTTTCTTGTGACTTGGCCCAGATATCTCGACAAATTCAGCACCTAGAATAGTCAGTTAGCAAATTCGACTGATGGGAAAGCAACTTCACTTAACTTTTCAAATGTTTATTTGCGCAATTATCTCGACAAATTGTTCTGTCATCTGTGAAGATCAAAAAAATTGACGAACACCAGTTAGTAGAAGTTGATTGTTAATAAAAATGTTCAATATTTCGGCAGCAGAAAGTAAGCAAAACTAAGATACAAAATTCAAGTGCAAACTGCTTGGAAATGCATGAAAGACCACATAGAAATATTGCAAGATCATAGGTGTAAAAAAGATATACCGTATTTCCTGTAGTGACCGCCGCCCTCCAATAAACACCGCACTTCTTGGAAGTAGAATAAGCGTAAAACAAACGTGCTGCGTTTTATTGTCTCACTTTCAATATCACTCCTTTTTTTGCCATTCACGTATTCGTCGTTCATGTACATTATCATGCCTCGCAGTTGGTCGGTTTCCGATACTTTCAGCCTTTCCAAGAACTTAATGCCATGTCGTATGACCGTTTGCTTGCCATTCTGATTTAGGTACTACGTTGTCAAACACATGAAGATCAATGAGAGCCATCATCTTGCATCTCTATTTTGTACGGGATGAATATATCAGAACAGTTCTGATTGGTAGAGATGCCGCAATGTCTGAAATAATCAGCGTCAGTTCAACGGAGTCGAACTCTCAAACACCTGAGTCATCACTCACCGCTCAATAAACTCGTGCACGGAAACAAATTTCCATGAAAAGCAAAGGCTCAGATACTTAAGTAATCAATATCACGCGTGTGAAAACAGATTGTCGGCTATGCTATTATTAAATTAATGATTGTGAGAACAGTCTTCACATGGTGTACCGTTTGTATATTTTTATAAACGCCGCATCTACAAGTATAGGAAGTGAAATAAACGCCGCGGCATTTATTAGAGGAAATACGGTAGATGCAAATTGTTTGTTGATTTCTGAGCTTAGTTGCCGGATACTGTTCATTTAATTTTTTTTGCATGTATGGAATCAACAAAACCAGCTGTTAGAACTGAAAAGAAACGTCAGTGAGCAATGGGGTAGAAATAAAATGAATATGTGTAAGATGACGGAACACATTAGACGATGACAACTTTAGATGTTCTTTAATACGAGAAAATAAAGTTCGATGAGTTTATGAATACAATGAATGCAAAAGAATACAATCAACACGATAAATTTTTATTGTGTTCGTCAATTTTTGATCTTCACAAAGTTCACACCAATGGCGCACAATCTAAACACCGTTCTGTCATTTGCTCTGTGGTTGATCGATAAGGAGGGTAATCCGAAGAGAAACGGCTCATATTTTTTCATTTTGTTCCATATCCCAATGTTTACTCTTATTCGTTTTCCACACTTCGCTGCTCATGTTCATGATGACTTGATAGTGAAATGTAGAGAATTCTGTCATCTCACTTTATTCCTTTGGATTTACAACACGCAGTGGGAAGTACTGAGACGGGAATCATAAGTCATCGGAGACTAAATAGTTACTTAGCAATCACATGAGCAGCCGTGAATCGTTGTTGTGTTACTCATAATATTGTAGGAGTCTGTTTGCATTGAAATTGCCCATGTATAAATATTAGAACGTTTTCTTCTTAATCAGATAATGCGAGCTTTTGAAGATCAGCGCACGAATCCGTTCCATCTCCGTCACATGCGTCTCTGTCATACTATGTCTGACTTGGAGAAAATCGGCGATCCGAAGGTGGTGTTGGCAAGCTCTGCTGATCTACAAACTGGTTATGCGCGCAAGTTGTTCGCCGATTGGGTGTCGGAACCAAATAATTCCATCATTCTGACGGAGATGGGGCAACCGGGCACTCTCACTCGACAATTGATCGATAACCCGCAACTGAAGAATCTGACGATTGATCTGCATCGAAAAGTGCCGATGGAAGGCGATGAGCTGGAATCATTCCGGTAAGTGTTTCACGTCAACGGATAATTGACTGAATACTTCTTGCTAGAATGGCAGCTGATGAGAACGTTGAACCGCTATTAAATCAGTCTGTTGTGAACAGCTTTATGGTGTCTGAGGAATGTATGTGGAAATTGTCAGTGAATACCGGCACCGGGTCTCCGTAACTGACACCGAGGTCAACTTTTGGTGACTGATGATTTACTTGTTTAAATTCTGATTCGTGTTTTATCCTCTTAGACACGTGTCTGTTGTCATGCAGAAATTAGATGTCGGTATAACTTCCGCGCTTGTCAATACACCTACGGGAACTACAGGATGGACCAAAAGCTTCTGACCCCCTAAGGCTTTTTAAGTAAAACCAGAAATTCGTCGGATAAGATTCTATTTAGCATCCATAAATGCACAAAATGTCAGTGTAGAAATAACAACAGATAAACTGTGAATGTCACAAGTCAATATTTCGTGTTCTTGCTTTCATTTCTCAGACATTCCGAGACACAAGTAGGAAGCCTTTCGACCAAGGATTTGAGATATGACGGTTGCAAAAGAATCCCACTCATCATTCACCCTCGCAATAGGCTGCTCTCTGATTCTCGGTCGTGGATACTGGACAGATGAAAGCATAATGGAATTGAACCCAATTACCGAATTCGAACCAGTTCATCAGCAAGTATACCTCGTGTCTCAGTGCCAAAATTTCATTTGAAAATTGTGGTCGTGGGCGGTATCACTCGATATGGTAAAGCGGATCTTCATGTGGTCGATTCTTGAGGATTATGTGTTCACTTATGCAAGAGCGAGAAACAGAGAAAAATCTATTGCGAGAGTGAATGATGAGTGGGATTCTTTTGCAACTGTCCTATCTCAAATCGTTGGTCGAAAGCCTTCCTACTCGTTTCTCGGAATGTCGGTTGACGTTTGCAGTTTATATATTGCTATTTCCACACTGAAAGTATATGAATTCATGGATGCTAAACAGATTTTTAACCGACGAATTTCTGTTTTCACTTAAAAAGCTTCAGGTAGTCAGAAACTTTTGGTCCACCTTGTAGACTGCCTCATTAATGCCACGTTGGTCTCTGTGGCACAGTGGTTAAGTGCTTCACTTAGCGATCTTTCGGTTCAGAGGTCGAGTCCCGAAACTGCAATTGGAAGTGGGCAGGAAGAGCATCCGGACTAAAAAGATCAAAGCGCTACAGATTGAAGTCCGATTATGTCAGCACTATCCAAGACTCCAGTGTATGGGGGGGGGAGTGACGTTAGACCATCATTGTTTCATTACTACCAGAACAATTTATTCGGTTAATGTATGTACACGTGCGAATTATTTATTCACAGACAGAGAATACCGGATAATTGCTGTTTCAGATGAAAAAAAGAAGTGATCCATCTTTTTTCTGTTGAATACGTCTTCGTCAGTCATTCAGCTCAGTCAATAAATTGCGACCAATTTAGTGGCAATTACTACTTGAACACCAATGAAAAACAAACAATGGCCTGCACCACAGTCACATGGTGTTATTGAAATCAGCTGTAAACAGTGTTTCTCTTACCCTGCGCTGAAAGCAGGCCTGCCTCAAGCATGGGTGGGGACTGGATTTCGGGTGAGTGGGTCGGGTATGGTTACGGGCGGGAGCGAGTACAAAAACTGTCCACCCGCAGGGCAAGTCCTCTATGACTTCACAACTAGATAGCATTTGAGTATGGGAGATAGAATGCGTCAGCGACTTGGAAACCTTGTATGAGACTGAATTGTTGTTGATGAAAACCTGAGTCATTTCAAATCACTCTAAAATGCTGCTGCGGTAACTTGAAAGTCGGTCCGCTTGTGGCTCTGTTCCCTCACTATGCTAACCACTTTCTGCCCATGTCTTCAAGGCCTCAAATACTCGTCTCTTCTTTCAGACGCAGACGACATGCAGAATTGATGACTCGGCGGCCGTTTCGTCCTCCTGTTGCTCACAGTGTATCCGTAGACTCCGGAGTGGGAGAAGTGGTTGTCGTGAACAATCAGCCAGCGGTGGTGCTCAGCTCCGAGACCGTCATGGAAGTGGAGGAGGAAGAAGAAGACGTGGAGATTGAAGAGGAACATCAATATGACATCCTTCCTGGGGCACACACCGGCTCTGGAGGGCATTGGTTCCGAGCTGCGAAACGGACGCATTTGATTTATCCTTGCAGGTAAGATCTTGGCTCAGGTCATGTCACCTCAGCTCCCTCAGTTTTCTCTGTCAGAAGCCCGCTTGCTCTCTTCCTGTATTTCGATGTAAGTGGTAGGACAGCTCCGATGGTGACAGTCACGTCTGAACGTGATTACAGAAGATCCAGTGTTCGAGTATTTCTGCCGCTGGAACTACTACTACCCTTATCATTTACTAACTCCAACGTTGTGATGCTTGCCAATGTATGAAAGACAGTTGAAACTGTTGGAAGTTGACTCATAGTTTTCGTATTACTCCATTTCCCCCTCTTTGAACTGAAGTGACAATACTGAGAGATATCGGGGCTTGTGGCTCCTAGGAGACTTTACTAAGTTTTACACTTGCTTCTGCTTTTCGGAGGAGGGGAATTAAGTAATCGCATTTTTGAAATGCTATTTCCGATCACCAATTTGAAATGGGAGAGGGGAGAGAATTTCATAAAAAACATCCGTATTCCGAATGAACGGCAGTTCGTAGTACCCGCTAAATCGTGACCAATGCATTACTATATTGGGATGTTGTCACCAGGTTTGGAAAATTCCCTTTTCAATGTCATGGAAATGCAATTTTTTCTTTCAGTTTGAGGATACAAAGCATTAAAGCACTTTTATAGAAGTTTTTAAGTTCAAATTCATTGAAGAAGGACTAGTTCAGTGAAAGATTCGTCTTCCGAATAGTTAAATTGCGAATGAAAACAGACATGCATGAGCATACTTCCTTTATGGAGTCCAATATAAATGTTGAAATATCGTGTTCCTCTCGACACTGAACCGTTTGGCTGTTATTTCACTGACTGTCGATGACTTTGTGCCACTATTCAACTGCATAAATACTTGCATTTATATATATTATATAAATATCTTAATTATATATAATTATATATATTATATTTAATTTTATGCATTTATATGCATAAAAAACACAGCTTTTTTGAGAGAAAACAGAATGCGGTCGGTTTTGTTGAGTATTCCGAACAGGAAGGAGTGGAGAATTATCAATAATAGATTTCCAGATTTCATACTTATTGGCTAGTATTTTCTTTAGTCATCTTTCGTTAATCGTTTGCTTTTTGGAGAAACTTCGCGATGGATTTCACCAGCTTTTGAGTTTGAAATGGTCATTAACTCATTGAATTCTGTTGTATTGTTGCAATTACATAAGAGAGGCGCTGTTCCGCTCGTTCGAAATGTTTTGCGGTAACTGATGCGCAACAGCGCTGCTGCGGTTGCCGGATCTACAGACGGGAAGGCCTTTTCCAACCCTGTTGCGCTCATAGCTCAACTTATGTTTGATGCGATTTCTTGGTCACGTGACATCATTCTCACTACTGCTATTATGATCAGTAGATGTCGATTTCGTCTTAATTGAGACTTACTTCTTCTTACTTCCTCGTTTTGCGTCTCTTCTTCCCGGTTCCGGGGCTGGACGTAGATGCGATGACCCGTTTCCATCTCGAACGATCTATAGCAATGTCTTCCGACACCTCCAGAGACTCCAGATCTTCATGGATACAGGCTTGCCAAGTCTTCTTAGGTCTACCAGGTGGACGGCAACCATCGACTGGCAAGTTGTAGACTTCATTAATGACGTCACCATTGGCTCTTCTTACGTGGCCAAACCAGCGCAGACGTCTTTGCCGCAGGCGGACTGGAAGTTCGGGCAAACCACAGCGTCTCGCTACTTCTTCGCTTGTAACTTGTCTTTCAACCTGACCTTTGCCATATACCTCAGCATTCGTCTGTCAGTACTTTTCAGAAGTTCAACCAGCCTTAGGCTGAGGGGCCACGTTTCTGCGTCGTAGATGAGAACTGATCTTACACACATCTCATACACATGGGCTCTACACTTCAATGGGATGCCTTTGTTGGTAAGAAGACTGGCCAATTCTCTCCATTTCGTCCATGAAGCCGCGATGCGAGTCCGAAACCGCTCCTTCTGCGCTTGCCTCTGAGTCCACGACATCTCCGAGGTAACAAAAATCTTGGACCTCTTGTAGGACGATCCCATTCACATTAAGTGAATCATCCTCAGGCGAGTTGGGAACATCCGCGCACTTCGGACATCGGAAGCCTGTTATTCCTTGAAATGATCGCAATCGGGAGCACTTTTTGTGACACCACAATTTTGCAGGAAACACAAAAGATCGAGTTTGCTCCGACTCCCTGCCACAACAACTGCACGGCCACTTTCCAGACTTGGTGCGTTCTTTGCTCTTCCCAGTTACCATGACCTTGGACTTCGCCCCGTTGATCTTCAAGCCACGCCACTCTAAACCATCCTTCCATCTTGAAAACATATCAATGGCTTCTTGCTTGGCGGAGCTGTTAAAAAACCAGATCATCGGCGTACAGCACTCCCATGGGCCGGATCCTCGACAATCTTTGGACGCTTCCTCCATCACTGTAATGAACAGCAAGGGGCTAAGCGCTGACCCTTGGTGTACTCCCATGCCGACGTCCAGTTCCTCCGACAGACCAAACTTTGTCACGATTTGCGTTCTTGAACTCCGATACATGGACATTACAACCGAAACCAATCTCTCAGGAACTCCTTGTCTGCGCAATGCCCATTCGATGATTTCTCTAGGGACTCTGTCGAAAGCCTTTTCGAGATCGACGAACACATGGTAGAGCTTCTTCTTCTTTTGGCTGTACTTTTCTTGCAACTGACGAAGGATAAAGACAGCATCAGTTGTAGATTTCCCTCTTCGGAAACCAAACTGCCGGCAATCAATGCTAATTAGCTTCCTCAACCTCCTCTCTATGACCTTCTCAAACAGCTTCATACCATGTTCCAGCAGGCGAATCCCTCTGTAATTGCCGCATTCCAGAGAATCTGGAAGCTGGAAAACGATAATTTTAAGTGACTTTGAAGCGGTGATGGATCTTTCTAATTGCCTTCATCGGAAAAAGAGGCTTTGTATGTCCCCTGGAGTTTTCTTTAGTTCCGTTAACGATCAAATCAGAACGTTCTGAAGTAGGACTTGCTCGATTTGATTATCTTTGGAAGTCACAAGTTCATTTACGTCTCGACGTCAGAAAATATGGTTTTTAATTGAACGTCCTATAGGTTCGATTGCCACCGCATGGCTTTGCACTTTTGAGCTTGTTCAGCTGCTCAAGATGCAGCTAATTTGGGCAATTCCCAACCGTCCTGAGGAGTCATTGTATCTAAAGGCTGCCAGGGAATTCTCTCCTATGCCCAGATCGACAGACACGGCAATATTTTATGACATCTTGAATGCGTGATTGGGAGTCTGCTCGCAGAGTGAGTGATTGATGAAATGACTTCATTTTCAGTGATCGCTCGATGACAATCGATGAATATGGAGAACCGATAGATTCCAAGGAGTATTATTTGCCAATCGATGCTCCAACTGGTCAGATGCCAGCATATCTTGTAGCAGCAATCCAGAAAGCCGCTGCACAAGCAGCGACACAAGACGGGGGAGAATCCACTGCAGCTAAGATCGTGGCAGCTATTCCAGAACACCAGCAAGCAATGCAAGTCCCAAAGAAAGAAGTGAGTTGCTCAGGAATCGAATTTTTTTTATCGATCAGTAAATTGATGACTAATGTAAAATAACCGATTGGCAACGCAATGTGATTAGCGAGGAGAATTTTCTTATCGTTGGGAGCTGACATAGGCCCCTATTAGGAGGCTGTTTTCCAGTCTTGCTGAAATGTACGCGGTGTTTCATTTCGCCAATATGCTTCAAGTGAAAATGTTCAGTTTATTTATCATTAAAGTCGGATTTATTTCGTTTGTGCATTCCACTGATAGTAGCTTGCGTTGCGTTCCAAATTAGTTAATTATAAAATTTCCTTGTCTTCTGATTGATCTCGTGATGTTCATGTCAATGAGACTTTACAGGGGGAGCTTGTCACATCAGATCAGGCAAATTATTGTTCATCCTCCTCTAATCCCATGCCTTCGTGAATTGGATCACATATTCTACATTTGTAGACATAACCACAATCAGTGACACTTCAGCATCTTGAATTTATCAGTTGTTGAGAAAGAAATAACATAGATACATGTATAACAAGAGAAAACAAGCATAAATATTGCATTTATTGTACTATCTGTTGCGCATCGATGTTGAATGCAAACTGTTTGATTGATAGCATATCCACAAATGCATGATATCCCATGAAGATTCAATTGTTTAGAATAAAGGACCAGACATAATGAGTTGGATGAGAGAAGTCCTTTTTGTATTGATAAAATACAGCTTTATTAGGACGAAGCCTTTCGGACGCTCCAAGCGACCATCATCAGGTGCATGCAGTCATGAAACTGAACATCAGTTGATCATGCCACATTGCTGAACAGGAGTCATGTACGGAACTGGACGCCAAAGCATATAACTATACAAAATGTGTTAATCATGTTGCGTATACAATATTAACAAATAAAGTGACTACTGTTAAAACAAGAAGTAGACGAAAAATGTACATAAAAAGTCAAGAGAAGCAAACGAAGGAAAGAACTAGATAGAAACTCCACAAGTCACTCAAAGAATGCTTTACACGATTGGAAGGACCAAACTTCTTTGTCCACAAGGCTTCCTTCACTATCCTCTTCCTCCATAAGGATTCTTTCTCCACTATTTGCATACCTTCGAAGTCAACTTGATGATCACTTTCAAAGACATGACGGGCTACTTCAGAACGCTCAACGTCTATGTCTTCGACTGCCCTGATGTGCTCCTTTCTCCTCTCCTCCAAGGACGGCTCGATTCCCCAACGTAACACCACGTGCACTGGGTATCTGAGCTAGGGAGATGGTAAACAATACCAAAGTTCTTTGTTGGATTTGGGCGCTTGCGAACCAGTTTATCCTTCAATGTATTGACTGGCTCTTTGAAGCAGGGGTTTGGAAGCGGAAGCGAAAGCTAATGACTGACGCAATTCGCGTGTCAGGGCGAGGCGAGGCACTTCTGACTTTTAACCTTAAGTCTTGATGTGAGTAAAGTAATAGTTGTCATATTTAGTGCTTGCCCTATTACACCTAATTACAAATTGGCACCTGTATTACTAAATGTAGTTACTTCTAGCTTTCTCATTATAATGAAAACGAATGTGTATTATCTCAGAATATTGGCATTCGAAAACTGAAATCGTCAATACCATCATATCAATGACAACTTCACACAATGCGGATTGGTGTGTCTTGAGGCAATTTCATTCTCAAACACTCTTTGTCGCTTGATATTTTTTACTACACACGTGTTTGGAAAGTATCACGTTTATATTTCACAATTTCCTAAAGGTCAAAATTTTCAGCAAATTTGAAAAATATTTGACTTTTTGGCAAGTAAAAAAAAACGCATACAAGTCAGCTAGGGTTTGCGACAGAAAGTTCGTGGAGACTGCGAAGTGTTAGCGTCAGAACCTATAACTCGCAAAAAAGTGGAAAATGAAGAAAAATGAAGGGAGGTGTGTAGCCCATGTCCGTTCTCCAGTAATTGGAAGTGGAAAATGAAGAAAAAGGGGCTCGAAATAGGGAGGTGTGTAGCCCATGTCCGTTCTCCAGTAATTGGAAGTGGAAAATGAAGAAAAAGGGGCTCGAAATAGGGAGGTGTGTAGCCCATGTCCGGTCTCCAGTAATTGGAATTGGAAAATGAAGAAAAAGGGGCTCGAAATAGGGAGGTGTGTAGCCCATGTCCGTTCTCCAGTAATTGGAATTGGAAAATGAAGAAAAAGGGGCTCGAAATAGGGAGGTGTGTAGCCCATGTCCGGTCTCCAATAATTGGAAGTGGAAAATGAAGAAAAAGGGGCTCGAAATAGGGAGGTGTGTAGCCCATGTCCGTTCTCCAGTAATTGGAATTGGAAAATGAAGAAAAAGGGGCTCGAAATAGGGAGGTGTGTAGCCCATGTCCGTTCTCCAGTAATTGGAATTGGAAAATGAAGAAAAAGGGGCTCGAAATAGGGAGGTGTGTAGCCCATGTCCGTTCTCCAGTAATTGGAATTGGAAAATGAAGAAAAAGGGGCTCGAAATAGGGAGGTGTGTAGCCCATGTCCGGTCTCCAGTAATTGGAAGTGGAAAATGAAGAAAAAGGGGCTCGAAATAGGGAGGTGTGTAGCCCATGTCCGGTCTCCAGTAATTGGAAGCGGAAAATGAAGAAAAAGGGGCTCGAAATAGGGAGGTGTGTAGCCCATGTCCGTTCTCCAGTAATTGGAATTGGAAAATGAAGAAAAAGGGGCTCGAAATAGGGAGGTGTGTAGCCCATGTCCGTTCTCCAGTAATTGGAATTGGAAAATGAAGAAAAAGGGGCTCGAAATAGGGAGGTGTGTAGCCTATGTCCGGTCTCCAGTAATTGGAAGCGGAAAATGAAGAAAAAGGGGCTCGAAATAGGGAGGTGTGTAGCCTATGTCCGGTCTCCAGTAATTGGAAGCGGAAAATGAAGAAAAAGGGGCTCGAAATAGGGAGGTGTGTAGCCCATGTCCGGTCTCCAGTAATTGGAAGTGGAAAATGAAGAAAAAGGGGCTCGAAATAGGGAGGTGTGCAGCCCATGTCCGGTCTCCAGTAATTGGAAGCGGAAAATGAAGAAAAAGGGGCTCGAAATAGGGAGGTGTGTAGCCCATGTCCGGTCTCCAGTAATTGGAATTGGAAAATGAAGAAAAAGGGGCTCGAAATAGGGAGGTGTGTAGCCCATGTCCGGTCTCCAGTAATTGGAATTGGAAAATGAAGAAAAAGGGGCTCGAAATAGGGAGGTGTGTAGCCCATGTCCGGTCTCCAGTAATTGGAAGCGGAAAATGAAGAAAAAGGGGCTCGAAATAGGGAGGTGTGCAGCCCATGTCCGGTCTCCAATAATTGGAAGTGGAAAATGAAGAAAAAGAGGCTCGAAATAGGGAGGTGTGTAGCCCATGTCCGGTCTCCAGTAATTGGAAGTGGAAAATGAAGAAAAAGGGGCTCGAAATAGGGAGGTGTGTAGCCCATGTCCGGTCTCCAGTAATTGGAATTGGAAAATGAAGAAAAAGGGGCTCGAAATAGGGAGGTGTGTAGCCTATGTTCGGTCTCCAGTAATTGGAATTGGAAAATGAAGAAAAAGGGGCTCGAAATAGGGAGGTGTGTAGCCCATGTCCGGTCTCCAGTAATTGGAATTGGAAAATGAAGAAAAAGGGGCTCGAAATAGGGAGGTGTGTAGCCCATGTCCGGTCTCCAGTAATTGGAAGTGGAAAATAAAATGAAGAAAAAGGGGCTCGAAATAGGGAGGTGTGTAGCCCATGTCCGGTCTCCAGTAATTGGAAGTGGAAAATGAAGAAAAAGGGGCTCGAAATAGGGAGGTGTGCAGCCCATGTCCGGTCTCCAGTAATTGGAAGTGGAAAATAAAATGAAGAAAAAGAGGCTCGAAATAGGGAGGTGTGCAGCCCATGTCCGGTCTCCAATAATTGGAAAATGAAGAAAAAGGGGCTCGAAATAGGGAGGTGTGTAGCCTATGTCCGGTCTCCAGTATTGGAAGCGGAAAATGAAGAAAAAGGGGCTCGAAATAGGCAGGTGTGCAGCCCATGTCCGGTCTCCAGTAATTGGAAGCGGAAGCGAATAAAAATCAATCGCTTCCGCAGTCCAACTTTGAAGTGCAAAGTATTTTAGTAAGGATGGGTAAACAATATGAAAACATTTAACTGTAATGATAATTTCTCCTCATTCTTGAAAGGAATTTGAATAAGATGAGCAATTCATTTTTTCGCAAAAGTATTTTATGACTAAAATTACGCGCTATCCTTCCACGATGTTCCAAAATATCTTCTATCGAATAGGCAATGAAGAAAAGGCGATACATTGACGAATATCACCATGCCTCCGAAATCATCGGCTGACGAGCCACATGTTCAGTTTCAGAAGGTTCGACGTGGATATCTTGTTCCTGTCACCAACGGCACTGGTGGAACTGCCGCATTGGCCAATCTCCTCAACTCTCCACAGTCTCTACCCTCCACTCCTCGACCCCGAAGTGCCCGCACCGCCGGTGGAGGGGCCGGTACCGGTGCCGTTGGAGTTGGTACCGTTGGAATCTCCCATGCGACCTTCAATGCCGATGTCGCCGCTGTCGTGGCCAATGAACCGATTCCTGAGCAAGCAGTCGTCGATACAAGGCAGATTCGAGTCGCGGCTGCCGTGCTTTATATCGACTTCGAAGGCCGATCAGACGGAGAGGCAATGAAACGGTTAGTCTCCAGATTCAAAGCCAGAGAAGTGATCATCGTGAGAGCGCCGTCGAATGATACAGCCGCATTGGCGGAATTCTGCCGGACATCCTGTGGTCTCGAACCCGACAAGATTCACACGCCAAGTGTTGGTGATACCATCGACGTAACGAAAGAATTACATATCTACCAGGTAATTTATGTCTCTTTTATATTTTGTGATAATACATGCTACTGTGAAATCAAATGCAGTAGTAGGTTTAACTTCTATCTTTAAATATGAAATAGTAATCATGAAAATTTTCAAGAATCTCAGTTGATGGTTTTCATTTTAGGCTCGTATGAAAGACAGTTTGGTATCCAGTCTCAATTTCTTCAAAGTGCGTGACTCAGAAGTGGCGTGGATTGATGCTTATATGACTTACGATTTGACTAGAACAGATGATGGAGATGATTCAGATCGATACGATCGTGGAGTTTATCGACCACAGGTTAGTCTTCCTTCATTTTTCTCAGTCAACGATGACGTCGTCAATGACTGCTGTAAAACTTTATCGAACGCCTGATGGACTACTTTTCTACTATCTCCTTATCAAAAAGTTGATATTCCATCAATATTCCTTCTTTTTTTCCTTTTTAAAATGATTATTTCCGAAAAATGTCTGTAGCTAAATTGGTACCAGTTTGCGTTCATGATGACTACATTGAGGTAGGACTACATGAACTTACGATAATGCTAAGTAAATGTTTTGGTAGTGTCAGCATTTTATGAACGATTTTTCATTTTCTACCAATGTGTCACTTATTCGTTGTACACGATGTGTGACTGCATTCCGGGAATACACAAGCGATAATGCCTTGTCTGTATGTTTGGTTCTAGAGATGACATTCCTCAATAGTGATCTGAAGGTCACAGCCAGAACTAGACACGGAGGGCAAGAAAATCAACAATTTTCTAATGGGTGTAATACAAATTTAAGTCTGGATTCTGACGGACCGCAGCTTTGACATCGCGTTAAACGCACATAGTTAGTAAATGCAGATCTTGAGGAGTAGAACAGTGTGAATGATATTCCCATTTGATGAGATAATTACGTAGAAAAATCTGGTCAAAGACATACTTTTCACACTTGACAAATGCAGGGGTCTCTCGGGAAAAAATCAAAAATAGCAAAAAATTTAAGAATGTGGCAAAAAATAGCAAAAAATCTGGGATTTTTACTAGTATCAGTAGTAATTATTTTCTTATTGATATCTCTGTGGTCTAATTCTTGAATGGTGTAGTGGAAATTTCTAGACGTCCGAAACCTTAAGATTAGAAATTCTGACTTTCATTAAAATAGGTTTTTAGATTTTTGGATAGTTTGGACTTTGAAGGACATGAAGTTGTTTAAAATTTTACATTGTTACATATGTTCGTTGATATTTTGTTGATTTTGCATCTAATAATACAGATTTTTAATATCACATGTGATCAGAGTATTTTGATGTAGAATGAATGACTTAAATAGCATTTATACTTAGGTTGAACAATTTAACTCGTCTTGCATTTGACTTCCGTAGCTATGTCAATGCTAAAATGTTACTGGGAAAATAACTTGCAATTAAGGATTACTTAACCTAAGACGAATGTTTTCAGTGGACAATAGGTACTCGAAAAAATTGTATAAGTATCATATAAGGACTGCAGCCTGAAAAGAAAAAGGTCGATTGTATCGTGGTGAATACTTCATGGTGCACTATTCACTCAAGTCATTTAGTTTTCTCCATTTTAGAAGAAAATAAGGGGCAAAAAATCCAAAATTTTGGAGTGAGACCTTCCTGTCCACATGCTTTAATTGGAATCTACAACTAGCGGTGATCATCGTTTTTAACACGCTTGCAACGTTCATCATTACTGCACTTATTGTAATTCTGTATTTTTGTAGTTGAATATATAGGAAGGGTGCAATCAGCATGCAGTCGATTTGAAGAATAAAACTATATGAATGTTTGAATCTATAAAGCTATATAAATTTACATCTGAAACTATATGCAGTCTGGACGAAGAGTCAGATGCTGCGTAATTGGTCAAACTTCAGCTCCTACGGTTGTCGGCGTGGGTGGCTTTTCTCTGGACAGGTTGGAACACAGATGATTTGCAGATGATAATGCATGCTAAACCACACTACTTGTTAAAATTTCCTGACGTGTTGGTAGCATCGGAGATGTCATGAGACATCTCCAATATTCCCTCAATGAATTTGTCCGTTGTGACACTCCACTTATCTATGGAACGTGTAATTCACGGTTATTTGCTTGCCCTAAAGTCCTATCAGAATCACCGGCTGTTGTTGCAAGTTAAATATGAATTATATATATCTTGTCCCATATTTAGGACATTAACGTGTAGATTTCTACGGTCTCGAACAATAGATAATGATAGCCGCGATTTTAATTGCCTTCCTGCTGTCTATCGGAGGTATTGAGTGCGGCTACCGTCTGTACTCAACATTTTGATGACCTACGACAGATATTCATAAGTGAAGGTACTATCTATAAACTAGTAGTCTGAAATACAGTGATTAATGCGGTTGTCTGAGTCTACATACAGTGACGCTAATTAATTGTTGTGATAAGAGGAATCGCTGAACGTTTCTGATGGTTCCAGTTACGCTTCCCTGATTGTGATGTCTATTCCCGAAGTGTTGCCAACTTTCAAATCACAGTAATCAACTCGAGTAGGTGTCAGGTTCTGCTTAGAGGAATTATGAATCGATTTGTCTGCCACACATGTTATCTTCGTAAATTAGCTCGTCTTGAATAAACAAAATTATTTCCGTTTCCTACACATGTGCCTCCTTCCTATTGACATATTGACTGCATTGTATGGCATGAAATAGAAAGTCTGTTTTCCTATGAAGTGTACATTTGAGTGCGAAAAATATTTCGTCAGCAAGTTCTGAATTTACATGTATATTTTGCCGAAGTTCAGCGTGTATTTGCTCTGATTTCGACTGAAAATTGGCCTAGACTCTGTTCTGCTTTGCTGTGTTCTGTTATTTAGTTGTAGACAATGTCGGATGAGGAAGCGACCCGTAAGCATATTATGACTTTTGTGTACGTTCATTTTTAGTAATCTCTACTTGCGATTTTCATCTCAATCTTCTATTGTATAAGGAATGTAAATTCACTGAAAAAAAATTAATAAATTAATAATAAAAATAAATTCATATAAATTCATCGGAGATGTTTTATCAGTATCCTGCATTTTTATGCAAGCTTGTGATTAATTATCAAGAAGCCAGCGATGTTTACGGATCATTTAAATTACGAGTATAATTCTTAATCGGTTTGAAATACTTTATAGGTTTATACACTGAAAAGCGGTCGTTTATCTACCGCGTACTTGGACTAGCGATCTCATGGTCCAGAGGTCGAACCCGGAAAGTGTCATTGGAAGTCGGCAGGAAGGGCATTCGGACTTCAAAGCACCACAACGCTCCAAACAAAGTCTGACTTGAGTCAGCACCGTCCAAGGCCCCAGTAGGGGTAAAAAAAAGTGACGTAAAATCCGTAAAAAAACATTATATCTTTCGTTTTATAAGTAAACAATAAAGCTGGTTGAGAATATTACCAGTGCGTACGTCATACTACGGCGTATTCCGCCACATATCACAGTCCGTGGTTGCTGTGGAAGAGGCGTTGGAACAAATTCAGTTTTCTGTCCTTTTCAAAATATATATATTTGATTACACATGCTGGCATGAGAAACCTCAAGTTTATGAATTTTAGGTGTGCTTGTAGTCATAACAAGAGAATTTAACAAAATGAATAGATAGTAAAACATAGCATTAGCTGCATTGGAACAACTTCTACTTTCTACATTTTCATTGAAAGATTCGGTCTTTTGACGGCTGTTTTTAGTATTGTGAAACTTTCGTTGAGAATGCTTAGGAAAAAAATGTCTGGAAAGGATAGCAGAATGTCATGTAAATGCCTTATCAATTGCCACGGACTACATATTGCTTAGACTTCATGCTGTCCGTCATTGATTACCAAACAGGAAGTGAGTGAGATCCGACAGGTATTGCCTAATGTTTAATGTCCCTATTCAAAGAACATATGTCACTTGCCGGTTCATGGATTTCAATTCTGAATTTAATGTGAAATACTGAGAATTATCACATTAGGCAATTATACAAGGTACGTGTCCTAGCTGTAGTATATAAGCACTAATATGATTATAACTATCAGAAATATGATTTTCGGCCCACGTGTAGTGGACGAACTTTTCATCATCTGAAGTGTCGATAGCTGACATCAGCCGTTTTGTGATTTATTTCTGTTTCATTTTGCAGGCCATTCCAACACTTGTGCGCCCACCAGGAAAGTCGGAAGAGCACAAGACAGTGCTGGTGAATGAGCCGAAATTGTCTGACATGAAAAACATCCTTCAGGAACACGGAATGTTGGCAGAATTCATCGGTGGTGTTTTGGTCATCAACAATCGTGTCGCTTTGAAGCGGTCAGAGGCAGGCAAACTTCTCCTCGAGGGCTGTGTGTCTGAAGACTATTTCAAGACGAGGGAGATTTTGTACTCACAATTCGCTATTCTGTGAGAGCAATGCCTCCACGTTACTGATCTCAAACTTGGTGCTATATGGCAGCTGCATTCCGGAAATGTGTCCTGTGTTCTGTGTCCTCGGAACACACGCCCGCTGGAGACAGATGATGTTTTTATGCTATGTCAATAAATACCTTGTTGACCAAACTTCAGCTTTCAATGTAATTTTCCACATGTATTATTTCTAGAATTGCTTGTGAGACGAATTCTCTTTCTCATCTGATTCCACAGAACTGTATAGAGTTTGTTGTAATGCGATGAATTCGTTCATAATGCGCACAGACAGTGTCATTCAAAGTATGTAGTCCAGGAGCTACTGACATCTTCCTAAATTCGCGCACAAAAGGCTTAAGAGCATGGATTTGTAGATACTGAAACACAAAAATACAAAAATCAAATTGATAAGTGTCACAGCCAGCCGCTTACGGTTATAGGTAAGGTTAAAGGATTCTCATTGGAATTCGTTTACAAAATGAGTAAAAGCGCCAAAATTAAGTCAAAACATGAAACTTAGTAATTTTGTAGAGGCTCTCAGACATCAAACACTGAATCATATGACTCACTTCAACTTTTATATCGAAGTTGCGGTTCTGAGCTCAATCATGTTTCAAATTTCATGGCATTCTGACAAATAGTTCCTTTTCTGCAAAAAAATGTACAAAAATTGCCAAGTGTTCCACAATCCATAGATGTTTCTTGAATTTTACTATTGGATTCCAATGGGAATCCTTTAACCGAAAGCGACTAGCTGTGACACTGAAGAATTTAATTTTTGTATTCAGCGTTTCAAGATCTACAAATCCATGATATTAAGCCATTTGTGCGCGAATTTAGGAAGAAAGTGTCAGTAGCTCCCATCCTAACGGGAAATCACAGTAATGGATCATGTTATCATAGAAATTTACCGCACTAGAAGAGATATTTCATTAGATTTCTATCGTGACATATCCGCAAAAATTTTACTTAAGAAGTTTTGTGCCTTGTTTATTGATAATTGTCTGCCTAATGTCGCATATGATGGTCGGATTTGTCTCAATTAGGGATTTATAATCCCAGAGCCAAACTTAGCCTGGGCTCCCGAAATGAAATTTTTCCAAGCCCGGGCAAAGCCCGAACTTTCCACTGTTCCAGTCCCGAGAGCGGGCTCGAAAGCATCTCTATTCTGATGTTTGTTATCCTCAAGATAGGGTGCATGCTGATAACGTTGGCTACGTTATATTTCATTCTGAATATGTGGAGAGGAGGATAGCTTTTTTGGTGGTAAGCTGAATATCAAAAAAATTCAAATTCTAAAAGAGTGCGATGCATTTCCTGCAGCTACGCTGCCATGATCACGCATAATGAAAACTTTGACGCAAATCGAAGACAAACACAGTTCATGAGGCAGAGAAATCAATCAACTATTCATAGAAAGCATCAACAATTCGTTAACTATAAAATCAAGAAGTTAAGACACACTAATGAAAATAAAGAAATAAGTAAAAGACAATGAACAGCAGATTATTCACAGACGGAGGTCCGAAGGTCCTTAATGAATCATGTGACGAACACCAACCATGACATGGATTTTAAGTCTGTCAGAATTTTAGACAAGGCGCGGAATTAGAGAGAGCGAATTATAAAGGAAGCCTTGTGGTCGTGCAAAGGAAGTGGTAATAAAGTGAAGTTCTCGGTTGGACAATCTTGGTGTTCGGTTCTGCCTGATACGTAACTTGTTTTGATCATTTTACATATTTTCTATGCTTTTCTTTTCTGTGAATAATCTGCTGTTCAGTGTCTTTTACTTATTTCTTTATTTTCATTAGTGTGTCTTAACTTCTTGATTTTATAGTTAACGAATTGTTGATGCTTTCTATGAATAGTTGATTGATTTCTCTGCCTCATGAACTGTGTTTGTCTTCGATTTGTGTCAAAGTTTTCATTATGCGTGATCATGGCAGCGTAGCTGCAGGAAATGCATCGCACTCTTTTAGAATTTGAATTTTTTTGATATTCAGCTTACCACCAAAAAAGCTATCCTCCTCTCCACATATTCAGAATGAAATATAACGGAGGATTTTTTCATCGAATACGTTATATTTCGTAGATGTATTTTGACGTTGTGGTTGTTGAATATACTACATATACAGTGTCGGCAAAAATAAGTGGGACACGTATTTTTCAGTGTCATTTCTTCCATCAAATGACTTTTGAATGTTGTGCATCTAATTGATCGATATTATTCTCGTTAAGTAACCACCATTAGTGCTCAATATTCCACTAGCACTTCATTATAAGTTTACTTCATGTCATTCAGGTAAAATTTAGGCCCACTCAAGTCATTGAATGCCCAATAGGCACAGAAAGGCAAAAACACAATTTCGGAAACCCTCCCACTTTGTAAGTTATTTTGCTTCAAAATCATCATGCCTTATTAATAGTGACAAATATTCAATTGAAGCATTCGACACTTCATAATTTTGTGATTAATGATTTGTCTTGAATGTCTGTCAGTAAGCCATAGTAGGCCTATCGATCTTCTGTCATCATCACTAAAAAAAAACAATTTTGTCGTAGAATAGCTTTATTGAAAGGCCACAAATTTATTGTCATATCTGTTGTCAGCTTTCTATGAACAGATTCTTGTCAAATATGTTGTCAGCTTTCTATGAACACATTATTTTCATGTGAGACGCTGCTGGTTCGCATCACTTATAATTTGAAAAAATTGAATTTGAATATGAAAAGCAAGCAAGATTAAGTCATTATCGCGCTATTGAAGTCAATTGAATCTTTGAGACACCTCCAATGATGAGCAACCTGACAAATATCCAACGTCTACAAATTATTACTTTGAGAAAGAATACCTTCAAATCCATACGTGAAATTGCCGATGGCTTGAATGTTACAAAGAGTGCTGTTGAGAGAGTAGTGAAACAGACTGGTTCGCATGAATCGCAAAAGTCTTTGTGTGGTCGTCATCGAGCAACAACTGAAGCTGAAGACCGAATGATTTTCCGGATCAGCAAACGCAATCCTCATGCCGGTTCTGTGGACATCCAAGGAGAGATGTCAGCATTCGGGACAAAACTTAGCGAGCGAACTGTTAGGAATCGACTGACTGAGGTGGGTCGAAGTGCGTATACTCGTAAACCAATACCATGCCAAGTTCTAACTGACAACATGAAGGCTAAGCGTCTGCAGTGGGCAAAGGATCACCAGGATTGGACCATTAGTAAGTACTGGACTGGAGATCAGTAAGTTGATGTCAAAATGATACCCACAGATAAAATGTAAAACTACAATTTTTATTGCAGGTTATTTTCTCGGACGAGACGATGGTAGAGTTGCAGCCTCCCCAGACACAATTCGTTCGTCGCTCGTGGAATGAAGCCGTGTCAGAGGTCCATATGCGCAGCAGTTTAAGCATCCTGTAAAACTCATGTTCTGGGGCTGCATGAGCTTCCAAGGAATGGGACGACTCCACCTTTGTGAGGGCTCAATGAACGCTGACCAGTATCTGACCGTACTGCAGCATCGTGTTGTGCCCCAGTCAGCAGAATGGTACGACGGAACTGATTGGGTATACCAGCACGATTTTGCCCCATGCACACTGCAAAGAGGGTGAAATCATTCATGATTTTGAAGGGGTTTGAAGTATTGCAATGACCAGGAAATAGTCCTGATTTAAACCCCATTGAGAACCTGTGGGGTTGCCTCAAAAATCGATTTCGTAAGCTGGGAATTCAGCAGAAATCAGAGGCAATCCGATGGTTTTTGAACACTGCCCACCACTGTGATGATGTCATCACAATCTGTGAAAATCTCGTCGATTCCATGCCTGATCGAATCGAGAGGTGTATTGCAGCAAGAGGAGGACACATCAGGTATTGATGAGCTTTGGATCAGTTTATTTGCCTTTCAATAAAGCTATTCTACGAAAAAAATGTTTTTTTTTAGTGATGATGACAGAAGATCGATAGGCCTACTATGGCTTACTGACAGACATTCAAGACAAATCATTAATCACAAAATTATGAAGTGTCGAATGCTTCAATTGAATATTTGTCACTATTAATAAGGCATGATGATTTTGAAGCAAAATAACTTATAAAGTGGGAGGGTTTCCGAAATTGTGTTTTTGCCTTTCTGTGCCTATTGGGCATTCAATGACTTGAGTGGGCCTAAATTTTACCTGAATGACATGAAGTAAACTTATAATGAAGTGCTAGTGGAATATTGAACACTAATGGTGGTTACTTAACGAGAATAATGCACAACATTCTAAAGTCATTTGATGGAAGAAATGACACTGAAAAATACGTGTCCCACTTATTTTTGCTGACCCTGTATATGGATGAGCATAAATGAAAGAAAAGTAGGCCAATAGCTCGTGTAAATGACTCACAAAATTATAAATAGGATCTCTGTGATGCATGCATATCCATCATTAATTCTACGGACACGAAACAAGTAAGTGATCAATTTTATCAATCAAATTGTTGGTATAAAGAGCAGCCGGGAGTATCTATCAAGATTGATTACGCGTATAGGTTCTTCTCGTGTCGTGTTTCTCACGATTTGGTCTCAAGTGCACGATTAATCAAAAATCGCGACATGACTTTCTCACATTCGGTGACAGGAAGTTTACAACTGTCTAGCTTGCATTATCTCGAAATTCTAGAGCATTGACTTCATCATAAATTCAGTTGCTTCACAATTTGAGTTAGACTGCTGAAACAGCAGTAGGGTATATGCATGACAGCATGCAAGAAATTGAGAAGCTATTCCAAATCCAGTTTTGTAGATTGTACTTAGATATTTGAAAAAGTCAAAGTTGTTTTTTGCATGGACCTTTCAAACACAGAACAGGAACTGGTGTGTCTTTATAATTAATGGATTAATAAATCAGCATTTTGTGGACATAGACACTAAAAATGATGTTAAAATGTTGCTTACCAAATGCATCTGATTTTTTGATATTTACGTTCGAAAGAAATGCGGCGCAAAAAAGAAAGATCAGCATTCTGTTGATCGTTTCTATTGCCACGAGACCTTTCGTCGTCTCTCATCGGGTGGCTACAGTCGATAGGGAAACATACAAAAATGAGAAAATGGTATTTATACACAAATGAATGAATGATGATGAGTGAGTTGCTTAACGCCATGGAAGGGCAAGCGTGATAGTCATTTCTTTTTGGACGCACAATACAGGCTTGATATTTGTTTTATATATTTTTGATACTTGTCAAAATATAGTAATACACTGTGCATGATTGCAGTAGCTTAACACATCCGTGCACTATTCTGCTGAATACGTGGACTATTCGGAAAAATACTCTGATTTTGACAGCTGTTTGATTGAAATGGATAGATGGGTGCCAAAAATTATAGAACAATTGCTGCTTTTGTGTTCTTCAGTGTTGTTTCCAAGTCTTGTTTTGCTACAGTCATCAACAGCAGTGCTGAGAGCTTTTAATCATAGAGCATTCAGGGTTGGCATATTTAAGAAACCCATGGGCTTTTAAATAGGAATTTTGGTGGGTTTTTTAAATAGGAAACTGGGTCATAGAAAGATCAGATTGTGTTTCTTCTATATAGGTACAGGATTTTTGAATGCAAGTTCTATATCATCAGATAGGAACTTCAACATGAACGACCGTTTAATCAATTGTTTTAATTACACTTCCAGTCTAATTACAGTTCTAAAGGAGCGGCTACGGAGCATTCGTAGTAAAATTTTATATTCTGGATGCTTTAGTCAGTCTGCTCTATCATTTAATTTCTACGATCGTAAGAGTTTCCATACCTTTGTAGCAATTTTTGTTATGAACATTTTTGGATCATTGATTTTAGTATGACGAAATCATTCATTCACGTGATATTATACTCTCAGCTGTATCACTGAATTTGTTTTCATTGGAATGAGCACTAAACTAGATAATCTACTGATGTGAAAGTTTCTTACAATTTCATGTGGATACATAATTATCAACCTATTTAGACGTTAAGTCTGAATTATGTCTTCTTATCTCATACCGAAAGCATTGTCTTGATGGTATGAAAAGAACAAGACGTATATTTCAGATAATAAAGAAATATTGTGTCCTGAGCAGTTTGATATTAAATTAGAATGCACCTTTGAGCTTACGATTTGACATCGGACATAGCCTACTATCAATATCTGTCTCAAATTCGAGTCTATCAATTGGTAAATGTATTTTTAAAAAAACCAGGGAAGAAGCCCACCTATTAAAGACCCATGGGATTTTTTTGCCAACACTGACAGTACTGGATAGTTGAACTGCTACAGCGATGGAGATGTAGTCTGATTTTGTCGAACGCTGAAAATGTGGCTCTCAGTTGAATTAGAAATAAGCCAACATCTTTCTTTATCCAGCTAATTTCAATGAAAAATTATTTTTCTACAATCATGCGGTTCTTGATCCTTCATCGAATGATAAATATAGTGGAATCAACAAACTGCTCCGCCTCTGCATAGATTGCTTATTCAAGATCAACATCAAAACTAAATTATCTTTGTATAACTTTGCAGACCTACGAATGAAATTCAGTGTTCATTTAATCAGCTACCTGTAAACTAAAACATTTGCAATTGAATGAATGATTATGGCTCACAATAGATGAAAAGTAGGATTTCTTTCGATTGAATCCAATAAATGCAAAATCAAGAAAGGCACTGTGCAAAAATAGTGCAAAACTGAGTCAATGTCTAAAAGAAATGCAACACATCGACCAGAGACACCTCTCCAGTCACGATGCTTTTCTCAAACCCGGCCTTGCAACCCTAGTCTCAATACAAGCGAACGCTTATTTAACAGGCTCATTATTCCATGTCTATAACTCAAACTCGACGACTTTCTAGTTACGCAATTTTTCTACGTTGACGAAGTGCTGCCTTTATTGACTATTTATGGTAGATGAAGCTCGTCTTCGATTCGACCTGCATCCCATCATAGCTAGTGATTCAAAGACTGTATAAACACTAAGCGCTAACTACAGCTGCAACTATATAAACTACACTTCCTTCATACATTCTGTACAGGAAAATTCCTGCCGTCAGAAAGTTAGCCTTTTGTAAGAGCCACATGCGCCCCTTTTATGGTCACACCAGTGGTTATAGTTAGTGGTAATTTATAGTGCTTCATTTCTTTCACAGTCATCATACATCTGCCTTTTCATTAATTATTCTGTTGTGTGATGTAGAGAATCAGCAAGACATTTAAGGACAATTGAAAATGCGGATTCATTTCCGGATGTACAGTACTGTGCAAAAAGATTGACCCACCCTAAATTTTGTGAGATATTCGGCGAATTTTGATTTTAAGTAACGATAAGGTATCACATATTGGTATAACTATTTCGAAAACTTATCTTAGTGTTATCCTATCGTACTGACTATTGTAAATGCTTATTAGAATGCATATTTCAGCTGATTTCCTTTATGCTGTTGGTAAAATGCAAAACCATGTATACATTTATCAATTAACAATGCATAGAAACAAACTTAATTCACATGAGATATAGCAAAGTTCAGTAAGTCAACGGTCCACCTTTCGCCTTGATGCATTCTGTTACTCTTCGAGGCATCGATTCTATAAGTTTTTTGCAAATATCAGTAATTTCATTGGTTCGCATCAAGATGTCCAAGCATTGCTTGATGATGTCTTGCTTCGTCTTCACTTCATGTTTATTATTTTTTTGCTTCAAGATGAACCATAAGTTCTCTATAACGCTCAGGTCCGGGCTGTTCCCCGGCCATTCCAAAAGCCGCACTCTATTCAAACGCAAGAACACCCTACACACTTTGGCGGTATGGCAAGGTGCCAAGTCTTGCTGAAGGATCCACGCCTCACCTTCCCACCAATCATGCGCCTGCGGTTACACTCTGCTTTCCAGAACTCGGAGGTACTGCTCTTTATTCATTGATCCATCTACGACATGGAAGCGCCCTGTATTTCGTATTGACATGCAACCCCATATCATTAGCTTTAAAGGATGACGAAATCGAGCAGCGAAGTGATCTGCTTTTGGAATCTCACCAACCGTGCGTCTCACGAAGCGGGTCTGAAGTGGTTGGATCTCTATGCATGTTTCATCGGTAAACATGACTTTTGACCAGTTATCAATATCCCAATGCCTGTGATCTTTCGCCCATCGAAGTCTTTTTTCTCGCATTGCTGGCGTTAATACTGGACTATTAATTGGCCGATAAGGTGGCCGTCCTGCCTCCAAGAGTCTTCTCCGAACGGTAGAAGAGTCAAGTTGCACACCATAATCAGTCGCAAGCTCTTCAGCCAATTCCCTGGATAATGCTCTAGGAGCGGCTTTTGATTACTTTACAATCGTTCGGTCTTCGCGCTCTGAGGTAACCCTAGGGCGGCCGCTATTGTGATAATCAGCTTCCTCAAATCTTAGAATGATACGATCCACAGTGCGACGATGTTTTCCCACTGCAGCTGCAATTTCCCGATGAGACATCGTACCAGATTGATAAAGGCCAATAATTTGACCTCGAGTAAAATTGCTGGAGGTTGCCATTATCAGCGCACAGTGAAAAAATGTCATTGATAAGACGATGCAAGATAGAAATCAGTATACCCACGCGTGTTGAATGCAGCATTGATGACAACTGTTGTCACGATTCCTGCAATGATTGGCTGCTGCCTTGATTCAACCAAACATGACGCATTATCGCAAAGCAGTTAAAATGATGACGACTGTTGTCTCGATTCCCGCAATGATTGGCCGCTGACTTGATTCAACCAAACATGACGCATTATCGCAAAGCAGCTATGCTGATTAAACGTGTCGAACAGCATAATAAATGTTTGTCGTTTCCTTCAGGCCTACTCCTCTCTATTTGGTAGATTTCATAACTGTTAGTGTCACAGGCCATATACAACTCATGCAAAGGACTGTAGCTGAATGAGGAAATGATGAAATTGATAAGTAGAGCCATTGATTTTGACCAAATATCATTATAATTACCTATGCATGTAAAAGAGATGTCTTCATAGAATACTTGTGGGTGGGGCAATCTTTCTGCACAGTACTGTATGTACTGAAGTAATTTTTTCTTGTTTTTGACGATCATATGAAATATTGACAACTTCAGTGATTTCGATTAGCTGAACAAATAATTCGATTTTTAAGTTCAAATATTGTCATTAAATGTTTTTTCACAGGAACTGTCTGCACAGGCTGTGGAATGCAGTTGAGTAATAATAATTACTCAACTTTTTAATAGTAGCCGCAAAAGCAATTCAGATTTTTGTGAAGCCACAACATCCGCAAAATTGCACATTTTAGCAGGCAAATATCTACCAAAAGCATTGAAGTGTGCCGATTTTGAGATCGCTCAAGGTTCATAAAAATTCACTTCAGTAATTATCCATACAGTCTTAGATATGTATATTCTCCTATTTCGGTTTCACATTGCCGTAATGAAACTAATTATTGCTGTTTGACCATCACGAGAGAATTGTAGCTTATTTTTCTCAGCATTAAAGTGACGTGTGTTTTTTTTAATTTGTTTGCAGTTGTTTATTTGTTTTTTCATCTTGCATCAAATTTTGCTTGGACTCTTAGTTGCACTTAATGATAGTGCAATCACATAGAAGTAATTCTAGCTTTGGACTAGATATCGGGAATAGGGTATTTAAAGAAGCTCTTGGCTAAGCTAATCATTCCTTTTGTAGAATTTTCATCCCTATCGTAGCAATGAAGATAGAAGTCACTCAAGGAAATAAGGAAAAATAGTTTCGAACTTTTTAAATGAACAGGAGGTAGCATGTTAGAAGAGATCTTCTGTGCGCATTAATCTGTATCCATCACGAACATGTGTTCATGCACCTAGAAAGTATCAATATTGTATTGGTCACGGAAAGTGGTCTGAGGAAGTTGATTCCAAAGCTGTGCCAAAGATGCTTCGAGCGACTCAGTGAGCGTGCGCGTTTTTAACTTCCACTACAGGTATCAGCAAATAAGCCCAGTATTTCTGTGCTGCATGCAATATTTTTGATTATTGGGCCTTACATTAGTGCGTTTCTTAAGGAGCAGCTATACATGCCGTAAGTTATGGGCTGCAAGTCGTACTTTGAATGAATAGTTTAATAGAGAAAATACTACTCATATTTGTAAAATATAAGTAATTAACTTAATTTAAATCTCACTTAGTTATGTCCTCATGAAACCAGATCCTTAAAGATACAGCCAATGCTTGTATTTCATCATCTTCATTAAGATACATTTCAATATTATTATCATTTTCAAATTTACATTTCGAGTTCCAACTTAGGTTTGAAATAATAGGTGACATGCAAACATTCATTGAGCTATCTGTCTCGTTTCAAATTAAGCTATTTGTGTTTATGCGTAGTCAAGATAACGTAATCAATCGAAAATTTTTTTTCTTTAAAATCCATTAACTCTATTGTACAGAGCAGTTGTATACACTTAACCCTCAGAGAACTGAGGGGGTCCAGTGGACCCCGGAGCCACATTTTTCTATTTCATTTTTTACGCTGACGATATATCAACCACTCAAGCCCATACAAAATCATCATTTCTGACAGTGAATCTGCATGTGTTATTTCATTTCAATTGAATCAGTAGAAGTATGCCAGATAGGCCAAGGGGGTCCACTGGACCCCCCCCTCAGGTCTCAGAGGGTGTAGAAATTCCATCACAAAATTTTTGTAATTAGATGAAAAATGATTTCGAACATGTCCACGATGGTGTATAAAGAGTGAAAGTCATTTATTCATTGTTTGCATCATGCTCGTAGATGTCCAATGTGTTGGAAGATCGCAAAATGTGAATATTTTGCTTTCGCACATGATCTCGCGTGACTGGTTGGCCTATATGAACAACTCGACATAAATCGATGTCCGAAATGAAAGCTATCATTATATTCATGGTTGAGCACCAAAAACTGATTGATGACACTTTTCACAGCAGTAATGATACGTTTGAGATCTCCACAGCTGTTTTTGGTTCTAGAAGTACAGCAATTTTGACTCATTTTAGGTCTATTTCTGATAGCATTGAATAAATTTGAAGGAATGTACAGATGGAAAGGATTAGCTGCATGAATTAAATCAATTTCATCAAAATCAACTATCTGAGGCTTTATGGTGACACAAACTATCGTAAAGCCGCCTCCAATGATGAAAATGATGCTGTACTAAATGTGGTTGACTTACAAAAACACCATATTTTCGCACATGTTTACTGAGAAGGCTGAAAGTCACTCAAGGGATTCGTTATACCCACCTGCTACACGCAAACATCATTGTTTTACTTAAAATCAACTTTCCTAATGTTTTGATATCAATTTAAGCAGGTAAACTAAGAATATGTTAAAGGGGTCCACTGGACCCCCCCCCTCAGGTCTCAGAGGATGTGAAAAAGCTCATGTCTCTGAGGGTTAATCATTGTCAATTTATTCACATAAATGTTGATGGCTATAAGTAGTGTGAATTGCAAGCCTCTGTCAACTACAGGAAATTGAAGAATAACTGAGATGTCATATCTAATATTTCTCTGTAGATGTGCGCTGATCTTCGAAATGAGATGAGATGACTTCGAAAGCCAACCAACCAAGTTTCTAATTTGAAAACTATTAAAGTGATTTCCATGAATATTTTCTGATAGTTTGATTTGAACTGATGCTGGATAACCAGTTAACCATTCCTGTCTTTCTCTTTGCAGTGTTCAGGGATGCTGGCGTGATGTGCAGTTTGGACCAAGTTCTCACTCAGGCCCGTCAATTGGCCAATCGCATGCACTCGCATGACCAGTCACTGGAAACGATGATACAGAAGGCTGGTGATGTTGAGAGTCGGCTTCAGGTGATGCAGCAGTATCAGGAGGCAACTCTAGCCCTCAGTGAATTAGCGAAGCACGCACGTCCACGCTCCCATCTCATCCTGAACATAGCGGCTGAAAACAAACAGTTGTCTCAATTGAAAGCTGAAAATCGTGACCTACGGACTGCATTGGATGAGCACCAGGCGGCCTTGGAACTGATCATGTCGAAATACCGCGAACAAATGACCAAACTGATGGAAAGTGGTGGCAGCGGTAATTCCCCGTCCTCCAGCGAATTCGGAGCAGCAGATAGCGGCAGCAGTCAGCTCGGGTTCAGGTCCTACCCAAGCCCCCTCATCTCCTCTGAATTGGCGGCTCGACAGCAGCTCATTATCAAGCGGCTATCGGAACGTGTTCAAGATTTGTCCAATAAACTCCGGGATAGCAACAATGAGGGCGAGTCGGTGGCGTTGGAGATGGAGACGTTGATCCAACAGCTTGTGACGGAGAATGAAGGATTGCGGTCCCTCTTAGCTATCAGTTGTGGAAAGAGACAAGCAGGTGGCAGAATGACCGTCTCAGCTGTCGGCCTTTCCTCCGCAACGGAGATTGGAGACTTTCGACTGTCCCCGCCGGTGTCAGAGGGCTCCATAGAAGAGGGTGGAGGTCGGAGTAGTCGATTCCGACCTGTTTTGCCAAAGATACGATCAACGGCGGGGAAATCTGATGAACAGGCAACTGAGGGGGAGAACGAAGACGACACAATCTGTGAAAATGAAAAACAGGAAAGTACTAAGACTGAAGATTTAGATGATGAAGACAGAAGGAAATCAAAGAAAATAGTATTTTGAATGTTTTTTCCTTCTTCAACGTGTCACTGAATCAAACGCCTGTGAAAGGTCCAAGCATTTCTCTGATATCATTCAAATTGTAAAATAAATCATTTTGATTCATCGCAACATAGATAGTTTGATTCAGTGACACATCTCACTTCTGTTTCGATATAACCCGATATCACAGCTGCTCAGTATGCACTGTTCAGTTTCCTCATCAACTGTTTTGTAATCAGCTGCTGCTATCTAGTCATTGTGGATTCGCCGGAACGGATCGGAAGAACGAATGAATTGTCGTCTTCCATTTCTCGTAAGTACATCACTGAGCTCATTGATTTCATCGATGTTGGGTAGAGTTCATTTCTCAAGCATGTGAATAGTGCTATCTGCTTTCTTGCTATATGTAAACCGTTTGCAAACCGTTTTCTGATCGGTTGTCACGAATATACCTTCTCGTTTCTTTCAAACACGTGTGCTGAGTTTTTTTTTAATTGCTCAAATCATGGGTGCGAGTTTTTTATGGAAATGTCATTTTACGATCGTCTTTCATGAGACTGGAGCTTTTACTTCCACGCGCGCACATACGCGATGTAATAAGAGTCAGCAATCACGTGATCTGATGCCGTCAAAACATGGGGAATGTTTATGAATACACGCGGGTGAGCGTTTATAGTAAACGCGTCGTCTACGGTTGTCCGCGTTGCCGTTGAACCGCTTAGCACTTATGTCTGCTCAGCATGAAATTTAGATCCTATGACATTGTTTCGACTGCCGACAGATGTTGCAGCAATGTCACGCATAGCCGAGGATGTTTAATTACGCGCAATTGAGGGTGGCATCACCTAGTGTAGCAGCAAGTATATAATTTTGATGAAACCGATATATATATTGAAAAATCTTTCAATTTTTTTAATCACCCGCAATCAGTAATTCCTGCGAATTGCTTTAACACATTATATAAATTTTCCTGGTTGGAAAGCACCCCAGATTACAATCTAATAGGCGTACGGGTTCAAGTTGTTGCATTCTTAAAAAATTTGAATAATCATGGAATTGGCCTACAAGTTGAATTTTAAGTACCTAAAATCAGAATTATTAATACATTCAGATCTGGGGCTGCACTAGCACATCGTTCTTATCAGGCCAATGAAATCCAAAAGATAAAAAAAATCTTATTTGTAATAGTTTATAGCGTTGTCTATCGGGTAAACTCACTGGTTGGCAGAAAGTTTATTTTCAATAAATTTTTCGGTATTGGATAATTCCAGAAATGACGTTTAAAAAGTTCGACTTATGGAGTTCCACTTTTTTGTGGAATTTACTTTTAGGTAAAATCCAGAAAGTTTGGTGCTTTTTGAAGTGATTTAATTGTCTTTTGCATTTTATGGTCAATTAGATAAATATCCTTCGGCTATATGTCAATTAATGTGCAACACACCATCCCAGTGAAAAAGGTTCTAGTAAAATATTAGCATCCCGGGTCGCAAGAACGTCATAAGAATGTCATACTCTTTGATGAAACTTGTTATAAACTTTTAAAATCCTACTAGGAAAACTTTGAAGTTCGTACAAGTTAAATGAAAAGTCGAAACGCCAATCGGAATTGAATCATTGGCTAGCATATTTTTCATTTACAAAAGAAATGAAGTTTTCATCACATTCTCCAGTATACCTTGCTAATAAGAATTCTTATTTAATTTTACGATTCAGCTTTAAAGTAATTCGACGATGATAATGTTCACTTGATTTCAAAGTTGCATACATAGGGGCCTACTTAACTTCATAAAGTTTAGTTCTCGTCTTAATTTTCCTATAGTTTTGAAGCAACTTCAAAGTAACATTAAGATAGTTAGTACGTTTAAGGAACTTTGAATTATTATCAAGTTTTGACAACCCGGGATTCTCCTGGGACGGAGAATTTTTCTAGCACTTACTGTACTATGTTTTCTGAAAAGTTATCAAAACATGATAGTTTTCATTATTAATTAAGTATGTGATTTCCGAGCGTTTGCATCAGAAAATGATTCTAAAATGATAGTTACCAAAGACCATAATCTTGGCATTGTTATGGAATGTGTATTGCTATTTTGATGGACACATGTTCTAGCAAAATGCTAGTGCTATGTGCTAGCAAATAGTGCCAATCACATTTTTTCACTGGGATTCCAGGGGTGACGCCAAGGATATCCCGACGGGGTGTCATAGATCCTTCCTATGCTGTGAAATTTCATCGATTCTTGACAAAATTTCTGGTTTCAGCATCCATATGAAATTTTTGGGAATATTCAAATACCACTATGCGACAAGCCGTACATTCTCTTTCAAAGACAGCGAAGATCTTACATTTTCTGGAAGCATTTCCTAAAAGCTAAGATTCTGACATCATCTTTGGACTAATTTTCCATGTTTTCCTTTTTAATTATGAAGATTAACAGTTGCTAAAAAATCATCGTTGCACGTGAGTAAATGCCTTCGTGGAGGTTTCATGCCGAAAATGTGACAAAAATACAACAAATACCAGTCTTGTTTGAAATTCTGGAACCTGGGTTTATCCCTCAATTCACTTTCCGTTTCGTTGATTTTGCATTCATAAAGAAGTTCCTCCGTTTTCATTCGTGATAAAGAAAGTACTCCGTTTCCTTCTTGACTTTGCATACATCTAAAGAGAGTTGTCTACTTCTTTGAGGTCGTTGCGCCACTAAGAAGGTTCTCCACTTCGCTGACTCAACTAACGTCCTAAAAAGAGTGAGTACCGGCCCCAAGTAGCACAGCCCAGTCGGCCCCAAAATGGGAAGATACCGTTTTGCCCAATGACCCCGTGGGCTACCCGAATGGTAGCAGGTACCGGCCAGCATCAGGAAATGGCCGTTTTAGACTAGTTAATCCCATGTAAGCCCATATGCACCGGCGTGTAAACGACGTTGGCCCAGCAAATGTTGCCCAATGTTGCCACAAAATACCCATCGTCAGCGCGCATGCATTTAACGTGCACGCAGCGACGCCGAAATGAGGTGCTACCCATGAAGTGCCGACACGGGTGCGTCAATCTTGCGATTTGTTTTTCTGCAATACCGCATTTGTTCCATTCCCGATTATCTATCTGCATATGGGCCACAGCAACAATGCCGTGACACTGTTATGGCTATACATTAATAGCTGCGCTACTGTACACATCCCCGTTTCTCTGGCTGAAAATATGGCGGGGGATGTGTTCATCAATAGCGTAGCTATTATATGTATCGCCATAACTAGTGTTACGGCATTGTTGCTGTGGCCAAGATAGATAATCGGGAATGGAACTAATGCGGTAGGCCTACTACAGAAGAGAAAATCGCAAGATTGACGCACCTGCCCAAGTAACACAGATACGTTGGTACTACGTTGGACCTTCATTGGCCATTTACAATGGTCAAAAGTTGGAAATGATACAGCGGGCCTACATTGGTTCTATGAAGGCAATCCAACCTAGAACCGGTCTTGAACCAACGTAATCCAACATATTTTCGTGCGATGGCCATCCAAGCGCCGCTCTAGCCATCCTTATGCCAACAAAAGCCAATTTAATCCCACTTTATTGCCTCTTTAAGCCAACGTAACCTTCAGCTGCCGCCGATAGCTTATATTGGTCAACCTAATCCCACCGTAGCCTCCCATTAGCAAACATTGGTCGACTTAATGTACGATCAAACGCGATTTTCACTTTTCGCACTCGATCGAGCACAAATTAGCGTGATTGTCAATACATCGCTCTTGATCGAGAGCGAAGAAGCGTGATTACATTAAATTTCGAACTCGATTGAGGGCGTAGTTCTAATTGCGGCGATATCTGACTCGTTCTATTCTTACATTGTTGCTCTTTGATGTGTCCAGCTAGATTCAACTGCTGCATGAGTATGAAAACATATGAACAGTTATTCCATTTATGAAAAATGCTGTCTTTACCTGTTAATTGAGTTATCGAGAATGAGCACGACTTTGACACATGTGCGAAGCATTTCAACAATAATAAATTCAAAAAAATTGTAATATTTAGTGTTCATGTAGTATTGCTTCATGAGTATTTCCAAGATTTTTTAAACATATGATTGTACATGATGTTTCGTCCATACGTCAAAGTCGCGCTGCTCGAAAACTCCATGAATAGACAAGAACAGCATTTCCGGAAACAATCTGTTCATGCATTTTCCCTATCAAGTAGAAGATGAATTAACCGTGCGAATACATACCGATGAGCAACAATGCAAGAATAAAGCGAGTCTGTTATCACTGAAAAATCAGGAACATACTTGATGAATGATATCGAGTGTGTCAGTAGGCTTAAATTCACTCGAATTTCAGTGTCCCCTTACCTTGTCATACCACTGGCCTACTTCGAACTCATAAAATCTTCTACGAGAAACAGTTGTCCTCTGCAGCAAGCATTTGGATGTTGGTGAAATTGAATAATGAGCGCAGTGCTTCATCATCTACAAAGTAAACCCATAGATGTGTACTTTAAAAATATCTCAATTTCTCCAATTCGTAATCCCGATTCTTGTCTTACCGGAATATGTTGGAACTCCTGATGCTGTAGCCAATTCAGATGACTATGCCAAATAATTCAAATATTTCGTGAAAATGATGAGCAATATAGCAAACACTTCACCATAATCACTTATAGCTCTGAATTTTGGCAAAATTGACTGAAAACTAATTAGAAACATTAGATACAAGGACATAATAACAAAGAAATAAGATGATGAGTAAGAATTGAATAATGAATGCAGTGCTTCATCATCTACAAAGTAAACCCATAGATGTGTACTTTAAAAATATCTCAATTTCTCCAATTCGTAATCCCGATTCTTGTCTTACCGGAATGTGTTGGAACTCCTGATGCTGTAGCCAATTCAGATGACTATGCCAAATAATTCAAATATTTCGTGAAAATGATGAGCAATATAGCAAACACTTCACCATAATCACTTATAGCTCTGAATTTTGGCAAAATTGACTGAAAACTAACTAGAAACATTAGATACAAGGACATAATAACAAAGAAATAAGATGTTGATGAGTAAGAATTGAATCATGAGCGCAGGGAATTGAATCACAACACGAAGATATAATTAAGATGCAAACATAGTTTTGGTTAGGTATTGACAAAAGCACTGAGTGCTGAAACCACTTCGAGCAGTCTGTATAATATTTAAGTGACAAATAAAGTTTCGGCTAAAAGAAAAAATATGTGCTATTTTATGATCGCATGTATATGGAATGCACTGTATTATATTGTATTATATGTATCAAAATTTTGGCGAGATACAAACCTGACTGTAAACATACAAGAAAATGCACAAATTTATACGCACATTACTAGCGTGATGAAAAATGAAATGGCAGCAACGATTTAAGCGATTTGAACTTAGTCTCACATGTAGCCCATACATTGAACAAGTTGCTACGCCGCTTGTCTTACGTGCCATGTCTTACTCGAAGACATGTCTGCACGGGCATAAGGTCCCCTAACGTCATACTCTTTTGTAGGAATTCAAGACAGCATTATCTGTGTATTGCATGGGTATATATTTACTCTTACTCAAAGGACATCAAACGTAGACAATGAAATACACAGACAATACTATCTGAAATTTCTGCGTAAGTAAACGTCGTTTGGGGTCATTGTCGTGTCCATACCGATATGGTCTAGGCTTTCGAGTAAGGCATGGCACTCAAGACAAGCCGCGCAATTTGCTCAGAATTTCAGCAACACGAGTTTCTGAGGCAGCAAATGTTTGGACTTGCTCAAGAACAGGCCTGAAATTAGTGGTTGGTAAGGTAGATGCCGTCAATCATGAAGAATTGCACAAATGAAATCATGAAACCCACACGTATAGACTCTGATGTGGATGTTTAAACAAAACTAAGTGAATAAAGGGATCAAGAGTCTAGTAGATGCAGACGTCATTAAGGCAAGGATTTTTGACGATAGCAGTGGCAACGAGGACAATTGACCTCTTGAGCGAATGAAAAAATACGACTGATGTGACAAGAATAATCTCTCAAGTTCAAGGCATTTGCAATGTGAATCATAAAAACGTGCTTCTGTTCATTTAAGAATAAAATTTGAATGAAACTGAAATCACTTTCATTTTCATAAGCAATCCAAAAGGAAAAACATTAGTGGGTAGTTTCATACGCGATTAATTTTGGGAGACCTTAATAAACAGTGTCACTAATTAAATGAGGTGTAGTTAAATGTTTCTGCCTTCCGGTGATATTGGAAACATTTATTGACTTACTGGCCAGACGAATTCCTGACGGATCATTCGAGCAGTCTGATTGGATATTTAACGTGTGCTACGATTAAAAGAGTAATTCAAAAATTGATGAATATTATTAACTTCACCATTGTAAGAGCATATCGTTTATTTCTCTGTGGTCTGGCTCGATCAGTGCCGGCGAACTGAATTTGCTCTCAAATAAATTGCATTCAACGTGAGGCAGCTTGCCCGAAGCCGGTCCAAAATAGGCCTTGAGAACAGGAAACTGAGCTAAAATAGGCTGAATCTTGGATAAAATCTACCTGAAGCCGGTATAAATCCCGGTCTGAAGTTCGATCTAGGCCGGCCGCGGAGCCCGACCGACACCAACATCCCGGCCGGTTTCCATGTCAGAGTCGAATCATCGACCATCGCGTAATTTCTTAAGTATGATGGCAATTTTCTTCAACAATGCAACGCTGCTTGTCACTTTAGTCGGAAATGCATGGAACATTTTCGAAGGGAATCAATGCCGCAACTAGGCCTTGAACCAATCAAAAATTTACTGGCTATCGAAAAAATATCGCAAGGCATAGCAACAAATGGTCTCAACTTTCCTGATGATGTGGTATCATGACGAAGAAATCAAGGAAACATACACATGTGGAAAAGAATTCAAATTGTGATCGAATCAAAACGAGAATGGACAAAGAATCTGCGTAATTCAACCTGTTGGTGATACACAGTATTGCACTCACTTTTTCTATGAAGCATTACAAATTGCTGTCGCGATAGTCAAGAAAATCATGATCGAAACAAGATAAGGCCGATTGATAAAGTAACAAAAATAGAGAGTGGAAGCAAAAAATGCAATGACACTAGATGCATAGCTGCCAACAGAAGAAAGTCGTTTTGGCGGAAATTTTTTTTAAACATCAAAAGGTCGAATGGCCGGATAATAAAATCTCCAAAATTATGTTAGACGACAGAGTCACGATGCAACCAATATCTGAGAGCCATTGTAGACAATTACAGGCCTGTGATTAGCCTATGAAAAAAATTGAGGATTTTTTGTGAAAAATTTGAGGAATGGAAACGGAGCCTACTATGATAATTGCAAGAAAAACTACAAATTTTAGCACGGACTTTGGGCCAAACTTCAAATCATGAAAGTCACAACGAAGAAGGTAACCCAAGGGTTGACCACACCCCACTTTTTGAAGTATATTGCAAAGGAATACTGACTTGGTCATAATCACTTCCCGCGTTGTTACGAAATCAATTTGTTGCCTCAAGTATTATCTGCTTAGAATGTGTCGAACAGAGGATGTCAAATCAAGCTGCCGATATCGCTCTGCTTCACGCTATCGTCTCCAATTCAATGATGCTTGTCAGATTTGTATACTGTAATTTTTTTGAATGTAGGATATATCCTCAACCACATGCATCTGTGGCTTTGCAACGATTAATTTTTACGGACTTAAAACAAATTTGGGAGGAGAGTAACCCATAAGTATAGAAAGCTTAAAATCGTTGACGGAATGCCTGTGACTTAAAAAAGTCAGTAATTTATCATGAAGGATACGCCACACTGCACACTAAATTATTAATTTTACTTTATGCTACATAAGTTTTGGCGGGTTTTGTTTACTTGTTAGCGTTTGATCATATCGCTCCGATCCACATTCAAATGAACATAAATTCTCTCATATACAACACAAAACAAGCGTCGGGAACAGGCTTGCCAGTTGAGTTGTTGGTCTCATACAGGCAAAGAGTGAGAGATTTATAATCTTTGGAGGTGATAATTATCACCTCTATTCGCATGAAGTTATGCCGAGATATTGACGTCCACATCTTGCAGTAAACCCAGGTTGGAAATCTACCAATCCAGTACTATGTGGTTCAATGTCTTAATTAATCTAAGTTCACATGCAACGATAAGCAATGTGTGCACTACTTTCACACCAACCTGTGTTTAGCAAATTATGAAAACGATCTATAAGTGAATAATTCATCCAGGATAAATGTCGATCAGCAGACCCTGGAAAATGTAGCTGCAAAAAGACTCATGAGATAGCAGAGCTTCATACGCTTCCAACCCCCGCACGCTAGTGACCAGGAGGCATGTAGACACTAAATTTAGGGACCATCCGCTTTACCCCGTCGGATGTGTTCATGTTCAGCGGAAATAAAATGAAAGAGAGTGAGTGAAACAAACACTTCAGATAAGAGCTTTTGATAAGAGCACTGAAATCCAAGTGGGCTGGGCTACCTATATGTTATCATATAATGGATATGGAAGATCGATATCCTTAAGTTCTTTAAGAAGTACAGGCATGAATTTAGCAGCCATATAGTCGGAGAAACATATAAAGAAGGTTGTGACAAAGGTCAAGATAATTAATGAAAATAATTGAATGTGCATTTTATTGTTGGAATTCTAAGCAATATTATGAAGTAAGAAGTAAAAAATTGCAGTGTTCAAATATACAATTTCTGTAGGTTGATCGCAGTGTTTCACTCATTAAATACGTGAAAGCATTTAATGAGTGAGTTCGACAGACAATAACTTCGGACAACTTCTCTGCTTAGCAAAATAAGTCCAGACGAACCGGAACATCTGCAGCCCTGTAGCTTGCAGAAATGAAAACGACATTCAACGTAACAAAGTGCGTCAAGGTAACAAAATTAAAAAAACAAGCTAACGACTGGTTAATTTTTGATGTGCTAAATATGACATGGCTAAAAGAAAATCATTATATCCTAAAATGTCTAGAAATTTAAAAATACTTACTAGAAGGACAAGCAACGGTTCTCCTCTCCTCATGTGGAATGAATTGGTAAGTCGCTCTTTTCAAAATTATGTTTATCACTTATATATTGAAAAGATTCTTTTTGACAGTCTGCCCATTCAGATGATAAAAGGACAGGTCTGTTTCCAATCAAAATATCAGATCTAGCTAGCACAGCGGGATTACGCCATCTAAAATCTACCATTTTGTGTGAGAGAAAAATCATTTAGTTATAAATCATGAGAGAAGAAAAAGAAAAGAAACAAATCATAAGTGATTCATGGTTAGCAGCATGGATGTAGGGTACATGTTACAGGATTCTATCTTAGCTTCTTGTTTGGAAGTTTACACATCATCACCATTCGCCAAAAAACAATACATTATCCGACATTTAGTCTGTAAAGCGTATTTGAGGAATTTCTCATATTTAAGCTATATTTGAGGAATTTTTGAGGATTTGAGGAGTAATAAACAAATTTGAGGAGTAATCACAGGCCTGCAGTTATCAGGTTGAATCAGTTTGAAGCATGTAACATAAACGATTTCACTGAATTTATAGAGAGCAAGCCGTCCGTGTCCGTGGATGAAAAATAGTTGACTTTTCAGACCCTTTTTTGGCGAATTTCAGCCAGATGGCGGAAGATTGGCAGCCGACTATGACATAGAGCTATGTGTAGGCGTATACTAGAACTTAATAGAAATAATGCTTCATACTAGAAGTAACACTACAGAAAATAAATAACTACTCTTTTTCTACATTTCTACATAGTAGTGGAATACAACACTTATGCCACAATTCTACTGATGATCAATTTCTACCAATACTGAACCTATTGACCAAGGGACGTACCAGGGGCGCGGGAACGATTTTTTGGTTGGTATGGCAGATTTTTCAAATAGAATGATGGACCTTTTCGTATCAAAAACGCGAAACATGCAGAAAAAGGAAATTTTAATACTAAAAATTGTGGGTTGTGTTGTATCAAGGAAAGTATCTAGGGTCAACAAAATAAACAAATCATACATGCAGTAGGACTAACAAGTTTCAAGAGCTGCCGGCATCTTAACAAATTTCAACATCAGGTGTAGAGTAGATATATCTTCATTTAATGCTAAAATCGGCTCTTCTGCGGTCCCCCCCCCACATTTCCATTGTTTATTGTTTTCTATTGCTATTGTTATGAAGTGTGGACCTCTACTTAAAATTCAACTGAGGCCATAACCACTCCGTAAGTGCAAAGGAAATAAAGTCTCCTAGAGGCCACAGAACTCGTAAACTATGGGTCGTAGGTGTGACGTCAGTAGCAGTTGTCGAGTAGACAATCAGTATCCAATTGACAAGCAGTTCGTAGGCTGAAGGGCTGAAGAGTGAGATTGAATTTCCAATGGTTAAGGTTAACGTCATTAAATTTGTGGTTAAGTCTACCATGAAATATTTCTTAGTTTTTATTGCTAGGACCATAGAAGGGTGGCGAGGCAAAGAAGAACTCATATTACTTACTCTAGGACATATTCGCCATACTACTTACTCAAAACATTGGTATGGCAATTGCCATACTTGCCATAGCGGCTCCCGCGCCCCTGGGACGTACTAATGCTGCAGGTGCTCATCTGGTTCGTTTCGACCTTAACCTGAACACTCAAACCCTGACGAGCGGGGTCTCACACACATTGCGACTGACAACATGCTCAACTGGCAGTGATATATTCGGAAAGACATGCCAACATGTTGATAAAACATCATGGAAATGATGCGTTTCTAAGATATGCGCTGATCCTGTCTCTTCATTCATCCCGTCTGTAAATGCTTCATAATATCAGTTATTCCCGAATGAAAACGAATTCTGCACATTCTAAATTCTCAAATATAGGTGCAAAAGTGAGGATGTTCCATTCCCCTTAACTTGTTTTTGTATGTGTGTGCATCGTAAGAATTGCATGTGTAAGAATCGTAGTCTGAGAATTAACAACAACGAGATAAAATACACGATAGATCAGATTGCCATGCAAAAGTTGTGCGACTGGTAGGATTCGAACCTACGACCAAGGTTAACTAGACCTGTGCGCTAAACAATCTAATGCATTCTGAGATCTCATCGTGACCATAGTCTGGTTTTGTTGTCATTAAACTGTAACAATGGCCAATCTCAATCAGGAATTCGAATATTATCAAAGCGAATCTATTTCTCACTCTAGCCGTTACTGAATACGCCTCTTACTTTTGTGGTTTCTTCCAATCTTGTGCTCATTGCTTGAAAGTGAAAACTTAAAACAAAAGAGTAAAACAAACAGAATGGTGATGTAGTAAGTCTTTCCTTAATTCAAACACATTTCACATCACGAGCAACTTTCACACTGTCTACTGACATCTATATATGGAGGGTAAATGTTATTTACAAAAGAGACAAGCCAATTAGTGCTGGTTGATAGATCATCAGATAATTGATAATTCAGGTCTTTAGTGTGAATCAAGCAAAGTTTACAATAGGTTGATTTGCCTGTTTTGAGATACAAATTTCCCAAAAATTACAGACTTAATGTTGACAACGAGAAGTAGAGAAATCTGTTGCCTTGTTGTGCTTGTCAGTTGACGAATTCTAATAACTAAATTCGTGAATATTGCATGAAACATTCAGTTTCATCTATAACCCATGTGTTTATCGATACTTTAATCTGATTCAGAATTATATTTCCATTAAAATATTGTAATAAAACAATAATAGGGCAACGCTAATAGAGTATGTTCCATGACAATGTTTTTCTTCCTATGCACTTTATTTAACTGTCATCTAGCCTTTCAGACAAAATTACCATTAATGGACCATCATTGGCTCGAAGATGGCTATCTACATTTTCATTTTACATCGGTTCATTAAAGGATTAAGATGGCCAGTGTAAGCCAACTCCAAGCCAACCAATTTTCGAAACCAATGGAAAGATAGAAACGTTGGACCAATGCTGGCTTATGTCGGCTAACGAAGGCCACTGAAAGCCAATGTAACATTCAAAGGACCAATGCAGGACCAACGTATGCTAGGAGTTTGTGCTACTTGGGTGTGTCGCACTTCATGGGATAATCAAGCTGACTGCAATTCAAAACTCCCATCCTGATTTAATCGGTTAAACTTACTAAGCGGATAGCTGTGCTGTTTGGGAGATAAAATACAATTCTGAAGTTCAAATGTGTATGTTCTCATCATAAAAAGGGGACTGAAACAATCGCATAGTCACACAAGTATTAAAATCTGATACAGAATTACATGATATGAGACTTGTCAAAATGAACACGCTGAATTTTATTTAGACATCAAACACAGAGATTCTAGAATAAATTATTTATACGTGTATGTATACAGCACTTATTAGGAATATCTGATGACCTAGTTTTCCAGCAACCAACATAATCACTTAAAAATGAAAGAAATAGCTAAATAGCTATGAGCATGCAGTTGGTCATCCTTTCTTGCATTAGCATAAATAAATTGACACTGCCATCAGTGCTGCATCGGAGAAACTCGGAGGCTTTTGCAGAAAATGATCAATTAGCTCTTCAAAGGCAATCCTCCATCTGAAAAATCCAACCTCTAGCAGACAGAAAATTTCAAAATGCTACTAAGAACTAACTAACTATACCCAAAAACAGCGATTCATTTCTATAGGATATGACGGACAACTAGTAAGTATTTTAATGTTTAGCTACTACAGTCTTGCTCAGCTACAGATATTATTTTTATTTGTTATTAAGTAGTTAGAAGAGAGTTATTCAATATTTCCATTAAGTACTGCATCTAACTATATATCGTACGATGTCTAACGGAAAAGGATTGATTAGACTTGAATAAAAAAACTTTACAATAGCACGAATGTTGTGAAGAGTATTCAATCTCCTCTCGAAGTGGCGTCATCTACTAAAAGCCATCTATTTAAGAAATTTCATTTTAACAAGTCTTAGAATTACTGTCCGCAGTGTCCGGTAAAGAATACTGAAGCGTGGTAGGGAGTAAAAAAATTACAGATGAACCGTTGAATTTTGAATGAGCTAGAGACTTGATATGAAATTGAAATTAAGTTCGAGCATATTATCAATGCCATTTAAGCAATGTCTAAGCAACAGTTTTAAGTGATACATTTCCCACTTATTACAAAACAAAATGAAATTGACGTGACTTTTTTTACAGAAGCTGCAGTTTAAGATTGCAGACGAATAACAGCTACGCGGTAATGATAGTAAATTCACGACTATGTCTCACCTGCAATTACAGGCAAGATAATTAATCTGGATACGAATCATAATTATCAAGCAACCTGGAAAAAACCGAAAGGCAAATTATAATCATAATATTAGTAATTCTTGGTAATTTTCATTGATCTGGTAAAGAAAGATTCTGATATCATTTTCCTTTATAGTTGAAATCAATGAAATATTATTCTTCAGTCTTAATAAAAATAATGCGCACAGAAATCAATAAATTATGTCAAAATATATTTCGTCGATCTGGTCTCATCAATTGAGATAGAAAGAAGTCCTAAGCTAAAATTTTGGAAATCAAATGCTAAATCATTTGAAATCTCTGTACAAAATTACAAACCATCAATGTCAATGTCGACATCTACCAAATATACACATATACCAAAGTTCATTAATTGTTGTTGTACTGACAGAACTACGACAATCAATGAGCTATGTGTATATTTGTTAGATATCGATATTGACAGTTTGTAATTTTGTAGAGATTTCGAATGATTTGGCATTTGATTTCCCGAATTTTTTCATATGATTTCTTTCTATTTCAATTGATAAAGTCAGATCGGCGAAATATATCTTGACATAATTTATTAATTTTTGTGCCCAGAAAGACTTAAAAATTCATTGATTTCGACTAAAAAGAAGATTAATGAAGATGAATTTCTTCATTTTCTGAGTCATGGGTACAGAGGTGATAATACCCGGAATATAATGTGAACAGGAAGCATAAAGAACTAATCTCCGATGAAATTTGTCATAAAGTTTCATAGCCTCAATAAACATTTTCATAAAAATAAATTGAATAAAACTTGAAATTCAACGGTTCATCAGGCGATGTGATCAATGAAACTATAAAAAAAGCTACTGGCGCGCGTAGCGCATCTATGAAAATGAAAGTCAGAGAAGACCACTCAATAGTCCGAGTCCACTTAGTCCGAGTCAGATAAATCACCGTGACTTAACTGCGCTTGGGCCTCCGCCTCCTTCATCTAAACTCTCGTTGTCGCCGCCCACCTTTGCGGTCCCTTGTACCACGCAGGTACCTGCTGGAGATCTCCTCAAAATTCTTGGAAGTTATCGTTGGAAACTGCTGTTTCTTCATAGAATCTGTAACGGAAATGGCACCATTTTACACCCACATAGCTGCTATGTCACTGAAATGGTGTCGTTTTCATGTTTCAAGATAAAAGTTTACAACATCCGGTGGACATGACGATCCCAGTTGATTAAAATTCATCGGAGATAATGTATTCGCAGACATGTTTCAGCAGACAAGATGCCATCATCAGTGACCGTGACAACGATCAATAACAATGATGCAATATATACAGGACTTAATGGAAAGAAAAATCAATGCAAGGAAGGTGGTTGTGATTTGTTACAATTATTCATAAAATAATGCGAATGAAGAAATGACTTCATGGAGAATGGTTGAACAATTTTTGTGTATGGACAGCGCAAACTGACCCCCGTTCAGCGTGGACAAGGACGAAAAACGGGGAAGTAAGTGAGAAGTGCGCATGAGAGCGTACACTGAGCACCTTGAAACTTTTGTATTGTGCGCTATATGAATACCGTATTTTCATAAACAAAATTTTCAATAAATGAGTACCGGTACTTTAAAATTGCCTTTGTCGGGGATATCAATATGAAACGATTTTAGAAGGGAGTCGTCCTTTCACGTGTTTGTTTATCCAAGCAGATAATAATAGAATTTGGCTGAAATATTACTTCAATTCATTTTATATTAATTTCTTGTGACCGAGTGAAACTAGTAGTATATAGTGTGACATCCGGCGCGACGCTTCGCTTCGCTTTGCTTCGCTTCGCTTGCGCCGGATGTCACACTTTTGCGGGTTTTTTTCAAAAAAACAAAATTTCAAAAATTTCAAAAATTTAGGTAGACTTCAAATTTCACGTGGCCGAAGACCGAAGGGCGAAAATTTAAGCGTTTTTAAAAATACCCAATTTTTCAAATTTTTCAAAATCTCAAAATTTGAGAATTATAATTTTTTCCTTGAAAATCATGACCGTTCCAGGACACCAAAAATCATAAAAGTTGAGAATCTCAAATATGTGATTATGACATTTTTCATTGCTCAAATCATGACCGTTCCAGGACACCGAAAAAATCAGAAAAGTTAAGAATCTCAAATTTGAGAATTACAATTTTTACCTTGAAAATCATGACCGTTCCAGGACACCAAAAATCATAAAAGTTGAGAATTTCAAATTTGTGATTATGATCATTTTCTTGCTCAAATCATGACCGCTCCTGGCGTTCTTACAATTTATCTACTGCTTTTGCACTCAGATGAACACTCAATTGTAGAGAACATCTGCTTCTCGCATTTATGAATAAAAGGCATTTCAGTGTAAAGAGCTGTGTCCTCCAACTCAAACATTTGAAAGGAAACAATGTATGAAAGAACAAACAGCTGCTACACCCACTTAGACATTTGTAAGACGTGGAATATATATCCAGCAAATCCTACTCCAGCTACAGTGCTGTGAAACAATACACAACAATAATAATCGATATGGCTATTTCAAACAATTGTGCTGAAGACTTATTTAATTTAACAGCGTTTCTTGTCAGTGAAGGTTGTGTCAAAACGCTCTCGTCATATATTTCACAAAATGAGACAAGATCAATTTGAAGATAGAAGAAAACAATCGTTGCCAGGGAGGATGAAAAAATTACTGGAGGAATTGGAGAGGAATATATTTTGAGAGGCATGAATTTACAGATTCTTTGAGTGATTTCATAGAGCCAAATGGTGGAGAGAATAATACAATTGAAAACTTACACAAATTCTTGTTGCATGAAAAAAGAAACAATTCACTCAGTGTTATGTGTAAAATTTTTATCTTCTATCTCTTTGTGATAATGACAAGACATATTTTTATAGTGATCAATTACCGAAGTTTCATTTGTTATGAAATTAGGTAAATTAGCAGACAAATTTCCTACGCTTTGTTGGGTGTCTGTTTCTCTTGTACTTTAAAAGTCACGACCTAATGTTATCGGAAGATTGACTTCATTGTGTAAAGCAATTATGTGTCATTCCAAATGATTCCATTCTTCTCCCAAACAATGGTGCGTCATTTAGCGTCAATATTGCGCTGACATATTCAATGGAATTTGGATGTGTATCCCCGCTTTGTTACTGCGACGGCCGCACGACACTTTATTTTCGTTTAGACCTATGCTATTTCATTTTAATTTTCTTAACAATGGTGCGCCATTCAGCTAAAATACTGCGCCATTCAACTAATCAAATCAACGCGTTAACATTAGACGCGCTGTGAAGAAAATTTATCATTCTTGAAACCCCTCTGTTTTATATGCAATGTAAATACAATAGAGTGTTTCAACCAATGAAACCTTGTCCACCCGTGGACAGAAATCCCATTGTTTAGAAAACTTGTATCTGTCTGTTTTATATGCAATGCTATTTCCTGTTTTATATGCAATGTTATTTTCTCTTGCACATGTAAATACAATAGAGTGTTTCAACCAATTAGAACGCGTCCACAGCGTGGACAGAAATCCCATTGTTTAGAAAACTTGTATCTGTCTGTTTTATATGCAATGCTATTTCCTGTTTTATATGCAATGTCATTTCCTGTTGCACATGTAAATGCAATAGAGTGTTTCAACCAATTAGAACGCGTCCACAGCGTGGACAAATTTACATGTATTTCAATGTATCCAAATTGAATGTATGCAAAGTGGATGTAACCAAATTGAAATATCCATGTGTTGTTTTTAATTTCTCATTACGGGAATATAATAGAAAGATTTTATCTTCTATAAAAATGAGAAACATTAGAGACTTCCAAAAAATATACGGCAAACAAAACCACGTCAAATTTCGATTTAAATGAGATTGCTGAGCAATTGGGAATAAAGAATTTTCACATATTGATGAGTAATGAATTACTATTGATAAAAGATGTACGAAACACTAACTCTACTAATAAAAATGTAACAATGTAACGTTTTAATTTAGATTAAATTAAATCATTTCAAAATCGAATAAGTAGTAAGGAAAGACATCATTAGAGAACAGTTTTAAATCAATACCCCCCAAGTAGTAAGGAAAGACATCATTACAGAACAGTTTTAAATCAATACCCCCCCAAGTAGTAAGGAGAGTCATCATTAGAGAACAGTTTTAAATCAATACCCCCTCCCTTCTGACTTCTAGGGGTCCCTTAAGAAATTTTTTTATTATAAAATGAGCAACATAAAGGAGTTTCTTAAATTATATGGAACGCAAACCACGACAAATTTCGACCTAAAGAAAATCGCAAATCAATTAGGAATAAAGAATTTTCATGTTCTAATGAGAGTCGAATTACAATTCCTAAAAAATAAGCCAACAGGAACCTTCAGTTCCCGGAACAAAGTTCAAACTGTGAATTTCATAACAAATCTTCATACGTCAGATGAAAAAGGTGTACATTGGTCAGCAGGACAAAGAAATATAAACTGTTCTAATTGTTATTTTGACCGCCCGGAGGCTGAGAACTATTGGTTCGACTCATACGGTCTTCCACCTACGAATGAAGTAAGAGAAATACTTGGCAATGGAATTTATAATACATTTCAAATTCAAAACCCAGGAACTACATATTGCGGTCAATTGTGTCTTTATGTTTTATTGAAATTACAGGAAGGAGTACCATTTCTAGATATTATGTTTGAATTGAACGAACCGTAGGTTCTATGGCTACGCGTAATAATGATAATGATAATTAGAAATCAGTTCGTTGTAATTCATTTTGATAAAATCGGCCTCTGATATTTTCATCATCTAAATCTTTGATTTCGTAAGTAATCGGATAAGTTTGATTTATTTTACAAACTTCAAATATCTCTTTCGTCCAATAGCCAACAAAGCCTTTTTCAAATTTATTCTTATATTTAAATATTCTAACTCTATCACCAATTTTAAATTTCGGCTTAAGTTTCTGCAAATTCGGATTACTCTCATTCGAATAATTATTCTCGAATATTTTCTTTCGTATCAAATCAGGGTCGTCAGAAGCATTCTTTGGGGTTTCTTCAATACCAGAATGAACTTTATTATTGTACTCTTCTACAACTCCTGGTAATATCTTCAACCATTTCTGATTTCTTTGCTGAGTAAATTTTTTGAAAATTTTATTTTTCAACGTCCGATTGAATCTTTCTATCACTACGGCCTTCCCTGCATTTTCAGTTGAATAAACAGTTTCAAATAGTGGCTGAACGTTTCGGTTATAAAATTCCGATCCTTTATCAACAAACAATTTCCTTGGCTTTCTATTACTTTCTTTAAAGATTTCTTCAAACGCATATTTAACTGATAGACCACTTTTATTTTTAAAGGTTTTACCCAAGCGTATCGTGTATATAAATCTATAACGGTCAATGCGTATTTATAATCATTTTCATTCGGCATATGAATAAGATCAGCACTCCAAATATCATCTTTATTAAATACTTTTACTTTCAATAAATATTTAGGCCTTCTATATTCCTTGTGAATTTCGGACGCATAGCGTCCTAGATCATTCGACATTTCAGACGCGTAGGTTCGAGCGTTGCTCTCAGACAGCTTAGCTGTCGTTTCATTTAAACCCTGACCGAATAATAGTTTAGCTTGTAAAGCTTTCTTAACAAACATTCTTTCAATTTTTTCTCTAAATGTAGGATTCTGAATACTATCTAATTCTTGAATCATCTTCTTATCAGCTGCATGTCGAGAACTTAGATCATGATTTCGATAAGCTAAATCATGCCTGTAAGCTGCGGCATCTACTCTATTTATCGGTTCTTCACCTGGTTTCGGATTATTATTCTCATCTAGTCTTATATCTAATCGAGTTCCTGGACCAGTATATGAATGACCGGGAAGATGTTTTTCTTTCGAATATTTACTCCAAATAAATCCAGGAAAGTTCTCTATTGTTTTTTGTATGTCACCTCCAATATGCTGACAGTTTGAGTTTTTATTTTTGTTTAATAGATAATTCAATAAATCTAAATTAGAAATTTTTAATTTAGTTAAATTTTCGGAATTTGTAGAATTCATTTTAAAAGATAAAAAAAAATAAAAAGATAAAATAAAATAAATGTTTTACCTTATGGACCAAAGGTCCTGAGGTTATTACCTAATCATACTAGGACTTAGATATATTCCAGAACCATCTTTAGTTTCTTTAATTTCAATTAAATCATCAACATTGTGGAGAATATTTTTAAGAACTCGTTTTCCTTCATCAACTAAATTTAATTTACTAATAAAATTATCTACTACTCCTTCATCCCTAGCAACTTTCTCTAACTCTTTATTATGACGTTTTTGTTCTTCTAATGCTGCCTTCTCTGATTTATTTTTATTTACTGCTTGTACAATACCAGCTGTCCCACCTGCAACACTACCCGCAGCTGCTATGCCACCTATTATTAGGGGAATTAATGGGAGAATTCCACCATTCTTTTCTTCTTGTAATTGAATATTCTCTATCATTGGTTTACTTATGTAATACTTTTTTTTGTTAATCGTAATAGTTTTAGGGGTATTTTTGTCAACAATATTACGTAATTTTAATTCAACAGTTTTATTATTACTTTTCGCTTGCGACATTTTTAATAAAAAAATTTTAAGTTATCAAAAATTTTAATCTATTCTAGTTATGAAAAATTTTAAGTTAAGAATTTTTAATCTATTCTAGTTATGAAAAAATTTTAAGTTACCAAAAATTTTTAATCTATTCTAGTTATGAAAAAAATTAATTAATCGACAAAGTCTTGGGCTTTAACCTATCCTAGCCATCTTTCCATTAAGAATTTCAATAGAATATTTTACATCTTCTAGCAATAAACCATAAGCCATCAATGAAGTTGTGGAATCTTTTTTTTCAATTTTAATTGTTACATCACAACCAGTCTTGATAATATCTTCTGATTGCGCACTTAAATCGAAACAGAAAATTGGATATAAATGTCTCCAATCTCCAGGAGATAATTGTGGTTCAACTCCAAATTCTATACAAAGATTTCTATAAGCATCATATCCTTCCATAAATTGATTATTGGTATCATCGAATCTTAATGGATCAATTGGATACCGGGTTTGATTTAATGAAACTTGCAAACTTCGAATTGTATTAATATGGAAGAGATTATTGTTCTTATCAAAACTTGGAGAATTATTTCTTTGAAAAGTTAGTAATAAATATCTTGGAGTATTCGCAGTTCTAGTAAAATGCCAGTTAAATCTTTGTTCGGAAAAAGTTACTGAACTAGCAGTACGCTTTAGAAAATTTACTGGAATTGTTTTGTTAGTATTTAATCTTTTTGCAATAGCTGTTTCAATCTCTAAACTAGGAGTAATATGCTTAATCCACCATTCAAGTCTATCAATTTTTAAATATGCTTTTTTTCCAGTCTTACCAAAAAAGATTAATTCATTATTTGCTGTACGATGAATTATCAATTTAAATTTTAATTGATATGATATTTTATCATAATCTAAATATCCGAATAATGGAGACAATGACCAATTTACTGTCTGTTTACTTTTCTTGTTAAATTCACGTCTTTCTTAATATGCATCATTATTAGTTTTATTTAAATGTTTTGCAATATTTTCTACATCTTTCGCAATTCCTGCTGCATCTGTTCCAGCGTGAGTTAAATCATCAACAATTATACCATCATTAGTATCAGGAAACCAACCTTCGATTTCATACTTTTTATTATTTTCACCAATTGCTACAAATCTAAGCATTGTATCAATTACACTTGGAGAATCACTTATTGTTTCTATATTTTGAGTTGCAACATCTAAACGCATTTGTGTAAATAATTTTGGAAAAAAATTATTCTCTAGTGCAATATTATCGGTATCTGGTAATGGTGTTGTAAAACTGGCATCACTATACAAAGAATATTCACAGTGTAAAAATGAATCAGGTAGATATATATAACTCTGCTGATTATCAACTTATCAATAATTTTACTTAAATAATTTTACTAAAAAAATTTTGCTAAAAAAATTTTACTGAATAAATTTTACTAAAAAACATAATTTTAGAATTTTGCTAGACCAGCTCCGCTACAGCTTTGCTGGTTAAACCGAAGGTTGCTGCTCACGCCATTTCCTCTTATTTCTTCAATTGAACGAACCGTAGGTTCAATTGAACGTTTTATGGCTACGCCTGATTTCTTCTTATGTTTACTATCAGACGGAGCTCCGCTCCTCAAGGTTTCCCCAGCAGCAATGTTAGCAATTTTATTTTTTGTTTCCTCTGAAAGTTTTTTTAATTTTTTTAGTTCTTCGGAATCATTCCTAAGTTTACGAATAGCTTCTAGTTGTTTTAATTCGTTTTGAGACTTGACAGCATTTGATATTGCACTAGCTGTACTACCTATAGCAGCTGCTCCTTTTGCAGCAGATGTAATCAAATCTTTATTATTTTTAATTAAGTTAACGATACTTCCAATACCAGAGAAGATCCCAGCTCCTTCCGTGTGAACTGTTTCTCTATTATCATAATGATAAACAGGATTCATACGTGGTTCATGAGCAATTCTTTGATTTGAAGCAAATTGTTTAAGATTGTGTTTATAAATTATAGGCATTTTTTAGGATTAAATTTGACTTTTGGGAAAAAATATTTACGATCGGCTAAAGCCTCGAGGAGCTTCGCTCCGATTGGTTAGTAACCTGAGGACCTTTGGTCCGTTTAATATTTGCGCTAAGATTTACGTTTATGATCAAGATTTACGTTTATGATCAAGATTTACGTTTATGATCAAGATTTACGTTTATGATCAAGATTTACGTTTATGATCAAGATTTACGTTTGTGAATGGACAACAACTTCGAGATAACTTTATTAATTGCCTGTTGCACTTTATCTATTGCGTCAAGCAGCGTGTGATGTACTTTAATTTCTTTTCTATTAACTTTCATTTTCTGCTGATTGATCTCCAACGCCGTTTTAAGAGCATTTAACTTAACTTTAAGAACATCTAATTGTCTTTTAACAGCATCTAACTGTTCTTTATTTCTTTAGAGTTTTCTTGTAAATTTTTCTTTAATTCATTTTCTAAATTGATTTTAAGAGTTTTCATTTTATCAACTTTTTCATTAAGTGAGTTTACTTCATTTATTATTCTATTCATCTTTTTCATTTGTTGAGTAATTTTAGAACTCAATTCATCAACACTTTTTTGGAATGTAGTTTGTAACTGCTTTAAATTTTTTTTAATTCTTTCAGGTAGTTTTTCTATTTCATCTTCTAATTGTTCTTCTAACATTTTTATCTGATGTTTATTTTTAATGACTGCAGATTTTAAATTTAAAGAAAGTAATATTAAAATTTTTGATTGTTCTGAAATCTTTTTAAAAAGTTTTGCTATATCTGCTTCTAGCTCTCTATCCTTTTTATCAAGTTTTAATAATTTTTCGTTTAATGATTTGTCATTAAGTTTAAGCAACTTTAATTCGTTCATCAGTGGAACCAAAACATCGTTTATATATTTTTCTTTTAAGTCATTGATTTGTGTATCAACATATTGTTTATTTGTTAACTCTGTATTTTGTTGCGGAAGAATAGAAAGATGCAATGGACCAGATAAAACGTCTCCAGTTTTCATGATATAATTTTCTATTTCTATTTCTGATTCACGATTATTCGGGATATATGCACCTCCACCAACATTTGGTAGCATCATTTTTTAACAATAAAAAAATAAAATTTTTTCTAATAAAAATAAAAAAAAAGAAAAACCAAATTTAAAAAATTATATTCGTCCGCATCATCCTGTTCTTCTTATTCGACGAGATCAACGGGATTTGAAAATAAATGTTTTGATAATAATAATAATAATAATACTATTACAAATCCATGTATAGATGTTAATATTTTATTTCAATTACAAGCCGAAATATTTAGAGAACAGACTAAAGGTTTACCTTCTATAGAAACTAATTATTGCATTTTCTCAGGTGATCCATTTATTAAATTTATGGAGATTGTTAGTAAATATAATGATGTAGCTTATGTAGAATTAAATAAAGAAAATATGGTTATAATAGGACATAATAATGTTTACGGATTCATTAGAGCAGTTTTACCGATTAGTAATACTGAGTGGATAGAAAATAAAATTATCAATTATATCAATATTAAAGAATTAGTTAAAAAATTAAAATCTTTTTCCAAAGAAAAAATTAGATTATTTGTTGATGAACAAAACCAATATAACATTCATATAGAGAGTAAAAAACATAATGAAGAATTATTATGCCAAGTTTATTATAGAGATACAATTTATAAGCAAGAAACATTAGAAATGCCCCAAAGATATGATGATGATACATATATAGGATTATATTCAAACTTAAATATTAATTGTTAAAATCTTATATAAATGGTTTAGCTCAACAAGAGAAAATTTATATGTGGACAACACCTTATACTATTAACAATGACCATAATCATAATAAACGAACCGACGGTTCTAGGGCTTTGCCCGATCTTAAAGTATCTTATGATAATAATATAAATGATAATAATATAGATGATAATAATATAGATGATAATAATATAGATGATGATAACATAGACGATGATTCTGAAACATCTGAAAAAGGTGTAGATGGTAACAAAGATTATAAAAAGATTAGTAATTATAAAAATTTAAGTGAAGAAAAATTTATATCTCATACTGATGTACATGATATTAATACTACATATAATCAAAATTTATCTAAATTTCATTTTCTTACAATTGAAAATAATAATGATGGTATAGTTGAAGATACTGTTAGACAACTATGTGTCGGGTCTACAAAATTTAAATTAGGATTTACATCTAATCAATTTAAAATTTTATCATCTTTAATAAAAACTAAAAGTGATTCAGATTATGGTGGTGTTATTAAATTTTCCAAAAGAGATCAAAGACCAATATTTTTCTCTATTATATTATTATCAGATATAAAATGTAATTTAGAGTTAGATATTCCCATCAGGGAATGGTATCCTATCAGGGAATGGCATCCTATACAAAAAAGTGTAATTTATGATGTTGAAGAATCAATTTATGATGATGATGAAGAATCAATTGATGATGATGATGAAGAATCAATAGTTAGTGAAAATAAATTTAAATTATCTTTGGATAAAACATTATATGATGAAACTTAATATGATAAAACTTAATAGAAAATACCAAAATATTCGATAAATATATTTTCATATGTAATAAAATTTTTAGATGTAATAAGTTTTTAGATGTAATAAATTTTTTAGATGTTATAAATTTTTTAGATGTTATAAATTTTATAGATGTTATAAATTTTTTAGATGTTATAAAATTTTTAGATGTTATAAAATTTTTAGATGTAATAAAAAAATTATTATTCCCACGGGTCATCATCATCACTTAAATTACTCTCACAGATGATTGTTTGAAATATTTCAGCTTGAATATCTTCTCCGTTATAAGGTAACATAATTTCATTTTCATCAGGTGCTTGACGTTTAAGAATATTTATTTGACCAGAAAATTTTTTTTCTTCAGTATTATTATTTTTATCAGGAATACTAATTCCAGTTTCTAAAGATCTTTTCCATGGTTTATTAACTGTAGTCGATAATGTTTTCCCCGAATATAATTTTAGAAAATCTTCTACTTTTACTTTATCTTGTGAATATCCTTTGAATGTTTTCTTTTCACTAAGTCTCCCTTGTTCATCTACAGTAATACAGTATTTTACTTTAGGTGCAATAAACATTGCAAAAATAATTCCACCATTTCCAAAATCATTTTTCCCTTGACACAATTCTCCTCCAACATATCCAGCAGCGTCTAATTTATTAAAGAGCTCATTGGAAATATATATTGAATCAGTATCTGTATAATGAATGTATTTTTCTTTGAAACCATTAATTTCTAAAATAAAGTTATTCATGATTCTTCTAGAGTGAGAAAGAATGAAAGAACCTAAGTGTGATGGCATGAATGACGTCTTCCCATCTTTTACAATATTAGTTTTGAGAAATTCATCATCTTCCATTTCTACTTTCGCTAAATATTGTTCATCATTTAATTTTTCATAATCTTTTACTTCTTGAGTGAAATTTTTTCTCAATGTATTCTCATTCCATAAATGATATTTAGTGGTTATATCTTTTTGCACAGTTTTGCCATATAGCGAATTCATCAATAATTTAATTAACTCATCACCTACAGTATTTCCTTCTGTTTTATATCTTTTTCTCAAATTAAAAAGTTTTTCAATATAATTTCGAAATGGTGAAACTTGATAATTTTTTTCATAAATTATACCATCAGTAATATGTAAGATTTTTCCCCCACATCTAACAATTTCTTGTATGTCTACAGAAGTTAATACATCATAACATATACCATTTCTAAACCTGATTACTTTTACATGAGAATTATTATTTTGATTTTTAACTTTATCTTTTATAGGAACTGGTTGGAAAAACATATCATTCGGATATTGAAACACAACAGAGAATATTCCAGTTTTAGGTCTAAATGTTTGAGTATTAAATTTATATACTATTTCCCGCTCTTCTTCTTGACGAAATTTTCTAGCTGATTCAGCTTTAGGGTATTCTGAATTTTCATCATACATAGCTGATGGATATAAAGATGTTGCATCAAAAGCCATTAGAAATTCATTTTTTTGTTCAAGTAGTTGATTTGAAATTTTCTTACAAATTTCAGTTTTATCTCCTAAATCTCGATACTGTTTCATTAAATCTATTAAATTACTTCCAAGGGACAAAGTCCCACCAGCGTAGCGGCCAGGGGACAAAGCCCCACCAGCGCAGCGACCAGGTAAATACTGTTTTAATATTGGTAGCAAGATGCTACAAAATGGCGATATGTATTTTCTTATATTTGCTGAAACTCTTCCACCTTTAACAGATTTTCTAATATAATTTCTAGCCCATAAATCTATATGAGAATGAATATTTGTATTGTCATTTTGTACGCTTTTCATCCAATCGTTAAATGTTAAAGCAGAGGATGTCAAATTAGTAGTTATATCTTCACCAACTAAATCTCGCATAACATTATTATATTTGTAGATACAAAAAGCTAAAGAAAGAATATCGTTAACTAAATATGGTCTCCATTCATTTTCTTTTTCTTTATAATTTTCATGTGTTATGTCTCCAATTTCATAATTTAATTTACACACATTCGTAGGAATTTTAAAATTCTCACACCATTTAGAAAGACTTGTTTTTACATGTTGATAACTACATTTCATTATAATAGTTTGAAGTGCTAATTTACCTGACGGTGAATCTTTTTTCATATTGTTTTTAAATCTAAAAGATTTTTGAATGTATCTACTAACACATTCAGTTGTATAAGGATTTTGTAATGAAGCAGTCAATATTCCTCTTGAAGTTTTAAGAGGTGGTTTAGATAATTTAAAATTAGCTTTTATCGGAAAATAGGAATCAAAACCTGATGAATTGTGAGCTATTAAAGTTACTCTCCAATAATTAAATTTTCCAAGAGTTTTAAAAAATTGATGGATCGGACATACGTCCTCTGGGTTTTCCCCGATCGGACATTCATCATCCTCAGTTCTCGTAAATATTTTCACACAATTTTGAAGTTTATTAAATTCTAATTCAGTTAAATTATTATACTCATTAATCTGTTTTTTAAGTTTTTTAATTTCATCTTCATCTTTTGATCGTTTAATTTTAATCATATCACTTAACAAACGTGTTTCTAATTCTTTCAATCTTTGTTTCGGTAAACAACATATAAATTTATTAAAATTAATAGCTCCTACAGCATAAGGAATAGGATGTGCTGTTGAACAGTTAGGATCGGGAAAAGTTTCGAGATCCCAAATATATGTTGAACCATAGTCAATTTTTTTCTTTGTTATGATTTTATATGGACGCGTTGTTAGATTTTCATCAGTAACTGTTTTATATATGGGTTTGAAATTATTTTCAATTTCTCTAATAGCTTTTAATTTATGAGATTTATTAATTAAACAATAGTGACCAATTGTTGAACCTGCGTGAAAATAATTGTAATAAACATAATTATGAAACGTTTCAATTCCTCTAGGATTTAAATGACGATTGGCAGGACTATAATATTGAACACATTCTCCAAAATATTTATTGAATTGAGAAAATTTGCAGTTTGACATTACTCCTGTTCTAGATGTGGCTTTCTCTTTATATAAAAAATTATTAAACATTTCTTTCATCATTTCTCCTTGTTCTTCATTAAAACCTCGTAAAACATTATAACATTTAATAAAACAAAAATCTTCAGAAGGAATATAACAATATTCACCGAAATATTCTTTGATTCTATATTTCATATTAATCCCTGCCCCTCTATGCGATCTTTGTACTAACTTCATTCCAAAATCTTCATATTTAATATTACCTGTAAAAATCCATTCGTTAGCATCGGATTTCTCATCCACATTCGAAAACCATGTTTCAAATGATTTTTTATTATAGAAGGTTACGTAAAAATTTTGAATTATATTTTCCTGATCTTTAACAACTTTTCCAAGTAAATTAATAATTTTACCATTTGCTAAAAGTTTCCGCATATCATTTACTACATTAATAAAAGATACATTTTCATATTTAATTTCATTTGGATTCAATAAATTACATAAATCATCACCAAGTTCATCCTTAATTCTATCATCAAAAAAGATATCAGTAATAGGAGTTTCAAATATTTCTTTTGTTCCACTTTTCTGTTTTTTAGTATTACGTCTAACAATACGCCTAGTACGTTTCTGTTTTTTAATACGTTTACTACGTTTACTATGTTTAATTTGCGCATCAAACTCAGCAATTTGTTTCTTGATTAATTCATCAATCCTAGACGTTTGTCCGAGAGACATTTCACGATTCATATTTTTTAAAGGAAAAAAATGAATTTTTATATAGAACTTCGGTTCCGTTTTTGCATATACACAGGAATATGTAATTGATGTAATGTTTCTAATTCATGTGCTGTTAAATGTTCTTTCTTAACCAACCACCATAAATTATTATACGCCAAAAATACTCGGAAACTTCTTAAACAAAGTGGAAAGTCTTTTGTTTTAACACACGGTTTAATACCATGTTTTGTTTTATAATCTGTAACGAGCGCTACGTATTTATGATGATAATAAAATCTAACTTCTTTCTTCGAATTTACAGGATTTGTAGGATGACGATAATCTTTTAAAACTGGTACATGCTCTATCTTATAATCATTCAACATATTTTTTTTATTTTTATTAACAAAAAATTTATAAGAAAAAATTATTCGGTCACTCCGTTCGATCACTCCGCGAAAATATTTTCTATAACTCTATCATGAATGTTTTTATCAATATTAATTGTGATAAATCCATAATCTTTTGACCAAGCATTGTTACACGATTGTTTAAATTCATCTTTATTTCTTACGCATAAATCTCTTAACAAATCACTTAAGTTTCTTGCATTTATTTCAAATAGTATAAATATATCTGCATTCTTTCTAATAACACTTCCGTCTAATGAATACATACTTTGTGTTAAATAAAATACACTACAGTTATTATGTCTACCTCTTGTGAAATAATTTCTCTGAACTGACTGATTTCTATCATTAACACAATCATCAAAAATTACACAATGTTTCATTGTTTTATCTAGTTTACTAGGATCTTGCATATTACCACTATCATCTATTAATTGTATCTTTATATGCTTATTTTTATTAGATTCTACTAACGGATTATTTTTTGCTGCTTCTTCACACCACGAACTTATTTCTTCTTCATCTTCAGATTTTTCATATTCTTTGAATAATGAAGCAATTGCTGTTTTTTTAAGATTATTTTCAAATCCATATTTTAAAAATTGATAGACGGGTTGTTCTGCTGTTGTTGTATAAATTATAAGATTGTTTTAATCCAAAAAATTTGGAGTCGTTAAAATTTTAAATAATAGATACGTTTTTCCGCAACCTGATCTTCCACAAATAACTGACAAAACTTTATTAGATAAATTTGGATGATGATTAAATTTGAGTTTTTTTTTAATTAATGGTAGCACATCACTCATTTTTTAATAAAAAATTTTTACTTTTATTTTTTTTAATTTTTGTTTCTAAAGAAGAAGAAGAAAATTAAACTTCTCTAGCTTCGCGTGGGAGTTTATACCTCCCGAACCAAAAGATCTATCATAATCTCTTCACCTCCAAAATTTATTTCTTGTCCTTTCTCATCAGTGATTCTAATGTTAATACTGTTAATAGTTTTTCTTGTAATAGGAAAATATATTAATGTTTGGGGAAATACATTTAATCTATAACCAATGGGTACAGTAAAAGCTGGAAAACTGAATATTAAATTTGACAATTTACCATTTATATATCCTCCTTCAATAATGTCACAATGTACAACAATTGAATTTATTTCAGTTATTTTTGGAATCTTCTCACCTAAATGATAACCTTGACTATAAGTTTGTTTATTAAATCCTAATAGCTTTGACAATGATCTATCATGATTAAAATCAACTTGATGATTTTCGTCTAAAGTAAGAGAAAATTTATTAACTGCCGGTTCAACTGCAAAATGTAATTGTTTCTTATCTTTAAATGGTATACCTAAATGTCTCTTAATTTCATTTGATATTGATTCAACTTCGTAAGAACCAGGAAGAAAAGTTAGTATTTTCCATGTTTTACCTTTATCAGTAGAATATCTAAATAGATCATTCACATCTTTGATAACGTTTTGAATAGTGTTAAATGTAGAGAAACTAGTCAATGCAATTTGATAATTTTTATTTTGTTCCAAATGTAGAATGGGTTCTAAATTACAAGCGTGTGATGAAGTAGTTGTTATAATTTTTAACGTCGTACTAAATTTTGATGAACCCAAAATCTCTGTCAAATTTTCTAAATGATTATTAAATTTTGTCTAAATCTGCTGAACACATTTTTTAGTTAAAATTTTGAATAAATATTATAGATAAAAATCGTAGATAAAAATCATAGATAAAAATCATAGATAAAAATCATAGATAAAAATCATGAATAAAAATCATAGATAAAAATTAGAAACAACATATTTCAGCTACACTTTTATAATCCTCTTCATTTAGAATCTTCTTTTCTAACAGTCTTTTCAATATAGCATGAATTTCATTGAAACTAGAATTATGTCCTTCTTTTATTGCAGATATTAAAATATTTAATCTATTTAGTAATTCTTGTGGATCATCTGGTAAAAATATGGTTGTTTCTGTTTTCTGTTTTTCAGATAAACCTTTCCCTACTTTAACTCCCGTTGATAATAAATTTTCTAATTGTTTATAACGTCTAAGAGATTTTACTGCACCAACTCTGTCTAACATAGCTTTATATTTTATGAGATCTTCTACAGCATAATTATTTAAATCTGCTCCTCTTAAAAGATTAACAAAATTTCTATCTAAATTAAAAGGAGATTTATCTGGTGAAAAAATTAAACCTCGAAAAGGTCGTGGAAATATTTCTTTTTGACCGAGATAAAATCTAGGTATTGTTTTTCCATCTATAAATGAAATAGAATGTTCAAATTGCATAGATTTTGGTAATTTCTTATTAATGTTTGATTCTAGTAATCCATAGTCATCTAATATAGTTTTGTGCTCTGGATCTGTTATATCAATTTGTTTATCATTATTTGTAAGTTCTTTTTCAAGAGTTTTAAATGGTTTCATAGTTTTCTCAAAATCAGTTTTTACTTGCTCGGTTTGCTGCATTTTTTCAAACATATCAGATTGAATACCAGCTTTTATCATTCTATGTTGAAGATGATTTTCTTTCATAATATTTCTTTCTTTTATTAACTCTTCTAATTGTTTTATTCTTTTAAAATTATCAGCTCTAATTTTATCCATTTTTAAAATATAATATTTGAATTTTGTGGTAACATTGGAATACAGCAAAAACATTTTACTGAACAAATTATTTTTTTATTGCTTTGTTGTCTGACATCTTTTCGTTTAAAGTTTTCTCGTTTTAAGTTTTGTTTAATAAATTTTTGTTTAATAAAGTTTTGCTTAAAATTTCGCTTAAAGTTTTTAGCTCTTCTGAAAAAAATTTTTATCATTTTCTTCATTAGAAATTTTACCATCACTAGAAATTTTGCCATCCTGTCTATTCTTATCATCAACTTTTTCGGACTGTAATTGAAAGGTTTGATTTACTTCATTAGCTATTTGATCAAATTTTTCAATCTCATCTAACGTAATAACATTATCATCACATACTCTTTGAAAGTAGTAATGTAGTTTATCATAGACTTCTTTAATATGTAAATGCTTAGTTTTTAATGATTTTCGTTTCTTAGTTATTAAAGATTTATCTAACATTGTAACAAGTGAAGTTGCAAAAACACCCGTACCTGTTAAAGCTGTAGCAACTACTGGAATTACTAAAACACCTGAAGATATAACAATTGTTAAAGCACCTAAATTTTTTGTTAAGAATATGCCAATTCCTTGTGTTACATTCTTAACTTTACTCCATCTCTTTCTTAATTTTTTATAATGCTCTAATCTTAATAATAATTGAGATTCCTTATCTTTCATATACCTAACTCTATCTTTGTGTTTTTCTTTATTCATTTTTTCAATGTTAATCTTTTCAATGTCCATTAAAGTAGAACTACGTTCATATGATAACGAAGGATATATTCTTGCGGTTTCTTCCATTTTTAAAGAAATATTATTAGTCACATGTTATATTTTAAAAACCTAAAAGATAGATAAAATTCATGAATTTGAAATTCTCAACTTTTATGATTTTTGGTGTCCTGGAACGGTCATGATTTTCAAGGTAAAAATTGTAATTCTCAAATTTGAGATTCTTAACTTTTCTGATTTTTTCGGTGTCCTGGAACGGTCATGATTTGAGCAATGAAAAATGTCATAATCACAAATTTGAGATTCTCAACTTTTATGATTTTTGGTGTCCTGGAACGGTCATGATTTTCAAGGAAAAAATTATAATTCTCAAATTTTGAGATATTGAAAAATTTGAAAAATTGGGTATTTTTAAAAACGCTTAAATTTTCGCCCTTCGGTCTTCGGCCACGTGAAATTTGAAGTCTACCTAAATTTTTGAAATTTTTGAAATTTTGTTTTTTTGAAAAAACCCCGCAAAAGTGTGACATCCGGCGCAAGCGAAGCGAAGCAAAGCGAAGCGAAGCGTCGCGCCGGATGTCACACTATATACTACTGAAACTGCTTTTGAGAAGCTGATCAATTTCGGAGAGCGGTACAATAACATGCTTAGTTTACTATTTATATATATATATATATATATATATATATATATATATATATATATATATATATATATATACAATCATTTTCTACTCTGGCTACAAACTTATTGAAAATATTATGCAAGTAACTGAGAAGCATTATTTGCACAATTAAAATTGCTAACTGCTAATCAAATAAATGACGGTAATTTTCCAATAATCCTTCCACAGTCTTTTTCAATTATCAAACAATAATGAAATATTAAAAATACGCAAAACCGAATACAATAACGAAAACTGAATGAACTAGATAAACGAAAATTAAAATTCTGGGATGGAACATCACAAAACATTATAACTGAAGACTTCAGAAATCAAATAACCACTAGCAATGTGCATCTAATCATGTTAACATGCAACAAAGCAGACATTAATTCAGGGATTGTTTTTCAGTCTTGACATCTTAACTTACCGAAAACTAGCTGTAAGAATGGGCCTTTCAACCCAAACTTAGATCCTTTGGATCCGCTCCTCCCATCTAAGTTGCACTGCAACTGTACGTTGTGCGATAACAGCGTGTCGAATATTCTTTTCACCAATTCAGATTCATTCCTTCCACCGATAACGGAGAGACGACGGACCTAGAATAAATTAGGTTTAATTAGATAGTTTCAGCGACCGAATATTTCCTTGTTACCGCTAATTAAAATATTTACGTGTCTATTAAGTTCCCACACTGGTTAGATAAAATATTATGGAAACGGCAAAGCTCTTCAATCTAATAAGCATTATAGTTAAGAATCTTTATCATAGTGCAATTTTAGAGCCTAAAACCAATGTTCTGGTAAATGTCATTGACATTGATTAGCAGAGCTTTGTAAAGCAAATTGAAAAATGATTCTTATAGAAGAGCCCTGGCAGTTGAAATGAAATAGAACACGGGTAGTCTACTTTCGCTACATCTCCCAAGATGCCTAGGATCGCCTAGACCGCGATTTCGATTCAACGACATAGTATATAGTAGTTGCTTTATAATTCCATGCATTTTCAATGAATGGTCGAAGAAAATTTCTATGTCTTATAGGCCGGCCCCTCCGCATTTACAGTTCTATTAATGAGAGATTTCATTGCAGAAATTCCATATCTGCGAGGGCAATACAGGGAAAGTTGAATGTAAGATAACCAGAATAAGTAGGCCTACTTTTGATTTTCCAGCTGGCAAGTATACAATTAGGCATATCTGTATGAAGATTTTAAAATCAAGCAAGTCATAACTGTGTATATCGTACATTCAATAGTAAATTTCACAAGAGTAAAAGAATTAATGAATGAGTAGATTGATTAAAATCAATGTGCGTCTGGAAGCCGACAGCAATATAATCTAAATAAAGAATGGAAATGCTTTTTATTTTGATGAATCTGGGCACTCTTGATTTACCGCAATAATAGACACCATTACAAGTTACCAGCTTCAAATTCTCGGACTGCTCGAAGTCGATTTCATCAAATTCAAGCTATTATTTCATATCGACCAGATTTCATTTCAATTATTATATACCACTGCAACGAAATCTACGGAGTACTACTCGTAGTACTACTGATTTATTTCATGCTCACCTCTCTCAAGGTTCGAAAGGGTTTCAAGTTGAAATGAGAGATTCAATAATAATTCCATTTTCGGTAACAGTCAACAAAATCGCGTCGTGATACAGCATTTTGAACACTTGGCCAAATCAGTGATAAGTTGATGTTATGACCAACCAAAAATCAAAATTTTCCATGGAAAATTATGGAAAAAATTGGAAAATTTTGGAAAATATTGGAAAATTATGGAAAATTTGGAAAATTTTGAAAGTTTTGATTTTTGTGATAGGCCCTATAATCTGAGCGCTTCCGCATCCGAGGCAGGTACATACCAATAGAATGGGTCTAAAATTCTTGATTTCATCATTATTTTGATTAAAGCGATCGTAGCACTACGACTTCCGTCCGCGGATTTTTGAACATTCCTTTGCCACCAGTGGCTTGTGCTAATTAGTTAGCATTTTTGATTATCACACAGACACCGTTTGGGATAACGTGAATCTTGCTTTACAATAGAGGTATAATTTCATGCAATGTGAAAGATCTGGAGCAAAAATAATTTTGAAGTTTGCTTGTTAGCTTGAAAGTTAAGCTTTATTGTGCAGCCTTGATCATAGTGATACAAATTCTCCAGATGTTGATGAATATGTGAAGAATAAGCACACAGTCCACGCAATACATGAGCGACCATATTAGAAGACTGTAAACTCGTGAGATATTTGGAAACAACAGATATCTGTGATGAGTAGAAGAATATCTATGACAGTTTCTAAGTTCTGGCATATTGTCCGATCTTCGTTGAGGACAAACTGCATGCACATCTTCCATTTCTACCTCATGGTTCAGATCTAGTTCCAAATCGATTTCAGATCTACCCAAATGAACTTCAGACATTTCCAGATGAATTGGAGATTCTCCAGTTAAATTTAAGATCCTTTCAAAGTTGGGTTTCTGATAGATATCTGAAATTCAATTAGAGAAATCTGAAATTCATTTGGGATGATCTGAAATAGACATGGAAAGGGTGCATGGTTCCAAAAGGTAACATGCAGGAATGATAGAGAAGTTTTCGGTCTTTGCATATTGCATAGTCTTTTCAAACGACTACAACAGGTCTCCAAAACAAAGGAAAAATGTCAATCACCAAAAAATAAATTTCAAAATTTTCCACTGGAAAATTTTCCATTTACATCACTACCAACCGATGATTTATCCACTGTCGTCCACGGAGTTTGAGAATTTAGAGTATGCACAAGTAACTGCGATGAAGTAATACATGTACGTTCATCACACAGTGGCAGAACATAGTGTCAGAAAAAATGTATACGTAAATGGGATTTGTCTTGAAGCAAGCCACGAAAATGAAACTATGCACAATGTGAATAGAATGATTAAATATTGAGTTCCAAATTCAGTTGAAAAATAGAACAAACCTGAATAGCTGGCATTTCATCCAATATCAGGAATCATCACAATCACTAGTTCACATATCTATGTCAACATCGACACAACTCCCTATTCAAAGTCGCAGCCATGCCAGGGTAAATTCGAGATTTACAATTATATTATTTATATTTCGACTAAATTTCAGTAACTTCCCGGAACGAGTAAACCGAGATAGTTTCAGTAATATTAGGCAAATCCTGAACCAAAGAATTGACAAATATTTCACAAATTTTAACCATACTAATTAAATCATTATCAAATCTATCAATTTATGATGAAAATCATATTAAACTTATCATTTCAGGATTAAATACATATAATATTTATCAAATACTCATCTAAAAAGTATCAAAATAACTATATCAGTATCATATCTATTATACTATTTATCTAATATGAAAATAATTCGTCAAATTTCTATCAAATCTCTGTAATGCTTCCAAAAATGTAATTGGTATTTTATCAAAATATATTAAAAACTTGATTTCTAAACCTGAAGCGCTGGTAAAATTTTCAATTGATCAGTTTCAATTATATATATATCTATATATGTCGAACTATAGAATGTCAACATTGCAAAATCAAAAGCTACTAATTACAGTTATAAATAGTTTTATTCGTTTACCATTCCTTGACCATGCCAACATTTAACATTTACATAAAATACAAAAAACATTGTTGTTCAACGTCATACTGCCACGAAATGTTCTAAAGGATTAGCAGCTCATTATAGCATCACTGCAAAACCACAACATTCGGAGACAGTGACAAAAATGTGCAAGAAACTACTCAACCAACTCACCTCTCAGTAGCATATGCAGGCCCACAGAGTGATCAAAAGCTCCCAATTGCCATACGGTCGAACTCATTGAATTGATTTGGTTAAATCCATTCGTATTTTCAGTATTGATTCCTAGGACAACGATTCACGTCTGAAATACAGAGTAAAAATATAGATTTGAATGCAAAAAACGCAAGTTTGTAAAGCATCTGCGAAGGCACAATTTGTGAACTTTCATAGTATTCTTGTAGAAAAAGCAACATTTAACATCACATGATTAAAAGATTTACATGTTCTATAGGCAATTTCAGAAAGTCTTCGGCTTTGATACTGAAACAGATTTTTAAACATATTATGGGACAAATTATCATAGACAAACATGGATTTGCAATCAATTTACATGATGACTTACATGGCACAATTAATTCACATGTGACGACTGGTTCAAAATACACTTAATGTGACAATTTGTAGGAAGTATGAAATAGATATTCAACAGATTGATTCGCACATAATTATAATATATTGCATGCACAACACAAGTCAAAAAAATTTTAAGAACGCAACTGTTCTCAAGTGCATATATTCGTATACTTCACAATAGTCTCAGTAATAATTAAATTATAATTATTCCCGCGACTGTCGATCAATGTCATTCGCCACAAAATATTCCAGGATTATTTACAAAGCATTCGGAAGCTCTGACATGTGTCGGCATGAAAATTAAAGGACTTACATTTATATTTATAACCAGAATGACACGTGAGGTCGATTTCGTCAGCCATTTGTAGCTTGAGCATTTTATTACTTAATCAGGGGATGGGGGACCATTTGGATTAATGCAAGGGCATCATCTAAAAGAAAGCAAGTATCCACCTAATATTCGTCTCAAACATGTTTTATGAACCAAGTGCAGTGCCGCTGCTTTCTGATTTACTTTGATCCCATGACCGCAGAATGTGCGCATTAATAAGATTCGTTTCAGTGGTTGAGAAAATAAGGTTTTATTCCAATGCCTCATGTGATGATTCATTTTATAAAGTGCTTATTGTAATAGGCTATCTTATTTTTCATTTTCATTAATTCATAATTTTAGCAAGACAATTATAAAATTGATATTATCTCACTCACTAATTGCCAATTTACATGATTACCTGATGATCAAGATAGGCCTGCTTAATTTCCTTACCTGATACTACTTGAAACCTTGATGCTGTAGACCCAATACGTAGGCCCTACCTTACATCCACCGGATGAATTATGAGGAAAACATAGGCATTTTTTTTGAATTCCTACCCAGATTTAAACAGCCGCGCTACATTCTCCTATCTCTCGCATGCGGCATGACCAATGAATGCAACCCAGATCAGAGCACTTTGGATCGGAGTCAGAAAAGAAATGGAACCCTCAAATGAAGCACAGTATAAAAATGATCACATTGAAAACGATGTGACGCTTGACCTTCACATTGAATTTCAAAAAACTATTCACTGTGAGGATGTTTTTAAATAAAAAAATTAGTTCCGTAGGTCTAGAAAAGTATGTTCACTTTTTTCGACAATCTGGAGCACATTAGACCAAAAAGGAAACCATGAAGGTGCACGTTTACGGCTAAAATACAATTTAACTCACATTTTATGGAATAACAGCTGGTTTGTAGTGCGACTTATCGTCTCACCTTTTTTTGCGTGGCATCCGTTTCCTTATCCGCACTTAAACTTGATAGAATCGGAAGAAATTGAGTCACACAGGTATTCGATTCACACATCTTCAATCATATTTCGTATAATTCGAAGAAGTTTCACGAAATCAGAATTTTCCAATGCATAGAATCATCAAGAAAATTTGCTGGCATCCAGTGATGCTTCACGATTCACTGCGCTACTGTTCGACTGAGGAACGCACATCGAAACGCGCGTACAAGAATGGCCAGACTATCAGGTCACGCATTGTGAAAGGAAACGACAGCAAAGTAAGTCAATGCGCGCCATAGACGGCGGGGGCGCGCGCACACTATGCGTGAGTCACTGTATAAGGCAATGATCTAAAAAGTGTGAGGCAAGCTTGACGTCACTCGATCGCATTAACAGAAGTAGTCCTCGAAAGACATGAAAAGGAGAAGCAAACGCTCATAATGTAGAACTTTAAGCATTAACAAAGTATGGGAAAGATGGGATGCTGTTTGTGCTTGTCTGTGAAATCAATTACATCGACTTCAATGTGATGTGAAGACCATTAGACCGACACGCTTCTGCTACGACGCTAGTACAAGTTACATTGTGAAACATCCCCTAATGGATGTTCGAACGTAGCAGGAGACAAAACAGCTTCCAGCTGATGTGGTGCTGTACAAATGATACCTCTTTTAATTTGCTGACCGACAAGTCAGTCACTCTAACCTCAGAATTGTAAAAAAATGATTGCATATTTAATTAAATTGGGTTAGGGGCTAATCGGAATCTATCAAATTTAAATGCATCGAAGCAATTAATTAATTGCCATTACTTGATGGCAGCCATCAATTGTAATTGCAATTCTTAATGACACCAATTCATTAATGGCAATTTAATTGTTCACGTATTTGTCTTGGAGATTCGGTTCCGTTTTGACACCAGCTGCTGTCCAGTGATAAAAAGTTGTGATTTGTATATCATTTGACGTAAACATTGTCATCAGGTAGCCCAACAGATAAGTTCAGAACTCACTGCTCTGTTTAGATAAGCATATAAGTATGCAGAAATATTTTTGTTATTTAGACAAATTAATTTATAAATATTTGTAAAATGTTTCAGATTTGAACATTTAAGTGATTATGATAATATTTGTCAAATAATAATCAAATATGTATCAAAGATTATTAAAAAATATCAAATATGAAGTATTTGATTGTTTTACAAAACAATTACCTAATATTTATAAAATCTATCACCATCAATCATATATTAGATAAATTATCTTGGTTTTTTCAACCCGGGTTACTAATTGCAAATCTGAAACTATGCACAGTCAAACCTCGACATTGCGACCGCGCTCGGTTTTGCTAAAAACGGTCGCAATACCAAGAGATTATCATTAACGCTAATTGTTGAGTAGTATGAAAATTAAGTAAGAAGTTTTGGGTTGTTTCATGCAGCTACGACCACTACCAGATCACAATATCATGAAAAAATGCACTATTCTTTAGTTAAAAATATTCATCTACAATATTTTATTAGTTTCACAACGTGTGGACCTGTCTGTAAAGCGCAAAGAACATTTGACTGCTTCCTTCAAGCACCGCTTCGGACATTAATAGATTCACTTTTCTTTGATAAAAAAAATGGTCAATGACAGGAAACTTTCATTAGTAAGATTTTACATCTGGATAGTAGCAGCTTGTGAATGAACTAATAACTCTCCTCACTAACCGGACACCTTATCATAACAATCATAAGAATACATTGAGTCATCTTGCCTGCGTACATCGTTTTACCGTATGCCATCATTTTGAATAACATGTGGATAAAAACAGTGGGGGAGACTTTTCACCATTAACTATGAATTTTCGAAGAGAATCTTGACATCGGCGATGGTGAAATGGTCAAGATTACACTTTTAATGAATTGACGACAAAAAACGGCAGTTTGTGAAGGAGTGAACATATATCATAATGTATCATAATGTATATCATTATATATATATATATATATATATATATATATATATATATATATATATGTATGTATATAACATTTATAAAGTATAATTAAAAAATGAAAGGATATCACTTTCTTAATGTAAGAATCAAGTATAGGGCCTGTTAATGTGTGTCAGGTGTTGCGGTCAGTGACAGAGCTTCTTATCCACATAATTGATGACTACTTAAGGTGTCAATTGAGTTAAAAGAAGTACTGATTTATACTCCAATTGTCAGCAATTAAAGGACTAAACTCCATCCCGAGGATGATAGCATCATAGCGTTACGTCCATCCATCCCAATCAAAATAACATCCTGAAATAAACAGAATACGGACATATTTTAACATTTTGTCAATATTTTGGAGTGTCACGTGGTCGCTCTATCGAGAGAAAATGGTCAGTTCGTTCCTGAAAAAATCGGTCGTGAAGCGCGACGGTCACTACTTCAGTATGTGGGATTTCCTATCTAATCGTTCGGTTCCTAGAAAGACCGGTCGTTGAAGCACCACGGTCGCTAAGCGAGGTTTGACTACATTTTCAAAACAGTTTGCATTGTGACTGAATGTCTGTCATAACAACAATTCATACATTCGACCTAATTCATGGATTAATCAATCATATGAAAGCAATATTTTCTGTGCATATTGATTGATCTACCGGAATGCGTTGTTTACTGGTATCGTGCATTGAAAACGACGTCATACTGACCTGAACGTGTGTAAAAAGTGCATTTTCTTATTAACCCTGACTTTAAAACTACAAACTGAACACTAAACTATAATTTCGAGAATCAAGGTAGAGCCTAGCTATCCATAAAATGGCGAAACTTTTACACTAATATAGAATTCCGTCATTCGACCTAATAATACTGATAGGAGGCATAACTTTTGTTGAGTATACCTAGCATTTCAGCGAATTTTCTCAGCACAGTGGATGGCGATTAGACCTACTTTTAATGATAAATCAAGAATATCAACTTTAAATTTCAACTACAATTTCCCAAACTCCTAAACTTAAGAATGGGGACATTTTCATACCTTTTAGAAGAGAGATATTCGGCCACTTAATATTTTACTAGAAAAGCGGATTCCACACTTTGAGAGCTACTTAGCGAGAATATTATTGACCGGTGGGCGGCATTTCGGTTCTCTTTCACTCTGCGCTTTAAGGAACCCTCTGCTTTTCCTATCACCAATCCAGAAAAGATTGGTGTCAGCCGATCTCACTCTCTTCCACAACTGTGACAAAATATGATGGGGAAAGCATCATATCGAAACAATTTTTTTCTTCACTACTTCTACGCGTAGAAGTGCACCTCAATGCCGATAAGACGAAATCTCTAGACCTAGCCTATAGAAGGTAGCCTAAAAGTTGGCGCTGAAATTTGAGACTTTGTACCCCTCAATCAGTCTTAATTGAGTTTCTAAAACATTACAATTAAAGGATTAAGTTACATCCAAAGGTTGTAGGTCATTGATCGTCTTGTGAAGTTCGCATATTGACATCAGTGTGCAACATAAAGTAAATGTATGATCTACATAACATTTAAACATACATATATGCCATTTGAATATGACGAAGTGAACAAAGGTAAATATCATTCAGCTGCTTTAATAATTACTTCAAAGAATCTACTAGGCATACATCATATCCCGCGGAAATTAAATTGCTTAACTAAAAACCACGGCGATAAGAATGTTATGTTTCACAACATTGCCTGCAGGAAGTCCGAAGTAAATTCTTACTAGATAAGGCATAACTGTGGCAAAATATGATTCGGAAAGCATGAAATTTTTTAAATTACTGCTATCTAAACATCCGTGACAGAACGAATAATAACAAATCTAGTAGAAGACATAACTTTTTTTTGGTAAATGTTATTAGCGCTGTATCTTTTTGTACATTCAACAAATCTTAACATCAAGATGAAGATGAATGATAGCTCACACTGTTTGACAGTTCTCATGGAAAAATTCGGTCTTCTTCATGCTAAAATCCTGCATCAAAGAAAACTCTCAATTATCTTTCGGAAAGCCTACTGGCCACAACTGACGACTTAAGAAAGTAAATTCAGCACGAAAACTACATATGAAAATGGTTCAACTTTTTATGAAATTATTTATTAATCGGCTTGTGTGATCTGCACAGCAGTTAAACATATAACCACGAAATTTAAACATGACGGAAGTGAACAAAAGTAAACATCATTCATGTTGCTTTAATATATACTTCAAAGAATCTGAATCATACATCAGACAACGCGGAAATTATATTGCGAGCCTAAAAAGAACAACGCTAGGAACAATTTTTGTAATATGTGGTTTGCGTCTACAATTATAGGTTAGAATCACAGAATCTAATTCTGTAGTTAGAATAACCTCCATTATTCCACGAGAAGGAGAGAAATGACGACAGCGTACGACAACCACAGAACTAGATTAGGGAAAGACTTCCCGCTTTCATTCATTCACCGTTACTTGCACTGAAGCCGCGATTTTTTGTTTACATCGACGGCCGCTGAAAATACTTGGGCAAGAAATTGGAGTTAGCCAGCAGCAAAGCATGAAAGACCAGTAAATTACAATGTTTTGCTTGAATTACATCATGCAATATTGTGTTCAATTGCTAAATTAACAAATGTGCGGTACCTTAGGCATGCCACAGGTTGAATCGATATTAGAAGAGATCAAAATTTGACGGCCACATTTTTCTTTTATCATTGAAGTACTAAATTCTTGATTGACATGTTTTGACAACTTGTAGGAGTCTTCGCAATTGAGTTAATAATATAACTTATAATTTTGTTTTTGACTGATATTATTCAGAGGATATATGTGTCATGTTGTATTCCTCGCTGCTAAAATCGAGCGATAAAATTTTCAACATTATCATTTCATTTGTTTCTGTGTAGTAATCCCGATCTTCTCAAAACTTGACTGAGTAAAATATATAGAAAGAAATTCATTCCCGTTAAAAACGTCTCATTCGTATGTAGTGCTCACTTCGTTTACAGTGATTATGAAGATAACTTGGTATCTCGGGGAAGGCAAGGTAAGAAAGTCAGTTTCAGACGAAAACGTCTTTTGAAAAATAATGCAGTTCCCAGTGTTTTTTATGGTTATCCGTCCTAATTGAACACGACACTAAAAATACCTCGTCTTGCACCTCCAGATCGTTCCAACATCTAAAGTCCCAATTCTTTAACGGCTGTCCTACCTTGCAAGGTTTTTCAGGACTTTTCAATATTCAATCAGCTGTAGAAGTGTAAATAGGCTAATGAATATAGCCTATCCCAAAGCTCTTCCGTGACTTTTCATGAATTGACACAGTGAAGCCACATGTAAAGTTTGAACCGCCAATTATTATTTGTTTTAATGCTACGACCTAAAAGTGCTTCACCTGCCTGGACCCTGTTACGGAATCCGTCAAGTTCTCTCTACAATCCGCGCTCCCTTAGAATATTTATTGATGTGTGAGGTTTGCTAGCACTGCATGATGATCAGCTGTTGGTCTGATGAATGAAACTGCACTATATTGACGTTTCTTCTAGCGAAACTGTTCTCAGATGAACGTCACTTGTGAGGAGTAGGCCAAAATAAGACAGCCGGCGTGACGAATTCCCTCTATATTGAAGCAGTTGATTTCGAAGATGACATGGCCAACAGTTAGACGACAAAACTGGCCGAATTGGTGTGCTTTTAGACAGAAGATGCAATATGAAGATTCCATCCTGGTGTTAGGTCTACCTGCAGATGCTTGTATCATATGATGTAGGTGCTCATTCTGACACCTGCTTGTGAGAAAGAAGATCCGACCAGTGGAAAATGCTAAGTGGAGATGTCACCATCAGGAATTGTGTGTACGTTTCCGAAAGAAAAGGAATGCATATTGTGATCATATTCTAGAAGCAGAGTACAGGTACGGTAGCATGATGAAGTGCACACGCTAATACAAACCTATATATGAACATATTTTGAATCTATGGATTTGTCATGTAATTGTGCTTTCGGTACAAAAGTTTTGCTGCGTTCATAGAATGCGATTTAATTGTCATCATCAAACTCAATTTTTCCCATTGAAGTGCTGATATGGATATGCTAAATTGTACATCATTCTTTCTAATAACTTACAGATGGCAGACCTAAACGGGAGTTTTAAACTGCACTTTGAATATGTGGCGGATCATTTTCAGTTATCAAAATAATGTTTCTAAGCAATGGTGTATTTTGAAAGTTATGGCTTTATTAAATTGAGTCGATTAGTTTGCATCAAAGTGACAATAATACATTAGAGTAATGATAGTCCGGGAGACCCTGCTGAGCAGGTGAAGCAAAATTTTTTCTAGGGCTGGACAACCGTTAATAGGCCAACCAAAGTTATTGAATTTTTGATGCGTCTCATTTGCTTAAGTTAATGAGAAATCTATTGCATGACTATCAAATTCTTACTTACAAAGATTCTGATGGTGCATTTCATAAAATTGAATGGATTTACATTGAAAATCTTCATGAATTGCAAACAAATGATTCATTTATTCTCGCAAAAATTCTCGTTGGGAGCAAAACATATTCATTACAAACGGGCACTTATGAAGGTGTTCTCTTCATAGAAGGAACGTTCATCTATAACTGCAAAAGAGCTTAATCACAGATATTTGAATTGATGAACTTCCACAGAAAGTTCTTGCAATTTTATCAAGGTGCAATTACGATGACTGAATATGCAGATGAATCAGAACCCGTACGTACTGCGTGATTACTTACAGTACATAAATGGAAATGGTGTAAATGTCTACTTTTTATCATATGAGCTTCTAATCGCTTTTATCAATGAATGATTGCCGCGACTTTAATAGTATCCGCCAGCTTCTTGCCGAAGTATTTTTTAGACACAACATACACCCCAGTATATTTCTGACAAGAGACAATGACTTGCTTACCGGCTTCACGTGCTGTTGATCAGAGCAGGCCGTCTTCGCTAATCCTGTGTCTGGCGACAACTGAAGTTACTTTCACCAAGTAAAATTTCATCACGCGATAGCGTTGGATGAAAAGCTGCATGAATATTATGAAAATCCAGATTTCCCTTTTCACGTTGCGCAATGTCAGTTCTCTTAGCCTAACTAATAACTTTCTCGTCTGTATCAAACAGGTCGACCATCTGACAAGCTTCATTACGCAATTTCTACACAAAGTGACGTTATGAGTTTGTCAATGAAATTCTCTTTCAAGACAATAAGCTACCACAAGTTTGGAAGACAACTTGACCAAACTTACTCGACCTAGCTTACTATGCAAAAATCATTACATGTACTTGATGTATTATTCTTACTAGCAGCAGCACAAAGCTCAATCAATACTTGCCTCCGCACCAGTAAGTCGGTAATGATGTATAATAGCGGATTAGGAAGTAAGTCTGACAAACGTTTTCCAAGAATCCACAGGCTTGCAGAACCGAAATATATCTATTTGAAATATGAGCACTTAAACAAAATACACCCAAAGCTTCTAAATGTGCCGTAAGTTAATAGAGTACCGTTGTGCTTCAAAAATGTCTTCATAAACAGAAAATGAAGGGAAATTTCAGCGTCAACAAGTAGGCTCACTCTGTGTGAAGTAAGGGTGAAACAAGTGTATTCCGTTAGTACTCACAAAATACGGGAATATAGAAGAATAAAATATCTGTTCCATGATATTGTTGCTGATTGATTGGGTACACTAATCGATATTCAAATGCTGCATTACCATACATGCTATGCAATCGCCACTTATAGCATTATTCATATGATGACAACTATGGCTTACTACATGTCATAACTTTCATCGTTATGGAAATTTCTGCATAAACGGTTGGCTAAATTTATAAGCATCGGCGCGCTACTGGCGTAATTGTGGCTTATGGGGCAAATATTTAGAGATGCCGCCAGTCGCCGGTACGGTGAGGGTTTTATTGGGTATGGGTCACCTCAAGTGGTGCCCTCACCTTGCCAATCCTGAAAAAAGTGGTGACCACTACAACCCACATGACCCATTCCTGAGCCAGCGTGGGGCCGTCAGAAGCGTGTTACTAGGGACAAGACAAGAACTGTATCTATTGAGAACGTATAATTGCTGCTTGCAAATGAACCACAATGATCTTGATTAATTGAAATACTTTGTCACTTTGTGAGATTTCATTCATGTGAAATCATAGAATAAGTAGATTGGGGAAGCTCTGTGGATACATGCAGATCCAGAACATTTTCTAGTAAAATATCCATTTCTTGAACATAAGGGCGAATCTTGCGTGTAGCTATGTCAATATCAATTAAATAAATTGATTGTTATTGGATTTACAGTAGTAAATTAATTGATTTGGATTACAGAGTAAATTTGACTAATGGTTACAAATGATAATACTTCTACTTCGAATGATCAGGTTAGTAATAGTCTAGAATAACCTTAATTTACAGAAAATAAGATTAAAGCTTAGTTAGCATACGTCTGAAAATAAGAACACAAATTCCCACTATAGTTGACGAAACTTGTTGTCTTCGAACATGAGATTGCACTGTAAAGTAGTACAGCCAATAAGATTTAGATAACTCAGATGGCCTTTGTATTGCTCGAGGTAACGCATTTCCATGCCAGTTTTACTATTCGATGGATCAATGAATAGCATTCTCCGCTAAAGATAACGGCTAGCAACCTTAAGCATGAATAGTGTAATGTAGCTTCACATCGCAGTCGTTGATATGGTGACGCTTGTAGATGTAGCCTATAAAGCGTCTGTATGACGTTACTGGATCCGGGAAGATAAGTGCCAGCAATCCCGAGAGGTCAAATCAATTGAGTGATTTCTGTCTGGAGTTTCTTTGCAAGTACTAGTGATGCAAATGGAAAATTTTCCGGAAATTTCCATTGGAAAATTTTGAAATTTATTTTTCGGTGATTGACGTTTTTTCTTTTGTTTTGGAGACTTATTATAGTCGTTTGAAAAGACTATGTAGTATTCAAAGTCCGAAAACTTCTCTATTATCCCTGTATGTCAATATTTGGCACCAACTGCACCTTTTCCATGTCTATCAGATCTTTCCAAATGAATTTCAGACATAAGATGGATTTCAGATTTCTCTTGCTGAATTTGAGATATCTGTCACAAGATCAACTTTGTAGAGATCTTTAATTCAAATGGAGATCTCCAATTCATCCAAATCATCTGAAATTCATTCGGGCAGATCTGAAATCGATTTGGAGCTATCTGAACCATCTGAACTAGAAATGGAGGATGTGTATCCTCAACGAAGATATCGGACAAAATGCACCGGAAGTTTGAAACTATCATAGATATTCTTTCACTCATCACAGATATCTTTAGTTTCCAAATATCTCACGAGTTTACAATTTTTATCTTCCAATATGGTCACTCATGAATGCTGCGTGGACTGTGTGCTTATATACTTCATCACATGGAGAAATTGCATCACTATGATCAACGCTGCATAATAAAGCTCAACTTTCGAGCTATAAACAATTAGCAAACTCCAAAATGAAGTTCATTATTTTTGCTCAAGATCCTTCACATTGCATGAAATTATACCCCTATTGTAAAGCAAGATTCACGTTATCCGAAACGGTGTCTGTGTGATAATTAAAAATGATAACAAAATGGCACAAGACACTGGTGGCAAAGGAATGTTCAAAAATCCGCGGACGGAAATCGTATTATTGCGATCGCTTTAATCGAAATAATGATGAAATCAAGAGTGATCCAATTTATTGGTACGCAGCTGCCTCGGCAGTGAAAGTGCTGAAATTAGGCCTATCAAAAAATCAAAACTTTCAAAATTTTCCAAAATTTCCATAATTCCATAATTTCAACACAACGCAAATGTAAGGCCTACAAGCCATCTGAGATAATGTTCATGTACTGCTGTTTTTAACGACTTCACGGCCCCCTGAGGAAGAGCGAAGGCTCGAAACCGGTTGGGGTTTCTTTATATAGCTTTAACATATATTTTATTGGCACAACAATACAAAAGGAGAGCACGCCAGTGTTGTCTTGAAATGACGAAGAACCTCCTGTTAGCCGCCATCCAATGAGCAAAATTTATCCGCCTATTGGATATCGACTTGGTCTACCCATCAGTGGGTGACGTGTCCACCGGTATCATATGCATATCCAAAGGAAATCTCATTTTATCGAAATTTATCTTATTGACAGCGATTGAATACAGATCATCGATGTCAACTTGATAGCCGCAATTACATGTAGATAACCAAGAATCTATTCATTACAAATTTGAAATATCTATTAGATGTCCAATGGATAAATTCTTGCTATTGGCGGCTTCGAAGAATCGATATCCGTTACAGTTATCAAGTTGTTACATTCGTCAGAGCAGAGCTGATTTCGATTTGTGTCTCGACATTGAGTCAAAATTCATTCTAGCCACAGCATTAGATTGTTTAACCCTTTAAGGACGACAAGCAAACTAAATATTTTGTGTCAATGTTTCTTATGTTTGTTATGCCTAAAGAAGCAAAACAACATGTTTCGACTCTAAAAACATCTATTTACATGAATTTTGTGCATTTTCTGTAGGTGGTCCTTAAATGGACCACTAGACGTCAAAGGAGTCCTATGCTGTACTACTCATGAAATCGATAGTAGCAATTTCGTTCTGAATTCAAGCAAAGATGAACATTGCACACACTGCATTTTATGTTCGAGCGAAAGTTCGTCTTCTTTGTCGAGAAATGATGACAACGGCCTCTTGGCTTGAATGAATTGGCAAATGCTGACAGACAGGCCGAACGTCCAGACGACGTTTCTTGCTGCCAACCGTTTCCGAAGACGATCTCTTGCGAGATGAAAACGATGCCACGAGTGATCGAACAACAACTTGTCTGAATTCCTTCGAAGACAGTTTTGATTCTGAATGCGCACAATCTTTGAAAACAATGTATGAATTGCAGATTGACATATCCAGCATGTCGAAAAACAAACGAAGGTAGTATTTGTACTTTGCACGAATATCAATTTCGTAACCCTCTTTCAACTGATCGGCGAAGTCAACTCCACCCATGTAGAAGTCTCTGGCTCCTCATCAGACGTATTCCCGAATAACAGTCCGATAGCCGCCTCAGCTGCTCTTCTCCTCTGTCGAATGAAATGGCGTGCGCGTTCAGACATCACCTGAAAATGGTAAAGCATCGCTACAGCACATGTCTTCTCGTCAATTGACATACCTGAGGGGTAGAGTGTCGAGCCTAGCTCTAGCGAGCAAATCCCTCTTTTGACGGACGTCAAGCAGGCCTCTACTTCAGTCATGATTATTCTTTACTGTCAAATCATCTTTGTTTTGCAGTCTACATTATCAAGTGGCCTTTTATGTACGTAGTGCGCCTACTTCTATTTCATACTGCAAACTAGGCGCAAAATATCATTTAGGCCTACAACCTGTATGCCTACTTCATTGTTAGTGATGCGAGTCACTAATAATTTCAGCTCTACCATCTGATGTCAATTTTAGCTAAATGTTATTTCTTTACATATAATGAAGTCATGATATCCTGCTAGATTTGGCATCAAATATAAAATACATCATAAAATAACCTGTTTTAGACTCCTTTTACGCCTGGTGGTCCAAATATGAACCACCACTACAAAGTAATACTGAATATTGAAAAATTGTAAATTTTGCTATACCAATGGTTGGAGAGTGTTGGGGATGGTCAGAAGTGATAATAGTTTGTGATAAACATACAAAAGCTTGTTTTGAAAGGAAGATATTCGTCACTTACCGAAACACTGACTTGAAAAAATATTTTCTTGTCGCCAGATGATTGTGTTGACGATTGAATCAAAATGTTTCAACTTAAAATAAAATCGAAGAGTTCGGATTTAATTTATGCATCGTCTTGAATATATCCATGTGGCATAACTAGCTCTAGTGCAGTTAGATGAAAATATGCAGATCATATAAGAGGTGGTCCATTTTTGGACCACCAGTCCTCAAAGGGTTAAGCGTATCACTTTGCTAGAAGTGCAAACTAATTCAAACCGATAGCACATACAGGAACTTACTAAATGGACAAAAAAGAAATGTTTAATACTTTGCAGAGATGGGAAAAATAGTCGAAAATAGCTTGCGGATTGCTGTGAATTCCTTCAAAATGTTCCGAATGCCACGATTCCTTCTGATTCAAAGAACTCAGATAATTGCGCTGATATTTTCTCGATAATGTTGGTCCTTCCGATCATTGTTAAAAAGTTACATTTAGAAGGCGCATGAAAAAACGTTCACAAGCTTCTCTGTACAACTTGACATCGTCTCAGTCTCTTTGCTGTGTGATCCGGTTGATAACAGTCACTGAAACTTTGCACAATTTGGCATGTTTATTGTTGAACTGGCTGCTCATTGTTCGATTGCTATGGTATTTAGTCAGGAGATTGTGCCATTTCAATAACGCTACATGTTCAAATGCTTCCTTTCTAGTCAAACAGAGGAAGAGACGATCTGTCCAATTCTGTGATTCTAGCCAATTTCAGATAAACAATTCATTTCTATGATAACAGCTGATAAGAACAATGGCTGGTTTTCTATCTCTATGGTTGTTGTTAATCAATCATTTCATGAACTGTCACATTGCAGTCCCCAACAACACCGGTGAACAAGAGAAGCTTCAGCAGATCTGAACGAGGCTCACATTGCATGGAATCTTGTATCTCGCTCTGTCTTATTACTTCATTTGTGAAAGTGCCTCCATCTGACGTTGAGGATGCACCGTGATGACGACCAGTACAATCGAGGCTTCACGTACGAAGGAACTTGGCAACCTCCTTCATCAGTGGATCAGTCGCTACCTGCATATCATAGTCCATGTAGGAGCTGGACCCAGCCTTCCATCTCGTCAGACACATTGAATTTTGACTTGTCTGTACCACCACCTCCGATGCCATTGTCTCCCTGGAAAATGACAGAACCACTGCTTGTGAAAGAGGAGTCTCCTTTACCTTTAGATCCGGATCTAGTTCCCCTCAACGTTTCTCCTTCATCAATTTGGTCTGCATTTGCTTCAGTTGATACCAGTGACTCTCGGGTGTACTATGATACTCGCAATGACCGTTATTGTCTTGAAAGACGTGGAGCTATCGAATATCCAAGTCCAGATAGACTCTTTGAAGAAGATTCAATTACATCTCCAAGATGGAGTTCATGGATCTGTGAACAGCCGAACCTTGCATTCACTGATACTTTCACTCCAATGATCCAGTTTGTACCAGAATCACCAATGCCTTGGTGATGATTCAATTTTGAGTCCCAATATTCTTTAAACGTTATTTTATATCTAGTTTCGATTTTTCCTTTCGTCTTCTGTTTATATAATAAAATTAACTTGTCATTGCTACAACCGCCTTTTGACTTTGTATTGTAATGACAGCTGACGTGCATGTACAGGGGCCAAGGCAATGTCGATCTTCATAATAATGTCGCCATAATAAATCAATTCAAAGCTTCACAGAAATGTAATTGCAATCGTATTAAACTCTCTTAGAAGTCACAAGTCTCGATGTATAACACTGCATCTTCAGTTTGAAGTGTAGAAGTGATGTGAGGCGGAATCACTTGGGGGAACAGAAAGGTGGCAATTTAATATCAAACTAGAAGTGTGGTCTGTTATCCGGTGAGCAACAGTGCAGTGGTTCACCTTTGCATAATCGCGTAGAAAAATGGTGGTAAAACGAATAATGCAATGCCTGCAATTATCGAAAGTAATTGCAAAGAAATTGAAATGCAATTGAAGAAAAACGGTGTAAATTGTAATTGTAATCAACTACAATTTTAGGTGATATTTTTTATAATATATAATATAATATATATTTTTTATTTAGCATGACTATGTGCTCTGTTCGATAATTCCTGCGGTTTTGCATTCAAGTTGATCCATGCTGCTATAGATAGCATTTTGAAATTCTTACTATCACTTCTTGATAAAAGTCGAAAATTGTCGGAAATTGAAAGTTTTTCTCTAACTTTTATAATGAGCGCCTGAACGTTGGAAGATACATTTGCATCAATTAAATCAGTAAGATTTGAAGCTCCTATTTCGAGCGGTAAATGCGGCAAATACAATTTCGTGCGGAAATATGGGGAATAATCAGTTATAAGCGGAAATATGCGGAATCGTCATCGTCGATTATTCTCCAATACCAGGTCTCGACGATCCATCGAGCGCCTTGTTGAATGAGTGGGCAAACTACACAGCAATCTGTCTGCGGCCTCACCCAGAAGAAGGATATCCTGAAATGCAGTTGGATATTTGGTGGCGTAGCCATTCAGGTGAACTTCCCTTGCTGTCCAAGTTGGCTGTGGACTGTATTTGGATGAAGATCAGTTCAGCTGAGGTGGAACGGAGCTTCTCCTGCTACAACAATATCTTTTCTCCGCTACGACAGTCTCTTAGCGATGAAAACGCCTCTGGTTTACTGTATGCCTATTACAATAGTTTTTAAGACGCTTCGATTTTAGACACATTTTGTTTACATAACTTGCGTAGTCAATAAAATTCGTTATATGCTTGAAAATTGCCTTCTGTTTATCTTGAATAATAGCCTTTTCATATAAATCGTCAGTAAAGTGGAATATTTTTTTCGAGCGGTGTGTACATACTCGGATTTTGAATGATGAACGTCCTTGGAACAGAAAACGGACTTCACCAGTCGACTCAGAATACAGTCAAATCTCGTTACTATGCCACCCTCGGGGACCAAGCAAAAGTGGCATGGTAGCGAGAGTGGCATAGTAACGAGAGTTAAGAATATATCCTGAATTATATTAAATAAACTATGTAATTAACCTTAACTGACCTTATTTACAGTATGTTAACCTTGCAATTAAGTTCATGGTTTACAAAAAAGCTTATGAAAGTAAATGTAAAATACATGTATATTCATTTAATACAACTCGCCTTATTACACTATTTAACACACACTGAGTCAGTTCTGTACAAAGCTGTCAAGTATCGTCGTCTGACGCATCCTCTGTTGCCGGATCTGGTGCATCTCGTTGTCCAGTCGATCACACGCTTGCATGATGTTCGGCTTCCCACTGCTCTGCTGTATGAACTTCCGGATGGTGCACCACGCTCGCTGGGCCTCTTCAAAAGAAATCGTCTCTTCTTCAACCGTCACCTCGTCTTCGCTGTCATCACTGTCCTCCTCGCAACGTAGGATCTCCTCCGCAATCTCTTCTACCGTGAAGGATCCACCAGTCGCAAGGCGTTCATCGGCTTCGAGAAAGTCAGACAGTTCTATCTTCTCATTATCATGCATCCTCTCTTCTTCAGGTAGGGATTCCCAAATCTCGAGTAGGTCTACGTCCTCCGGCTCAGTTGCGATCTCTGCCTCAACGAACTTGGCCTTCGCAAAACAGTTTCGGATAGTTGGCTCCCTCACCAGCTCCCAAGCTTGTCGGATAACATGTAGAGCATCGAGCAGTGTGAAGTTCTTTCCTTCATCCATGGCCTCGAGGTGGCGGCGCAGTAGCAGCTTCTTGTAGTGGCGCTTGAGGTTCTCTACGATTCCCTGATCCATCGGCTGTGAATTGGCTGTTGTGTTGGGCGGGAAGAAAGGTGTCGAGGGAGGATAAACGTCGCATTAATCAGCACGTTATCTTATTATCTTGTGTTAGTGATCCTTCCCACTCGGCATGAGGCGTGATAAATCAATTAGAATTCTTCAATCTACTAAATTGGAACTATTGTCAGAATGATGCAGGTGGCATAGTATCAAGATTAAGGGGTGGCATAGTAAATTTGGCTTTTACTTGTATACATACGGGGAATGAGGGAAAGTGGCATAATACCGAGAGTGGCATAGTAGCGAGGTGGCATACTAATGAGATTCGACTGTATATGAATTACTATTCAAAAGTGGTCTTGTTTTTCGATAAGATGTCATGATATATGGAATAAATTTTCGATCGGAATTTAGCGGAATTTAACGTATCGTGCCGGGGAATCCGCCTGGCCCTGACCATCGAAGATGTATTTGTAGGTACTGTGTTTAGAACATGCGAGTCATCATAACGAGGTGGAAAGTATCTGACAATCACAGAAGCTGTAAATCAATATAAACCCCTCAATTCTGATCAATTAGTGTGAAAATCAAAAATGTTGATAAATGAGTACGTGTATTATTTTCTTGTGACTCCTGTGCCTAAAACATTGGGTCTACAAACAAACAGCTACCACTCAGAGAAAGTCAGCAAAACGTTAGGAAATGTCATCAAAGGAGACCTTCCAACAATGATTCGTTCCAGGTTGAGTTAAAGAAACAATCTAGGTGTTGGCATACTGCCCCCCTGAGGCCAAAAATGCAGAACTTTGAAAACTTGTTCCGCTCTTTAGCTCAATGTTTTAGTTTGTTAACTTAGCAAAATTGGTTGATATGGTTTACTTTTTCCAAACGTTTACATGGATCTCTAAGTTTGCACTTGTCTGAATTATTAACCAACAGAATACATTCTAGAGTCAATAGGCCACCGTTTTGAATTGAGTTATAAAATGGTAGAATCACATTGTAAGCTGTAGTCACTAACTTGGCCACGAAGACGAAATTTCGAAGTTAGTGCCCAGTTAGCGCTTTCTAGTGCTTCGAGGCACCAGTAGGCGCCACTAGGCACTAAATAGGCACCAAATATTTGTCTGTCCAATGAAATCGAAGGAAAACTCAATGGGCAATAACTCGGCACCATGAACTTCGTGCCTACTCGTGCCTACTCGTGCCTTGTGTTGGTTAGAATTGATACCTAAATTTCGTGCCTAATTCAAGCGAAATTTCGTGCCCTACAGCTTACAGTGGACATTTTGCTCTGGCTTTAAATTAACTTAATTACGTAGATTAATTGAATTTTAAGAGTTGAGCTTTATGATAGTTAAGCAAAGCAAAATTGCCGGCAATACTTGATTTGGGTAATTATTATTCAACTCTAGGTAGAGATCCGGTGATAATTTCCATTTGCATCTATTATGATGATATAAATTTGCTCGTAATTATTGGTTTGGGTTTATGTTTCTGCTCCTGCAAAATTACTAGAAATAATTGTCCTGCAGAAAGCTATAATAATTATCTTCAATGGATAAAGCTTTGCGTTTTATCTGAATGATATTGATACATTTATATCTTGACCCTCGTGCCACTGCATTATGAACTCTAGGGCACGAAATTTCGTTTGAATTAGGTACGAAATTTAGTCATCAATTCTAACCAACACAAGGCACGAGTTGGATCATTGGATAAACAGATATTTGGTTTGGTGCCTGTTAGTGCCTAGTGGCTCCTACTGATGCCTCAAGGCACTAGAAAGGCACTAACTAGGCGCTAACTGGCACGAAATTTAGGCTTCGTGCCTAAGTTAGTGCCCCACAGTTTACAGTGTGGGGTGTTTTGACAAACGCGCCCTGCTTGGGCATACTTATGTGGAAACAAAAGTTCGAAATTCAAAACAAAATGCACAAAACGAAAGCTCTCATCATGATGATTCAGAATATTATAATTGTCTTGATGTTCAATGTCACCTTGGAGGTCATCTGTACAGTAAAATGTCAAAAAGATGATTTTTTTAGTTTGGTGAAAATGATTTTCCGACAATTTTAAATTTTGGATTAGAAAGTTCGAAGTCTAAATAGAATCTACAAAGAAGTCATAATTTTCTGTTCAAATTGACACGAGAACGCTTTCTTTTATTAATTCGAATGGTTGTAATATTAACAAACAGAAGAGTAGGAATATTAGGTAGAGTGGTAACTCCTCATTTATTAAATCCCCAATGTGTGTACACTTTCGATTTTATTAAATGAACTCGAGGGAGATACAATCGGAATTTTCTCGAAATGTGAGAAATGCAAATTTTTGCAGTTTTGAAGAAATTGCCACGGAAATGACTGATCATGATGGTAATGTAGAAGGAATGATGGTATTTCACAGATTCTCAGTGTCATGAAAGCCTTGGAGATTTAATGTTTTCTAAATTAGCAATTCGAGGGGTTCCTATTACTTTCATGCTCAACCTCATTGGCATTTTCGTAAGCGTGTTCATATCACAGGCAACCTGTCACTGACACAGCAAAATGACAATAATCAAAGACAATGACTTCATTTCACTTTGAAAGATGTGAATGGGTCTACATCACTATTCAGATTCTAGATATGAAACATGAATTTAGTGAACCATAAAATCATGGCGGTGAAAAGTGAATTAAAAACTTGAAATTTCAGCCAAGAAAGCACGAGTAATATCTCGACTTTTTCATGAAGACTTCCATCATAATACAATTCATGAAATTCACTTGATAATCAGCTTGATTTCCGCTTAGTTAGCATGCTTATTAGCAAATATTCATTTCATTTGATATCCAACTTGTTTCATACTACTTATACAGGGGTGTCATCTCGGTAGTATATAAATTGACAAAATTTTGACTTTTTCAAAACTGCTCAAATAATCTCTCCATACAAAATTTTTCACTGTATACAGATACTTTCTTGAGTCGTCACTCTACCTATATATCCCTACTCTATGTTAATAAGGACACCTGAAAACATTTAAAGTCAAAATAGTGCAGAATTCAGCAAATCTGTTGTACATTCAAATTTAATTGTGACGAAAGTATTGACCCAATATTATTCAAAATTGTTGGAAACCTGTGTAATACGTAGAAGAAAGGTGTCTAAAATTTGGAGGTCGTATCTTCCTTCTTTCAGGAGCTAGATACAATTTTCGGTTGGTTAATACCAGTGGAGCGAAGTTTAAAGTTAATCATGATGTTTTATTTTTTGGTATCAAGGAAAACTGTCATCAGCATTGACAAGCACAATTTGACAATTTTTTCAAACTTCAATAGTAGTCACTTACATGTACGTTAAAGTTTTTAAAAAATACCTTTTGATTAGCTGGAGTTGTCAGTGACGCGAAGGACTTATCAGACATATTATGATTGATTCTGTATTGCTATCACAGTACAATAGGTGACATGCCACGCTCAATTACGCGTAATTACACGTGACCCTAAACATCCGTGGCTATGCGTGACATTGCTGCAACATCTTTCGGCAGCCCTGTTATATAGACTTTGCGTCTCATGTGTCTGCATGTAGGCTATCACAGGCTAAACTATGTGATAGGACCTTAATTATGATGGACCTTATGTGATATATATTATTATATGGACCTTAAGTGATAGGACCTCAGGGAAGACAGAACATGCTTAGCGGTTCATCCGTGGTTCAAGCGGCAACGCAGACAACCGTAGACGACGCGCAAACTATAAACGCTCGCCCGCGGGTATTCATAAACATTCCCCATGTTTTAACAGCATCAGATCAAGTGATTTCTGACTCTTAGTGCAGCGCGTATGTACGCGCATACAAGAATAGAATGTCTTTAACCACGTGTAATGTCTAACATAGGTTTGTATATTCGTATTGTACTAATTAATTGAATAATAGTAGTTTGATTGTTCACATGTTATTCTGCAGAATGAAATATCTGTATCGTGCATGCCGTTGGTTGTTGAAAGTCCGTTGGTTGTTGTTCCGTCTATTTGAAACAGGGCTGTGGAGCCGGAGCCGAGCCGGAGCCGGAGCCTTAAGGAGCCGATGGTTTTGGTCGGAGCCGGAGCCGGAGCCGGAGCCGATTTATCACAAAGGCTCCGGCTCCGGCTCCGATAGTTTGAGTTTTGATATAAATCTAGAATTTTGAATGTTATTAATTGGCATCATAAAAAAATTAAATCATTTGAAATCTAAAGATATGTCTTTTAAGTATACCAATGATCTGTCCTCCACGATATCTTTCTTTGCAGTTGCTGCCTTCTTTTGTATTATATTTATTATATATTTACACACATGTGTAATATTTTTTTATTGCATATGTTTCGTAAGACTAATTTCCATATTGACAACATATTCTCCAAAATCCATTAATTTGAAGACTTGTTATATGCATGCTAACTAGATGATTGTAGATTCCTAGAGACAAGTCGCCAGTCATTTATGTACACATTTCCAGTTCAGTCAGCAAAGATAATATAGCTACATTTCTTGCGCAATGTCTTAAATCTGATACGGTTACTATGTAGGTTACCATCTATAGGTATGGCTACTGGCAGAAGCTACTGGTATCTGTGACAATGCCAATTTCCTTAGATTGTATTGTAGGCTCTTGTGCAGTCCCCCACCTACATTTTTCAAAACAATCGATTATTCAATTTGATCAATTTTGATTGGAGGGATAACTCTTCACACTCACACGAATGACCTGACTACAAGTCCTCACATGGCTATAGCAATAAGCGATCCCCAGCCACTTCTAGTAGCGCCCTATTATTTTAATTAAAGGTATCTCATTCACAATGAATTTCCTTTGACTTCAAAATTCAAAGGGTATATTTCAATGCGAAAAACCCGAAGGCAAATTACAATGTTGACTTGCTGACGAAGTTTGCGACCAGCATGACATCACAATTACCCACGTAGATTTTTACAACATCACGGAATGTTTCACTCAAACCGGTGATGCTGAAACGGACATCCAATGGTGCTGCATCTTTTGACCAGAGAAAAAATGGGGGGGGAGGACTGCACAAGAGCCGTATCGTGTAATAATATTTCACCAAATGTCATTCCCCCAGATTTCAAGAATTTTCATTATTATTTTTTCCGTCTGTCAACACCTTATGCTGATATCATGCTGACTTATATGTAAACAATAAAAAAAGACTGAGACGCTCTCAATAAAGGCGCCTTTTGACCTCCCTTTTCTATTGTCTGTGACATTAAACCGCACGCGCATTCGAAAGCTAGCAAAGTAGATGGGATTTCTGCTCGGTGCTCGCAGTCAAATTTTTATTATGCATAGCACCCTGCAACATACTGTGTGATACTCCGAGTTCAGTTTCATCAGCCTAACCATCATCAGAGGAATAGTGGCAATGTGTTATATATAAATTGAATATAATAATATACATGAATCATTGATGAATTATTTAGTGCAACTTTACGCCATAATGAAAAATACGAAATTAATATAATGTAAGTTAGGCCTTAACTTATTAAGTATGCTGCATAGAATTACAAAACTTGTCCTAAATTAGATATTTTTAATTTTTTTAAGTATAATTTTCAATTGTACATTTCTAGCCTACACTGCAATGAGGCTATCTAAATTACCATTTCTACAGATGATGAGTCGTGGGCTACCCACCGATCATATTATTCATGGACTAACAGACTATTGAATAAAGGCAATAACAAATAACAATAACAACCTAAGCTAGCCTATATACACTTTAATATTCAATAAAGCAATTGATATCTTTATTGATAAGGTATATTTGGCTATATAGCCGATACCCTTTCATGTTCGAGTAGATACAGGCCCTATAAGCTATTTAGAGGCATACGCTATCCAGTTTCATATTCAAGCTTTGTAAAAAAACTTATACTACTATTCTGCCCCTATGACGGCTAATTAGGTATATCATCATCACTCATGTGGTCTTATTTAATGTAGCCTCGTAGTAGACTGGTTGCAGGCTAGGCCAATTTATATTTAGCCAGTGCGGGAGATCTTTATCTAATTTAACCAATCCTGGCTATAACTTTATTTTATCTTTCAGAGATAGTCAATTCATGCAAAAATATATGACAAGTATGTTATTTGTCATTATATTAGGCTATTATCATTTTTGTTATTAACTTAAGTCGTTGCTTGTTAATGAAAACTAATTTGATGATTGTAGCAAGCCTCTAAAGGCCACACCGTTATCCAAAAACCCGTTCAACGGATCCAGGATAACCAGCATAGATAGAACCTGAATTTGAAGTCGGAGCCGGAGCCGGAGCCGAGCCGAGCCGGAGCCTTTCACATCAGTGTCGTGGAGCCGGAGCCGGAGCCGATGAGATAACGCATCGGCTCCACAGCCCTGATTTGAAGTATACAATCATGTGATAATCGCACCATCGCTTGTTCTCCTATCGCGTCCTACTAAGATATTACACGACGGATGTTTAGGTGCTCCGTAATTACGCGTGGTATGTCACCTAATGTAGTCAATTCCTTGGTAATTTCTCCGAAGCACAAAAAACACATCTTCTATATGGTAGGCCTTCTATGGATATCAAAACAGCTTCTTTGTTGAAATTGCAGCTGCTACTACATTGACTATGTCATCAACGCGATCTGATTTCTATGATTTGAAGAGAAATGAGAAAAATCAGGAATCTTGACTTTGTCTACGAAGCTAAATACATCGAGACCTCCTACCCCACGCTTCACTGGGGCGCTTTTCGCCTCCCTCTGGCGAATTTTTTTAATAATATCTTTTAAACCAGGCTGATTTCGATATATATTCACTTCAAATGCGGCATTCATTGTTGATGAAATAAGTTGAGATTACATAATAGTTATTTACGCAACTAGTGCAAAATATCCATTATTTATTGCTTTCTTCGAGGTCAACATATCTATACACGAGTTGTGTAGGTAATTTCATTTTTCAACGATATGATGACCATTTGATGAGTTACAATAATAAGCGGGTTTTATATAATTCAATGGCATATATCTATCTAGAAATCTATAATTCAACCAGTGCAATAATGAAAATATTACTGCACGCCAGTGTAGTAATCTACTTTACAGGTGAAATAAAGTGACAGGATATCTAGGCTACATTATACCCACTGTGAAAAATAAAGGATTCCTCTTATTGCATGTAATAAGATATTCACAAATGCATAGCTTTTGAATTTGAAATTATCTACATATTATGCACGAATGTTTGAAATTCAAAGTTCAAATATTATTTTTTCATTATTTTTGTCCTTTTAGCTCAGCATCCAATCAGCAGCTATGGAAATGTATCAGAATCATATTACTTTTAGCCTCAGTGTCTTCATGAAAGTCACCGAATTTTGGTTCTCTTCTTCACCTGCAGAAACAAAATTCTGAAATGTGCGATTTTTGTGTTATTTGAATTGAGAAGTAAAAATTTGAATTATTTGGTCTTTGACCTCATCTAATACGATGATGTAATCTCAGAGCAATTAATAATCATATAAACCACCTTAACCAGATCTTTCGATTAGTGTACAATGTAAACTGTATGGCACTAATTTAGGCACGAAGCCGAAATTTCGTGCCAGTTAGCGCCTAGTTAGTGCTTCGAGGCGCCACTAGACACTAATAGGCACCAAACCAAATATTTGTTTATCCAATGAAATCGAAGGAAAAATTAATGGGCACGAACTCGGCATTATAAACTTCGTGCCTACTCGTGCCTTGTGTTGGTTAGAATTGATGCCTAAATTTCGTGCCTAATTCAAGCGAAATTTCGTGCCTTAGAGTTTACAGTGCACTTTAACGCATCCATCACTGATCCCAAGCATGATGGTAATCTGCAGGTCTACTCATGATGCAAATTGTCTTGAAGACAATTGCACGCAAAAAATCGACGCTCTATATACAGTCCCTTTCATCTAATCAGAGAAATGAGAGAATAGAAAATCTCCTTCTTACTGAAAACTGTTTCCCATTGGATTTTCAGGTGTTTTCTCTGATTTTCTCTTAGAAGGCTTGAAAAATGTATTCACATTACCGTCAAACTTTGCATGCGCTCGATGATCGGAATTCCTCGAATCTGAGAAATCGCGGCTTTCAGAGCAGCAATCTGCAGGCGATGGAGCACATTTTCCTCTAATACTTCTCAAGTGGCGGTTGTCCCATCATTTTGTATTTGATTGTACGTCTGACAAATCGAAGCACTTGAGCATGATCGCACTATTGATTTTCTATTTTCAGTGAATTGACTGATTTTGTGTAGAAATTCCTTCCCTTATATAAATGGTGTTTGCAGAAAAGAGTTAATTACTGCAAATGCACGTCAGATCGATAAGTTGTTGGTAAAAACTGTAATCATTCGATTTGAAGTTCAGTACAACATATGTCGCTTTGCAGGAACCATGCAAGTCAAGTGGATCGTAGTTGGGATTTTATTCATCATCAACGTCGCCTCTACCCAATTGTTGATGGATCAAAAACAACAAGTTCTCGACTTTCAAAATTCTGTTCGCGCACAGATTGCTAATGGGAGCGTCAATCTGCGTCAATTCCATCAAGTAATGCCTCAAGGAAGTAGCATGCGAGTTCTCGAATGGTGGTTGAACTTGGAAGATGCGGCTGAGAAAATATTCGAAGATGAATGCTCTGGAAGGAAAACTAATAACATCAATCCTACCGAATTCGCTAATGCCTACATAACGGCCGTGAAGAAGGTGACTGGAAGGATGAACGAAAGTCTGACGGACTTGCTGTTCAAGATTGCAACGCCGGCCAAGAATTCATCAGGCGAGCTTCTATTGGATACTTCTCACCCACTGATGGATGAAGAAATGTTACGAATTGGCTGTGAATTGCATGATTGCTATGAACAAAATAACCGAATGATGGTCTGTGTTTACTTATCACAACGAGTGAATGCACGTCCAACTGGAGAGAAACCCTACACTGTTGGAAAACCGTGCAGCAACTGTCCAACAGCCAATATTTACTGTGTCAATAACTTGCTGTGCGCAACCATCTCTCAAAGTTCGCGCTCTGGAAGTCGTTTTACGGCTATCGTGGAAGAGAACCAGAATCGATGTTTGAGTACTGGAAGTTCTTTCGATCAATCCTCATATCAGTGCATTTGCAAGGACACAAACCAAACTGGTCTTTATTGTGATAAAACATGCGCAGATCAGAATTGCCCATATTCCGAGACCTCTGTCAATGGTGTGGTGAAGAAGCCTTCTCAATGCACGGAGGATACCGTCAAGATAAGACTGGATGTCTTCCACAAGTGCCGAAAAACATGCGGATTGTGCAGAGTAGATCCACTTGATTCAATCGAACGGACTGATGAAGATGAAGACATTCCAATTATCCAATTCTATTCTCGGAATATGTTTCTTGAAGAGCCGTTATCAATGCGCCGAATATTGCTGTCATAAATGCACGGAATAACTGTCACAATGCCCCGAATATAGTTATCATCAAAACCTCGAATAACTGTCACCAATGCCCCGAATATAGTTATCATCAAAACCTCGAATAACTGTCACCAATGCCCCGAATATAGTTATCATCAAAACCTCGAATAACTGTCACCAATGCCCCGACTATAGTTACCATCAAAACCTCGAATATCGCCATCATTAATGCCTCGAATATTGCTGTTTTCAGTGTCTCGAATATTGCTGGCATCAGTGGCACCGAACATTGCTGTTGACAATGCCTCGAATAACTGTCATTAACAAATTCATGTCCATCGATCAAAACCGCAATTTTTGATGAATTATCATTATTAAATTGAGCTTTCGACGAACCCTCTTCAGTCATTCATATGATAATATTACTCTAATCGCATTGTTCTTATATGTATCAGGGTTGAATGAGTCGCTATGAGTACACAATTTAAAGTATTTGCTTCATAGAGTAGGGATATATAGGTAGAGTGTCGACTCAAAAAAGTATCTGTATACAGTGAAAAAATTTAAATGGAAAGATTCAGTTTTTTGCGCAGGTTACGCTCCTGTGGTCCAAAAACTTATTTGAGCAGTTTTGAAAAAATCAAAATTTTCCAAATTTATATACTACCGAGATGACTCTCCTATATAAGAGCAAGAATGCGGAGTCCTATCATTTTGATAGGACTCCGACTCCGGGTGGCAAGTGGCGGGTGTTTTTTTTAAATAAGCTGGTAACCTACATCATAGATCATTACAGGTCTACCTGAACCTATTTTTAGAAATCATTGTTGCATCAATTATCAATCATTTTCGATGAAAGTTTATCAAATGCAGCTTGAAGTTGCATGTATGCGACTCGGATCCTCCCATCTTGTTGATGTGTGCTTCACACGGTTTTTCTCCAGTCTCTAACAGGCAGGAAAATCCCCCATCCTTCTCCAAAAAATATGAGTACGCTTTCGATTTTAATATGCGCTTTGGAGGAGCCATCACACAAGATTAACGTGAGGGTAAGAGGTAATGTTCTCAAACAAACTAGTATTTCATTTTTGTGACTGATGTGACCTTTGGTGTGTAGGTGTGATCGAGGCTATGAAGGCTTGTCTTCTCTACTAAATCATCGAGTGAAAAGACAATCCTTTTTTCACTATCACGCTTCATTCTCTCAACTATTACAAGCTTTGCATGCACTGCTGTCTCTATACATTTGTTTGACGGGGAAAATTGACATCAAGACAGTGACAGCTATGTACGAGGATAAATAGTTTGTTTGTATTAGGCTATATTTCGGGTCTAGTTATAGGCCGGAGTCCGGAGTCCTATCATTAGATAGGACCCTGACTCCGACTCCGCATCCCTGCTTAGAACTTTGTGTCTTTCACAGGTTTTCTATGAGGAGAGCCAGAATGTTTCTTCAAAGAACCTTAATGATAATGTGACCGCGATAACACCCTAACCAACCGGAAATTATGCTGATTATCAAGGGAATTTCATGATCCGTATTATAATGAAAGTCTTCATGGAAACGTTGCGATATTATTCGTGCTTTCTTGGCTGAAATTTTAATTCACTTTTCACCGGCATGTTTTTGTGATTCACTAAATTCATGCTTAATTTCTTGAATCTGAATAGTGAAGTGGACCCATTTACATCCTTCAAAGTTAATTGAAATCATTGTCTTTGACTATGTAATTTTGCTGTGCCAGTGGCAGGTTGCCTGTGATATGATCACGCTTAATGAAATACATTCTTGAGGTTGAGCAAGAAAGTAATAGGAACGAACCCATTGAATTGCTAATTTAGCAAACATTAACTCTCCAAGGCTGTCATGACACTGAGAATCTGTGAAATACCGTCATTCCTTCTGCATTGCTGTCATAATCATTCAATTCCGTGACGATTTCTTCAAAACTGCAAAAATTTGCATATGTCTCACATTTGGTTGTATTTGCTAACTATATCCCTTCGAGTTCATTTGACAAAATCGAAAGTGTATACACATTGGGGATTTAATAAATGAGGTGTTACCACTCTACCTAATATGCTTACTGTATGATTTGCTTCATTTAGTATACAATTGGTTTCAAATTTACCAATTTTTATGAAATATGCGGGTCTGGAAAATCAATTGTGGGTCTCCATAGTATATTGAAGTGATAAATTAGCAGATTTAAGCTGGTCTAAAAGCGCAGAGGCTTTGTTCGGTTACTGACCGAAAGACTTCTAAAATGTCATCAACGTACCTACTAAATGTAAAAGCCTGCATTTGCATTTTGCTTCTATAACGTTAAATGAGATCTCAGCCGTAAGAGGTACAATGGAGGATCCCACACTCATTCTTCCTTTTTGAAGAGTTTCCATTGTAAAACAAGAACGGAGCATTTGTGTAAGTGAATTGCGAAGGAGAGTGTGTAAGTGCTATCATTAACAGGAAAATTCTTTCAAAATCTATGTGGTCGAAAGTGTCATTGAGTGGTGGAAAATTAGTGAAATGTTGACCAGCATCAAAGCTGACTAAGTAACTGTTTTCATACAGAAAATGAAGGGGTGGATTTTTTCTTGAGCTTCAAAGCTGCCCTTAGTAAATAAAGCCTTTGGCACAAAAGGTTTCAAGTGAACAAGAAGCCAAACGCAGATGTTTCTGCAGAAGGTATGTGTGTGGCTATAACTTACGCAATCTGAGAGTTTCCATGGAAAACCTTCAAACAAGCATCTTTCTTTAAGTTACAGACTGTTCTCCAGCAGAATATTATCAACTTGTTGTAATTTGATATGAGTTCTATGTACCTGTGTTCATGCGGTACAGCTGCTTTGCATCAATTTTCAACTATTTTGCAAGTTGTTGTGGGGCGCGCGCCGTGGGACATGGGCCTGCCGCTTGCTGATCGTCCAAGGTGTTACTAAAGGACCCGAAACGACACCCAAGCTGTCGATCACCTTGCTGATGAGCTCTGTGTATCTTTGTGTGTATTTTATCAAGTCAACCTACAAGAATGTTTTTATTTAATTTTAATCAAGTGCTTGCCTGAGTGGATGCTGCCATGAGTCGTATTCAGGACCAACATAGGATATGCTCGCATGTTGCAAATAATTGCTTGTCTTTTTGCTATTATATTTTTATCGAACGTAAATGCACTAGGTGACATGCCACGCTCAATTACGCTAATTCACGCGTAAACTACGCGTAATTACACATGACCCTAAACATCCGTGGCTATGCGTGACATTGCTGCAACATCTGTCGGCAGTCCTGTTATATAGACTTTGCGTCTCATGTGTCTGCATGTATCACAGGCTAAACTATGTGATAGGACCTTAATTTCATGCTCAGGGAAGACAGAACATGCTTAGCGGTTCATCCGTGGTTCAAGCGGCAAAGCAGACAACCGTAGACGACGCGCAAACTATAAACGCTCGCCCCTAGCGTATTCATAAACATTCCCCATGTTTTAACAGCATCAAATCAAGTGATTTCTGACTCTTAGTGCAGCGCGTATGTACGCGGGTAGAAGAATAGAATGTCTTTAACCACGGATGTTTAGGTGCTCCGTAATAACGCGTGACATGTCACCTAGTGTGGCCATTCTATAGGTCTATTGTAATACATGTTCTAGTAGGTCACATTATCCACTTCTTGAAAAATAACTTCGTCTTACAGTAGCCCCACCTCTTTGTAAATTATAAAACTGAGAAGTTTGACCTGTCCATTAAAAATGTCATCAACGTGAAGAATATGTAAGAAAAAATGTTTTTAAGCAATAATTCGAGTAATTGCGAAAATAGCTCCGAGCGCCGTCCTCCCCTTATTAATTTCCCAGCAGCCCCAAATTTGAGGTAACCTGTGCTTCTGTACACAGTAAACTGTAAGGCACTAATTTAGGCTAGAAGCCGAAGTTTCGTGCCAGCTAGCGCCTAGCTAGTGCCTCGAGGCAACAGTAGGCGCCACTTAGGCATTAATAGGCACCAAAGCGAATATTTGTTTATCGAATGAAATTGAAGGAAAAATAAATAGGCACTATGACATTCGTGCCTACTCGCGCCCTGTGTTGGTTAGAATTGATGCCTAAATTTCGTGCCTAATTCAAGCGAAATTTCGTGCCCTAGAGTTAACAGTGTATATATAACTGTGGTTGCATAAAGAATCAAGTTATCGTCCGTTACCATTTATGGAACATTTCTGTAGCATGAAATGTAAAGACATCCGCAGATAAAGTGCCATTTCAGAGCATATTAATTGTGCAAAAGTGATGGGAGGTTTTCTACGATTTTGATATTCACAATTCTAAAATGATTCAAACCAGTAATGACACCCTTCATTGGATAAAAGCTAATCGATCGTCCAATAGTCGATCATCGTTTTATGCTTATCAATCCTCCATCGATCATCGATTCATCTATCTATATGAGACTACAGCTGCTGAATGGATGTCACCTAGGCCTATAAATACTTAAAAATGCCAATAAATAGCTCTTCTCTATTTGCCGTAAGTTTAGTTCGAACCATGGCTACCGTTAGATGTTTCTACATTAGCTTTTATTCAAGGAATACCGTGGTGGACAATTCGGATTTGTTTTTTCTACACTTTTGCTCTCCGCATTCCTAAAGCGACGTGAAACATGGGCTTCGAATACCAAGTTTTCCAACCTTGGTCTTGGGTCTTGGGTTTTTTCTACCTACGTTTGTAGAAAAATGTGGGTGTCAAATCCAACCCAAGCTTTTGTCTTATCTTGCCGGTATCTCGTTGTTGCTTGTATCGCTGATTTGTTTATTGATCTTCAGTTGTAGCAGTTTGCTGGAATTTGGGTGACTCGAGTAGCGTCTTCTTAATGTGCTGGTCTTTGTCCATGAGGACCATCGTTTTCCCTGTAAATGGTCTTGAGAGTCTTTATCATTTGTTTGCACAATTAGTCTTCTGATACACATTCCAAGGTACATGTAGATGTAAATTGATACAGATTTGCTAATAAGGGATGAATCTTTGTGTGGTTCTATCACTATAATATCCATTTTATTACTGCTTCAACATGAAAACAAATGCAATTACACAAAATGATTGTCTTTTAAGGGTAAAATTTCTTCTGCAAGAGTAAGCTGAAGCAGACAAACAGATTTATAACATGTGTCATCTTAATTTGCATCTGGAAACTTGAAATTCTATGCGCCTTCATGAGAGAGGAATTATAAAATCAATGCTATCGGGATATAAATACTCGACGATTAACCCCTTCATTGACAAATATGCACCAATTTGTCAAACCTGTTCAATCCGTGTGACACATCTAGTGACCAGACTCGCAACACAGACCGTGGTGACTGTCCACGATTCCAATGGTTCTTTCTGAGAAAGGATTTCTGTTGCGGGGGTGAGATGTAATGCCAAGGCAATTTTTAGAAGAACCGGGCCTCCGCTTTTCGAAGCGAAAGAACGTGACTTGATGACTTTGTCTCAATTTATCCGCGACTTTGACATGTTCTCTCTCGTGGATGTTTCTGCGCACTGTACACCACGTATTTCTAGCAAATAATTATCTACATTTGAAATGACAAAAGTATTCATTAAAATCGCATTGTTGAATAGCTTTGCCATTGCAATGCTCCTTTTTAACATTTTTTCAGTGTCTTTTCTATGGTAGAATAAAAATCAAAAGGTTGTAGACTAAACGAATAGGCATGTGATCTCTCTTACACAATATGGAATGGAAAGTTTCAATTTTATGAACGCAATTCCGTCATTTCCTGATAGAACGATTTCTGTTTGACCTGAACTACTCTGAGCTCAATAAATGTGAATTGTTTGCTCGTAGTGACAAACTGCGAAGATTCACCGTGCTCGGAGTGTGTCATTCAACACGAACTCATTCTATCTGAGCGATCCTCGATTATGCTTGTCAGGCAAAGTGGCAAATATCATTTTCATTGCTTTGTTATCGAGCAAATAAAGTAACAAAGTCGAATTCAATATTGCATGAAAAAGAATGAATAATTTTCTCTTGGAACTCAACTCTCTGACGCATTAAAGAAAGGAAAAGACGCATTTAAGAAAGGAATAAATATCTAGTGAAGCAATGCTATGATCACTCATTTCTTGTGAAGATCCTGTTGCGAGAAACAACAGCCATTATGGTAAGTTGTAGGTTTTCGGGGATTATTTCTGAATGAGTCGGTCAGCATTCATTGCCATGATCATGAAAAGTAATCAGCCATTTACTCTTTTAGAATCACAGAGTACGTATATTAGGTAGTGCAACAACTCAGCATCAACTAAATCCCCAATGTGCAGGCAGTTTCGATTTAATTAAATGAACTCGAGTTGATACACAACCAACTGTGAGATGTGTAAATTGTTTCACTTTTGGAGAATTCTCCACAGAATTGACTGATCATGATAGCAATACAGCGGGAAGAATAGTTGATTACAAGTCCTCAGTGTCATGACAATCTTGGAGAGGTAATGTTTGTTAAATGAGCAATTCGATGCGGTTAAATGCTTTATTGCTCAACCTTATTGACAAGAGAATTTTCTTTAGCTTGATTATACATCACTAACAAGCTGCCACTGAAAGTGCAAACTATTGTAATCATGATCATATAATTCTTAAAGAAGCAGATTAATACACATTATTACGTTTCTGATTCAAGAAATGAAATATAAATTTGGCGAATCATCAAATTATGCCGATGAAATTTAAATGAAAAACCTGAAATTTCAGCCAAGAATCACAATAAGATCTCATCTTCTTCATGAAGACTTCCATTCAGATGTGATTTACGAAATGTCCTTGATAATCAGCTACATTTCAGCTTCATTAAGATGCCTGCTAGTAAATTCTCATTCATTTTGATACCTCATAAGTTTCACACTACTTACATAGTGGCTTCACGTCAGTCATATATGACCACAGGAAAAATCTGCGAAACATTAGCTTCTTAAAAACTGCACAGATTATGTTTTGGACCGCAGGAACGTAATCTCCGCAAAAAACTGAATCCTCTCATGTGAAAAATTTCACTTTAAAGGAGGAGGCTACAGATACTTTTTTCAGTCGACACTCTGCCTACTATAACTTGCTTGCTAACTTAAGGATGAATCAACTAGGTGACACATACTGTAATTGAGCGACCACGGAACGTAAATCGTAGCGGACCATCAACTGGGAAACTTGAATTGATTTAACTGATGACCGCCACAGGAGAAACATTGCGATCATTAATCGTCAGATTTTATACAAGAAATGACTACGGCACATGATTTATTTTGATTGCTTGCTTTTTAATTGACTGCTTCATATAGGATCCAGCTGTTATTCTGACTGTCATCTATGTACAGTTTATGGTGAACTTACTCATAAAGTGAGTATATAGCAGTGGAAGGTAGATAGCTATGATTACCATGCAGCACAATTTAATTATTGAAGTCACTACTCAAATTATAAATGCATTTTTCTATTTCATCCAATTATTTGCTTTGTAGTTACTCAGGAATAAATGAATATTTCGTAGGGTCATGACTTTTTTCAAGGGTTTTCCCGGGTTTCTCAGGGACCCTTTGGAATTCCCGGGTTTTCCCAGATTGTCGATACCCTGTAACATAGAGTAAGTACAGAGTGTCGACTCAAGAATTGTCAGCATACATTCAAAATTCTCATATCAAAAGATTCAGTTTTTGTGGTCTGAAGAAATGCTTGATCATTTTTTGAGAAGCTAGATTTTAGCAATTTTTTCCTCTATTTATGTACTAGCGATTTGGTACCACTAAACAGGGTGCCCCAAATTTTTTTAACTTTTTTATATTTATTATGAAAGGAGTTTTCAAAGTATTTTTTAATGGAATGCTCATCATAGACAATGTTTGGAACGTGTCAAGCGCTTTTTGCAAAACTTCAAAACCTTCAACTTTTCAAAAGAAACAACCTTTGAAGTAACCAAAACTTTTGACAGTGTCACCTCATGAATCATAAACTCTTTCTAACTCAGGAAACAGTAGACAGACTATCTATGGTGTGTCACTGAAGGTCACTATGCTGCATTGCTATTGATAAATCTGTCTTTATTGTATCGTTATCGATTAATGAACGAAATGAACATTAACACAATAAGAATGTGACGAATCTTTCTCTAGCAAACGTCGAACTTAACTATTGAAGAAATTGTCTATCTTGTATCGTGGACCATAATTCAGAGGAGAGTCGACGATTATTCATTATGAAATTCGGCAAGCAGAGCCCTGGAGGAGGAAATACTGATGCCTGAAATTTCTCGAAACTGGGAGTTCTTCAAGAACTATAACAAAGAATTAAAGAAGAAATTGACAGAGTGTCATTGTCAATGTTTCGGAATCCCCTGACAGCTTTCTAGAAACGCTGCGACAATTGTTTGGATCAAATGGTGAGCGGTTTGAGTTTGCACTGTAGAATACGACTTTTTGTATATACAGTCAAATTTTGAAGCATAAATTTTTCATGTGAAGCACGGGAATTAGGAAAAACTGCAAGTTACAAATAAACAAATTTCAATACTAAACTTAATTCAGTGAAGCATTATGTGATACAGCTAAAATATGTTTAGCAAGTATAAAAGCTAAGCTTCCAAATGACAAGCATTCTATTGAAATCATACTTTGGGAGTTCTTTTTAAGATTCAAAATAATTAAAAGTTAAGACCTCTGGGGCCCCGGTAAGTAGAATAAAACTTATCAGCTATCAAAACGAATAAAGATTTGCTAACAGGCATCTCCATGAAGCGGGACTTTAGTTGTTTATCAAATATATTTCATGAACCACATTATGATACAGGTCTGCATGGAAACGATCCTATTGTGCTTCTTGGCTGAAATTTCATTTTTCACTCATTTTTTCATTGCTATGATTTAAAGACTCACTAAATTTCTGTTTCACTTCTTAATTGAATCTGAATAGCAATGTGGATCCATTTATTACTATTTTACAGTCAATTATGATAATTGTCTTCGATTGTGATGCTTCGCTCTCTCAGTGGAAGGCAGTTTGTGATATGATCACGCGTAAGAATACTCCTGTCAATAAGATGAGCACTAAAACATGGTAACCCATCGAATAGCGAATTTAACAAACATTACCTCTCCGAGGCTGTCATGACACTGAGGATTTGTAAAATACTATTATTCCTTCTCCAAAAATAAGAAAATTTGCTAATCTGATACTTGGTATTGAGTCTCATCATGAGTTCATTTAATAAAATCGGAAGTGCATACACATTGGCGATTTAGTTAATACTCAGTTTCTACTCTGCCGAATATACTTACTCTATCGGTCATTTTACGCTTTGCTATCATCTTGCGTTCTTCAGTCCTAGAAATCTCAATTGCTGTCTGTGTTATAACTCTATACGCATTCGTGTGAGACATGACATTAGACAATATTAGATGTGAAGGCATGACCAACAGAAATGTAGGCCTACTTTGTGTTCAATTATGTTCGTGTTTGTTATTTTCCATGTAATCTACAGCTTCCGATCAACCAGTCTTGTAAATAGGCTTGAAATTCCAGGCCCGGTTCGAAATTAACATACGAGGGGTGATTGATAAGTTCGCGGCCTGACATAGAAAGCTTAAAGCCAGACCATTATGCACATGTGGATTGATACAATGGAATGTGCTGACGGCGCATGACGAGTGGTCAGTCGATCCGGTGAACAGTTGGTAAACCACAGCTACTTAACTTCAGTTACCAGCTTATCAGTCAGTTAGTCAGATAAGTGTTGCGTAAGATGGATCACGTTTCAAATTGAGCTGAAATTCGTTATCTCGGCTTGAAAGGACTCACATCAAAGGAGATTCATGATTATATGGTTGGAACACTTGGTGAGAAAGCTCCGTCCTACACCACAGTCAAGAAGTGGGCTTCAGAATTCAAGCAAGGAAGAGAGAGATTGGAAGATGATCCCCGTTGTGGAAGACCAGTGACAGTGAGCACAGAAGATGTGATCGATCATGTTCAAAAGATTGTTTTTGATGATCGCCGTACAACCGAGCGAAAGATTGCCTTCGAACTGAAGATTTCACAAGAGCGTGTCCATAACATCATCCATCATGAACTTGGCATGAACAAAGTTTCCGCTCGATGGGTGCCGCGACTGCTCACACCAGAGAACAAACGAGCCCGCTTTCTCATCTCAAGGAACAACCTGGCGCTGTTCGTAAGAGATCCTGAAAATTCCATGGACTGGTTCATTACGATGGATGAGACTTGGGTTCACCACTATCAGAAAGAGTCGAAAGAACAATCGAAACAATGGAAGCACCCAGGATCACCAACTCCGCGGAAAGCCAAGGTCACCAGGTTCGCGGGAAAGGTCATGGCCTCCATTTTTTGGGATTCGAAGGGAGTTTTGCTGTTGGACTTCCTAGAGACTGGTCGGACAATTACTGGCGAGTACTACGATCATTTGTTGCAGCAGTTACGAGTGCAGATCAAGATCAAGCGGAGAGGAAAGCTCACGAAAGGCGTGCTCTTCCATCAAGACAATGCGCCAGCGCACACCTCCGCTACCGCCATGTCTGCCATCCAAGGTTGTGGGTTTGACATCATTTCCCATCCACCCTATTCTCCTGATCTGGCACCATCGGACTTTCATCTATTCCCAAAAATGAAATTGGAGCTTAGTGGTCAGCACTTCGCATCCAACAGTGACGTCATGGAGGCCGTTGAGGAGTATCTGGACTCCAAAGACTCACACTTCTATGAGCAAGGGATCCGCGCATTGCAGCATCGTTGGGCTAAGTGCGTTGATTGTAGGGGCGATTATGTCGAAAAATAAATATGTATCGTATGCGAAAGATGCTTTTTTCTATATCGGTCCGCAAACTTTTCAATCACCCTCGTACATATCAGTGTATCATGTAAAAACCTTGAGCCTTGACTGCGAATTATAAAAGAAATGTTGGCTCTTTGGCTCATACAACAGAAGTTGTTAGGTACTCGCAGAATTATCATCAAATGAATGACAAAATGAAAAAAATATGTATGAATATAACTGGTTTATACATAGGACTAAATTAAGCAAGCCAGTTTCTTCATGTGGACCAAAGTTTGTGTGGACGAGCTTCAATAATCCCACTGTCATTCTTCTGTGTTGAGTGCTCAGCAAGATCAGAGCTAGATTCAAACCCAGGTCTCATGAATGCAGAGAAAACACTCTATCAAAAAGTCTCTGCACCGGAAAATCTCACCTCCCAAATCAAGCGATGTGCAACAGTCACTTAGAATGCATTTCTACTTTTTTAGAAATATACTAAATGTACTAATGCTTGTGAATGTAGCAGGAAATCATGATTTGTAAGAACAAATCATAATAATAATATAATAATAATTAAATAACATAGTTCGCACCAGCAATCTTGATAAAGTGAGGTATAGTGTATGTCTGAACAGTTTCAGTTATAATGTCAACAAAATAACATGTCCAGTAAGCTGTAAAATTGATCTTGTTAATAGAATCACAGAGCGACAAACAATTTTGACATTATTGTGATATACAAGTTTGTTTAAAGTTCTTGAAATTTCCATATTTTGAGCTGAACTCAAAACTTTACTTTCGGTTTTAAATTCATTTAAGATAACCTTATCCTCTAAATATGCAAGGGTAAATGACTATGACATGAAAAATGTTGAACGGCAAAATTTTTCATCTAGTCCTTCTGGGAGTGCAGGATAAATTTCATAGTAATATTCATGTAATCACAATGGGTATGGGACATTTGCTATAGTTTAGAAGGCAAGCTATTCTATGAGATCAGCAGGGAGGTTAATCGTAGAAATCCGAGGCCAGATTTCTACATTTTCCTACCCTTCTAGCTTCATGGGATGCCTGCTTTCGATCTTTTATATATAGAACCAAGTGATTTCCTTCCAGCATGGACGTCTGTTGCATCTTACAATGAATGAAATTGGTAAAGCAACAAAATGCGTACACGCTTAAAAGAATGCACAACAGCTTTATAACAATATTTTTTACAATAATTCATACTCTTACACCCATACTTGGAACATATTCTTGATTGAAATACGATATTGATAGGTTTGAATTGTGAAAATACAGGCCTAAATGCTTATCGAATGATGAATAAGTAAAGTGAATTTATTACGACTACAGTATCAATCGCTCAATACCAATCACATACGAAGGATGCATACCAAAATATTTTTTCGGTATATTTCTGTATTATCTTGGTATATATTTGTATGCTTTTCGTATGTTATTTCAAATCGCAGCCATACCAGCACAATGTCAAAAGAGAGCATAAACTCATGTCCAAAGTATGTTGATTTAAGGCCTTTTGTCATTAAAGATCACACTAATGTTACTTACTACTGTTTTGCAAGTAGTGAGATAATGACATTTAAGAGTCATACTTTCAATACGGAATTCGATTTTGATGCACGTAAGTCGAAGGCATTTCATGAATAATCAATAAGTATTCAACCATCAACAATTGTGCATTATGTAATTTTGAAATTAAGCATACTCGTATTATCAATCCGAAATAAAGACACATTATAATTGATGAACGCAAAAATAGTTATGTTTGAGATATATAAGTCAACATGGTAGGACGAAAGATACCGTTTGAATGAATTGATATTAATCAACTTGGTTCATAAAGTAGAGCTAGCTAAACGTCCTGTTAATGTTGCTAGACATGTAGCAACGACGGCAATCTCGTGGAGCATAAAATTCACAATAAATCTAATCTAGTTACATATCACTCTATCAAACAAAAAATATTCATGACTGGTATTACCGAAAAAAGTTATTTGACAGTAGTATGTGATACATAAATTTTTTGCTAATTGACTAAATGCTCTACATACGAAATGCACATCAGAGACATACGAATAAAGATGAATTTGCATCGGGTGTCGCATATAAAACATACTAACAACTCGTATTTCAGTGTAAAACAGCCAATCACAGATAGAATAGTTCGCATCGCTACATAGTAATCAAATACGAAAGTAAGTGAGATGTCGTATAAAAAACATACCAGATCTCTGTAAGCATACGAGAATCTCGTATCAGATGTTAGTTTCAAATTGTATGTGATTTTGATATATGTTTGTATGTAATTTTCGTATCCAGCGATTTACAGTGTACTATACTATGTGAAAGTTCTATGTACTACCTCGCTCCCTGCACAAGTTCGGGCTAGCTCCTGGACTATTGAGCTCTTTTAATGAAGCATGATTGCAGAGGATCTTTGTGTAGATGTTTTTGCAAATTAGTTAGAGGAAATGAAATTGCAGATCTTTGTAGTCGCTCAAAAGAAAGCATTAAGATGATGCATGAAATATACTACAAATCACAGCAGAATTAAATCCGGGCGTCGTAAACTGAACACCCTATGATATTGGTGCAATTTATGAATGATATATAACTATTTTATAGCTGTCTTTCTTCTACATTCACATCACATTCATGGAGCATACTCGCAATTTGATTATTCGATGTTCAAATAGACTACTTCAAAATAAACTCAGGAAATGTTATACTTATAGTTATGCTGAGATTCCGCACAAGTGATACTAATCGAATCATTATCATTCTCATAATAACTTTTTTCAGTAATCAATGATTGTCTCGAAGAACTAAAGCAAATATACATCTACAGCAGTGTGTCACTGTAAACTGTCACCTCTTAAAATCGAATAAATCTCCATCCTAAAGCGCGAAACACTAGAATTTTAGGAAGTTGCGTTAAATAGAATGTTGACATACTAAAGAGAACAATAACCCTAGTGTGCTAGCCTCCTAAAACGTTTTGCTTTAGGACTTTTTATTAGTTGCGAATGTGTCTTACTTTAGTATGTGATTTAGGATGTGATGGTTTAGAGTGATAAGCTTCCACTCAGAAGTCAGAAGGTTTATTTGAAATCGTGCTGCAGAAACATCAGCAATCCAATGCACAATTATCAAACACATCAGTATCATGGTCACAAACATGAGAACAGTTAGCCAAAGCCATCAGAAAGTGTCATGGCAAACATCACAGGCTTTGCGGTCAATGCATGAAAGAAAGAAGGATTCTTTGCATAATGGAGCGACAGATGAAGAATAGAATAATATTTCAGTAGCAATGGAAATCAATGATATACGTGGAGTGAGGTTATGGCATGACATGGTGCCATAACATGGTATACGTTTCAACAGTGGGTATTTATTAACCCTATCAGGAGCGGGGGTTGCCGCCCCTCCACATCAGCTTCTTTATATCTTCTAAAATAAGACAGAGAGAAGTTTGATTTTTTGTGACTTTTAGTTTGTATGTGTGTTGAAGTTTCAGTAAAGATGTGGGCAAAATTGACTTACTGTGAGGTCAGTTTTGAGAGGACTTTCTAAAAGCACTTTTTAGAAAATTCATGGTTTTCGTTAGGGGAGGCATTGATTATTGATATAATGTTTCTGTATCATAGTTACATAATATTTGTGAATTGCAATTAAAGAATGTCAACATACACATTCATCTCATCTCCTAAAATGATTACATGTACATTGTACACGTATAATTGTGCATGTATATGTAATATAAATATGTAGTAGAGGCCTGCATGCACTATGAAGTTTTGATGTGAAACCCACAGAATAATGCAAAATACATATCACCATTCAAAAGATTGCATTCGGAATGTGTCATTCCCTTGTCTTTACAACGAAGAAGTCATCGGAACGAGACATTTGTAAAGATAGAAAAATGCTGTAATACAGGAAAAGACATTATTTGCGTTCAAATTTCAAACGGCTATTTATAGCACTAAAATTTGCGTAGAAAATTGTACTTATGACACCATATAGATATACTTGAGTAAACGTTTGCAGAAATAATTTAGTAAAATGAACAATTTTTGAAGAGTCTAAAAAATATACACAGATTCATAAAAAATGAATGATCTTGAAAATTCAAATTTTAAATTTGACTTTTTGGTTTAAAGGTCTTCGAATCATACAAAATAGGCACCTTCATTCGAAAGAGGAGACTCGCAATATATTCTAGTCTTGTTTTCATGAAGTTCTATCTATCGGAACATGGAAAATCTGGGGGTGAGCTTTGTGCCCCCCCCCGGTCCTACGACACTAAAAATCGCCCGGTCCTGATAGGGTTGAGGTATAGACGTAGTCAATTGATTGATGGCACGCTCCAACAATAATTCTCAGACAAAAAGGCTCTTGGGAGAACAATGGTACCAAAGTAAAAATATAATCCCAACTTTCTTCATAAAACAAAAAATGTCTTCATAGGCATTTTTGAATCAGCATAAATTATAGGAAGAAACGCCTACACATACCTACATTACTGATTTTCAATGTGAAAGTCGCCTAATCGGTTCGTTAACCATCATCTACGTGCACGTTTTTGTTATCCTAGTCTAAGCGCGTATCATTTTGCTACCGAGTATCTCATTCATCAAGTCATGCAAAGAGCGCATTGTGACAAGATTCATCGGCCCTATTATCACATGAAAACATGAATGAAGTATTTAAAATGCAATCAATATATTTCAGTAAAAGTTAGAAGTAATTACGCCTGTGTATCTTAACAAATTTCCTCAGTTAGTGCGCGATACCTTTCCACAAACTCACATCACCCAATGAGCTTCCTGGATGCTTAGGGTCTGTATAGTTGATGGCAAAAAATTGAAGAACATTGCTGCGTTCTTGAGTTCCTTTGGATGTTTCAAATTAGTGGCTTGATGTAATACTACGGTTTCTCCAGCAAGACCAAGTGATAGATAGCTACTTCAAAATTTCCTTCGCTTGATGGACATCTGAACTTTCTTCATAGAATGAAATGTGGCATATACTGAAGTATCAATCATATTGAAGAATAGTTCAAAAAAAATGTGAAGTCTCTGCATATTTTCTGATAGAAACTATTGCTGACTGTTTTCAATGACATCAAAAGCAGGACTATCTCAGAATCATTGATAATGTTGATTATTACCGATGTAATAAATATTAATGAGATCGATTCTATAGAATTATGAAACAATTTACTTTTTTTCAATTCCATGAATGTGGTATTCGCTTTCCAAGGACACCTGATGTTTTAATTGGTGCTTCTACGAAGCTGATCGCAAAAAACGGACCACCGAAACTACGCTCAAGTTCAATCGATTTGCATGCCAATCTTTGTCGCACAGCGTAACATACACCATTCGAGAGTTTGCATTCACAGCTTCTAAATGAGCTATGATAGACTTGCGCCCGTTACTGTATCTGCGGAGCAGTGCTCAAAATATGAAAATCACTCAATTTACAAATCGCAATTTTTCAAAAAGAAAACAATTGAAGATTAAAATGAATCAGGCACGGCGAGAAAGAGCATCTTCTGAGCTCTCTTTTGACATACTGGTCATCAAAGTCGGTGAACTAATAAAAATATTAGTCATATCGTGAAGTCATCATAAAATCATGACCTTTTTGGTTGAAAACGTTCATGTTCGGTATCTTAAGAATTCTTGCCTTGTAAGGAGTGCGAATATGTAATAAACAGTATATTCATGCAAGTTCAATAGTTCTTTTTCAAGCTTCTTCCATATTTTTAAGATATTTTTTAAGATTTTTTAAGATATATTATATTTAAGAAGAATGTGGTGCTGAAAAATGCAGATCTTGGCGTGTAAATTGACAGAGCCTTTGACGCAACGGCCATCTTCTTTCTTTTTAGAGGCATTGGACCTACTATCACATTTTCTTGATTTCCTGATAAATTTTGAAATTGCGGTTGATCTTCATCTCCTTCCTCTTTGTCTGAGCCTTCTCCTTCACCAGGTGGCTGAATAATTATATAAATCTGATCAGACAGGGCGCATTTTTCATCTATCCCATCCACTATTTCATTTAACCTATAAAAAAGATGGAATATCTTATTGAAATGAATGAATAGCACATGTGCATATGTATGATCTGGAACAGTGTGTTAATGGTTTTGCTGTAGACCTACTTCGTTTTAGAATAGTGTTCATAGTTAAAGAGATATTTTCATCGGTATATCACACCATCTTCAGCAATAAACAAGTACAGATATTACCAAAGATATTAGGATGAAGTCAAAACTAAAAGTAAATGTGTGAGCATATCGAGACAGTGTATAGGAAGATGCTGGAATTAGCAACACATGGCCCTTTGGTTCAAGTTTCTATTTTGACATTTTTCAATTGACATTTTCTAAGCAGCAATTTGTTTTTGAATACGAACAAAATTTTATGGACAAGAATAAACATCTGTGTCAATTTAGTAGTACAGACGCAAAAACACAACTGGAAGAAATACTTTAGTACATCGAAAGCTTGCAGGTATTTTTGTAAAAAAATTATTAGGTCTACTACGCAAAACAAAATATTATGAACTTCTGTATAATGACAGATAATGACAGTTTGTACGCCCTATTGCCAAGGCCTCCCTTGCTCTCTATGTGACATATTGCAAGAATGATCAATATAATACTTGGTGCAGCAAACAGCACATAAATATCGTTCACACTGCGGTCAATCACACAGAACATTTACACGGATAATGAAGATAATATATAATAGATGCATACATGGAAATCTGCGGCCAATAGAGCAATTGTCGCGATCCAAACAGCTACAAGTCAGAACTTCAGATAATACAGCAAATAAGAACATTTATGTCATTAAAAATGAATGCAAAAAAAATAAAATAAATAAGTGCATCAGTAAGTCAAAATAGAAGCAGAATCAATATAAAACCAAAAGGGATACATGTACAATGATATGATACACACAAAAGTAATGAAGTAAGTAGTATTTCAACTAAATATAGATGATAAAAATCGAGCAATAAAATAAATAAAAATAAGTAAGTAATACTGAAACAAATAACAAGTAAATTAATGTTGAAGTTAGAAAGTTAAAGGAAAAATAAATAAATAATAGTACTGTTAACTACATACAAGCAAGAAGACCAGACATCATCGTGATGGATAAGATCCAAAGGAAAACTCTGATAACAGATATAGAAGTCCCCTACGATAAAACCATGCAAGAGAAAGAGAAGGAGAAGATCACAAAGTATCAAGACCTACGCTTAGAAATAAAGAAGTTGTGGAACACAAATGTTGAAGTCGTCCCAGTTGTTGCCGTCGCCTTGGGTGACTTATCATCAAGGTTTAAGGCCTACCTCAACAAGATTCCTGGGGCACACCACATACCGAAATTGACGAAAGCAGCACTCTTGGCAGTGCCCATATCTTGCGTCGAACTCTTGATCGCCCTGAGGCTTTGTAAGTCTCCGAGGTCTTGAGACACTAACCGATCTGAATGTGTGAGGTCGTGTCGGAAAAAAATACATATAGTCACATTTCGTCACTGATTCTGTCTCCCTGGAAATTATTAATCATTGCGCATTCGTGAATGCTTAGAGTGACACTTTTGAAATGTTATGTTTGTTCTATTTTATTTCCACTTTCGATATCTGCAAATAATTCTGAAATATTCGTATCTATTTCCTGAATTCCTATGGCAAAAGAAAAACATCTGAAAACGCGTATAAAAGCTTTGAGTCAAAGGAATTGTAGAAATAGTGAGCTGGAATTGTGATTAAGAATTTCAAGTCGGTTGAATAAGGAATTGATGTCAAATATTGTTTCCATTTTCTCTTCGAGTACACGATTCCTCCTGATGAAAATTCATTACTGAATGTTTGCTTTGTAATTGAATCAATGATTAAACACTAACTCCATTCATTTAACTTGAAGTTTTCAGTTATGACACATGCCTTTGTCGCTTTATCCACCCACGTATTAACACTTGGACTAGTTTCACGGCTTATCATAAATGGCTTGTGACAAGACAACCCTTGACCAGAATGTGTTGACAGTTGTATCATACGCTACTTATCCGAATTAGGCGGTAGCATTGAAACTGTGTATCACCCTCGTATAAACATCACGACAAGAAGATGGAAAATCTCTCCGTTCATAGCCACTTCCGTATTGATGAAGAAATCCTGACGACAGAAATGGACAACACCACCATCAGCAATCTTTGGAGCAATGAGTCGAACATTGAAGCGTGTCTTTCTTCACATAACTTGACCCTTCCTTCAGGGAAGTGGCTCCCGAACCGTTCTGTCATTGAAATGTGTAAATTCTGTGTAAATATCTTCGGAATCGCTGGCAATCTAGCATTGTTCTTAATTCTCCGAAAGAAGCATTTGGGCTCGCGCATGGCCACCTTATTCTTCTCTTGTCAATGTATTTTGGATCTTATCGTCTGTGTCATGTCAGCCACACACATTATTCAGCCAGCCATGTGGCTGGTCGGTAATTCAGAAAACGGACACATTCTCGTTTGTAGAGGATGGCATAGTCTGGTGTTCTATCTTTTCTTTGTTCAATTTTCAATTCTCAACATTGTACTCATTGGACTTGAACGTTATTGGGCTGTTGTAAAGCCTCTTTTCTACCAGAAATTGACAACACAGCGTGATGGACGGAACTGTATCATCATTGTTGGATTGTTTAGTGTATTATTTGCAATTCCGAACTTGTGGGAAACGAAATTTTCTCGTGAATGTGGAGTGAGCATATGCATAGGACAAGATTTCTCGTCAGAGGTCAAATTAATGCTACAAATTTACTCAGTCATGTGGTTCATATTCATTTATGCTTTGCCACTGTGTATGCTTATTTTCTTTTATGGACAAGTCATCCGAAAGCTTCAAATATCACAAAAAATTGCAAGATCTACGCGTAAGGATCGCGCAACTGAACAGTTCACAAGAATGGCTATTGTTGTCACTATTGTCTATGTTTTGTGCATCACGTACGACGCATTTGCCTACATGTTGGGGCGAACAGGACTTTGGGTATACAATTACAATACAATTGCTCACCAATTGGGAATGTTTGTGATTTCTCTAAATAGCTGCGCTAATCCCTATGTGTATTTCTCCTTCGTCATGAGAAGCAGCTTTCTCAACATGATGCGACGCCGAGCACGCAAGCGTTATCCAACAGTGGCACAGTTGGTGGAACGAAATGGTTTGAGGGATCGTCTGATGAGCTTGACAAGGAGGACTGATAGTACAAGCTCTGAGAGCAGAAGTGGTTCAGTTGTGAGATGGTGGGTATCGTAGACACTGAATCATAACAAGGAAGACTCAGTATTTTATGGACATTACTTTTATCGAGACAATCCAATACTGCATGTGATATTCGGCTGTTGTATAGCAGTAAATGAAAAGATTTTGAGAACAATGTTTTCAGATTCTGATCTAAGATGATCTTTGATGTGCTGGAAACTGGTAGTGATTGATATTTTTAAGTAGGTGAAGAATAGAAGACAGAATCTTTAGATATTAATGAAGAGCAAGACAAGCATCTCATTTCTGTCTAAAGCCTCACACAGATGGTAAGAATATTTTAATGCAATTCATTTAATTAATACTTTAATTTCAAATTCCTGAAATTATCCGTTTAAAGGTTTTTATGATCAAAATGTTTTAGATCTAAATGTCTTAAATTAAGTAAATTAACAGCCTTAAATTAATTGTCCTCGTTATTGTTTTAATTAAATACATTCCATTCATTTCGATGCTTTACAACCGATTGAAATAATGACAGTTTGAAAGTTAGAATGATAACAATTTCATAAATTGTGTGTAACAAAAATATTGAAAATGCATAGTCTACATAAGAGAGCAATAATTGCGAAATATGTGCATGAACGGCTTAAGACAGTAAAACCCTTCAAGTTAAAAATCACCAATCGGTTGTTGCTATTTTCATTAAGTTGCAATTACTTTTGAAAATTGCCGGTACATCGGTTTATCAAAATCTACTGAGTCAAAAGTATCAGTAGCTCACAGATAGAGTACGGACTTTTCAATGGATCTATCGTTCTAAGTTTCAAGATCAAAACCAAGAATCAAACACAGAATTAAGTTCCAGTCCTTCGTTTTCTTACTGGAGTGATGAACTCATTTTCTGCTTGATGTCTGAGTCAGTTTTTTGCAATGAGACATGCATTTGCGAATAAAGAGTAGCAAGCAAATCCAAGCATTCAGATTTGCATACTGCATTCATGGAAATTAATTGCAGTGATTTAATTATTGAAAAAGCTTTTCCAAACATTAAAGTTCAGACATGACTAAATCAAACTTTTCGAAAATATTGATTGCAAAAAAGATAAAAAATTGATGAAGCATTGCATAATATGTGGAGTCAGTAATTTATTTATGCGCAATATTGAGTAATAATAAACACTTGTATAGCGCAATAAATACACATCCATTGAGCGGTTGCAATTAAATTACAATGATACGCGCAAATATATTTAAACAATTAAGAATTTCATTAAAATATCTAAAATATAATTACATAAAACTTAAAAATCAAATAAGCTTGATAATTTTTACATGAATTCGTCTTCATATGCAAGTTGACTATTTCACATAAAGTTGATAATTAATACAAGTAATTGAGTAATCAATTGAGTAATCAATACAGAAGGTTGATATCAAGTATCGATAAATATCTATGAATGATAATGAACACAGTTGCAGTATTTACAGCTATGAAACTGAAACTATGTGACCAGATAACGTGTTGAATACCTTTCGTCAAAAGCACTTTGAAAACCATGCTTAAACTTTGAAAACCAGAACCTTATCATTTCTGTAATTTTTACGAAGCTTTGCATGAATTTCTTGCCCATTTTGTATGGGTAATGATTATCACTATTATTGACTTATGACCATGCTGATAGCATTAACTGATTTACAGATTGAATTTTACTAACAAAATGTAGGCATTTACTTACTATCATAATTTATCACATCATTCTACCTCAAATTTATTCAAACAAAGTATGTTTCAATGCTAGACGATGTCATACAGTCTTGACCCTATCAGGACCGGGTGATTTTTAGCGTCGTAGGACCGGGTGGGAGGCACAAAATGACCCCCTCAAAATTTCCATGTGCAGATTGATGGAACTTCTTGAAATCAGGGTTACTACATATTTTCCGTCTTCTTTTTTCGAATGGTAGTGCCAATTTTGTATGATTCGAAGACCTTCAGACCAACAATTTAATTTTATAATTTGTGCTTTCAATTTTTTTCATTTCTTATCAATCTACATGTATGTATATTTTTTGACTGTTCATTAAAACTACATGTAACGTATCTCTGCAAGCTTTTACTCAAGTACATCTATATGGTGTTAAAAGTATAATATTCTGCGTTAATTTTAGTACTATAAATAGCAATTTGAAATTTGAATGCAGATAATGTCTTTTCATGTATTATTGTAGCTTACATGTAGTTATTTTTGTGTAGGTCATAAATATCACGACAACTCATTTCCGGAATAGTATCTGCATGTACATGTAGGCTTATACTATATGTGCATATCACAAATATGTACACAATTATACATGTACAATGCACATGCCCTCACGAAAATGTTTCATGAGAACTCATGAAATTTAATGCGGATTCATGAGACTTTTATGAGAGCTCATGATATTCTCACAAGAAAATATTTAGCTCATGATGTTCTCATGATGCTTTGATGAGAACATAATGAGTGGTAATGAGGATATTCATGAGGACAATATCTCATGATGACGCTCATGAGAAAATCATGAGCATTTATGAGGTCTTCGTGAAAATTAGCTTATAAGTAGTAAGTTATGCATGCTAGCCGCAAAAGGAAATAACCATAAGAAAGCTCATTCAATCGATCAAGATTGAAGTCTATTGTTAGTCTATAAAAGATAAAAATAGAAAACATGTAGGATGTATCATGACGATGTGCAACAGCATTTTTGAAATGATGCATATGTAGTTTGACTTTACAATTATCATTGCTATGCAAGATGTTGAAAATAGACAAATATACAATCACAGTTAAACATAATATCATGATAACTATTGGTCTATTTTTGCGCATACTGAAATAGCATTGTGGACATGGCGTGGCAATGCTTTGGGGCAATGTGGCTAGGACAAGAAAGCTTCAATAACTCTATTCGAGAAAAGTAACTTCAGATGTATGAAAAAGCAACTGTTAATAAACTAATGAGATTTTCATGAGAAAGTTCATGAAATTTAATGAGATATTTTATGCGAAAACTTTCCCAATCCGCATTAAATTTCATGAGATATGAATGGGCAAAAATCTTATAAAAATCATGAGGAATTTTCGTGAGGGTGTACTGATTTTCGCAGACAAGATGAATGTGCATGATAAAGATCTTAAATTGCACATGCATAAATATTATGTAAATAGCAGAAACATTATATCAATAATCAATGATACTCTGAAAACCATCGATTTCCTAAAAAGTATTTTTAAAAATGATCTCTGAAGCTGCACAGTAGACTATAAACCGCAAATATCCGTTAAAATTAACAGCTAAAAATATTTTCACGGTTTTTTACACTGTGAAAATCACGGTTTTTTTTAACTGTAAATATCCGTTAAAACATACGTTTGTTTTATCTGATATGAACGGACTTTAACTGTTACGTCATCATTCATCACGTGGTGACGTCACCATTTTAAGAGATATTTACGGATATTTTCTGTGAAGAGTAGCGGTTCTTTTAGCTGTTTTTAACGGTGTACAGTTTACGGTGTGACCTTGCAGAACTTCAATTTTGCCCAAATTTTTACTGAAACTTCAACAAAAAAAGTCACAAAAAATCAAACTTCTCTGTCTTATTTTAGGAGACATGAAATGAAGTTGATAGGGCGGTCCTGATAGGGTTTACTCACTCTATAATGTAATATTGATTCCAATAAATAAATGTACATACAATGCGGAGTATTCAGCACTATGAATTTGAAACATATACAGTACTTCCACATTCATGTTTTCTATCAACTTTTCTATCATTTTGCATCTTGTATGCATCATTGCTAGAGACTTTCGAAGAATACCATTTTTATAAGAATCCCAATATCATATTACCGTAATATCGTTGATAATATCGTATTATCAAATGATAGGACTCTGGCTCCGGCCTATAACTAGAACCAAAATATAATACAAACAAATTACCTCGTGCATAGCCGTCACTGTTTTGATGTAAACTTTCTCAGTAAGACAAAAGTACAGAGACACTGCTGTATGCAAAGCTTGTAATAGTTAAGGGAATGAACCGTGAAAGTGAAAAAAGGATTGTCTTTTCACTCGGTGATTTAGTAGAGAAGACAAGCCTTCCTAGCCTCAATCACACCTGTGCACCAAAGGTCACGTCAGAGACAAAAAGGAATTATCAGTTTGTTTGAGAACATTACCTTAGCCCTCACGTTAATCGTGTGTGATGTCTCCTCCAAAGCGCATGTACTCAAATTATTTTGAAGAATGATGGGGGATTTTCCTGCCTGGTAGAGACCGGAGAAAACCCATGTGAAGCGCACATCAACAAGATTGGAGGAGCCGAGTCGCATGCATCCAACTTAAAGCGACATTTGATAAACTTTCATCGTAAATGATTGATACAGCAATCATCACTAAAGATAGGTTCAGGTAAAACTATAATGATCTATGATGTAGGTTACAGTTTTTTGAAAAAACTAGGCTATATATAATTGCCACCCGGAGTCGGAGTCCTATAAAAATGATAGGACTCCGCATCCCTGCTTCATACATTGATGACTGCATTTAGCTAAAGGATAACTAATTTCCACACCTATATAAGTTTATCTTTCTCTCCAACAAGGCATGAGAAGAATTGCTGTCCAGCAAAATTTCCATGTCTTTGCATTTCGACTTTTCACTGATTTAAAAGTTAACAGTCTACTATCCATGATTTGTTTCGCAATCTGACGCATTGACAAACAAACTAACAACTACTTCAGTTCTAAACGCAAAATAGGTAAAGTAATGAAAATCAGGAAATGATTATGCTGTTATGTTGAATGAGTTTTCATGACGTAATGCCTATTTTGTGAATGTGCCATTTTGTTCGATGGACAGAGAGAGTGCGCATTCCTAAGAGAATCAATTCACTCTTTCAGAATTGTGCAACATTTATATAACTTACAATATTCTAGCATTTCCGCATATTCAAACTGAAATCGGTTCAATTCAGATAGAAACGTTGATACTTTCAATACAAATTGTATTTCTTCTCTGTGCTTTTCTATATATCAGCTGTAATAATAGGTCCTGCTGTCAAGATATCCCTGTAGTACATTCATTTCTAAATGTGACCATTTATCGTGACAACAAGGATATAAATGAAATGCAGTAGTATGCCGCCGGCTTCCTGGAACAGTTTATATTTGGGGTTTTAATTATTCATTTAGGTTAATTGTCAATGCTTGATGTTACGGATTGTGCTGCTCATTCCGTTAGATCATGACAGATGAAAATAGACATTAAATTCAATCACATTCAGATTTTGCGTGCGGTGAATTCATTTCTTGCGAAGTTTCCAATGAGATACATGTAGAACTACTGAATTTAGATTTCTCCTCTTTCGGTTAAAAATGTTTCATGGTTTAGAAAATCGTTGTGCCCGCCAATAGTTTTTCTTTTCACGCAGCCAACCTGGCCGTTTGGAGGGGCAAGAAAGAGATATTCTATTTATTACCATCTATTCACCATCGGCACTAAAAAGGTTCTCAAATAAATGTTTAGTTACATGAATACCAATAAGCTCTATATTCCAAATCAAATGCACACGGTAGCAGAAGGAAGCAATTATCGACAATGAAATTAAATAAACGATAGATGAAATTGCCATGGAAAAGATGTGTGGCTGGTAGGATGAGTAAGGATCTGGTAAGAAAGAGGAAGACTTATCTTTAGATGACATTTTGTCTAAAATAGATTGCAAGATATCAAACAATATCGCAACGGAAAGACATAGACTACCAAAGTCTGTTCACATCATCAAACTTATCTAATGATATCACACACGTTATTAGATTATTTCTCAGTATTGCTTATATTATCAGGGCGAAGATGACTACAGGATAGCAACATTGCCAACAAATCGAAGGTCAGATGTTCTCCATCTTTCCGACTATTATCAGAGTGATGCATTCACGAATACTCAGGTGAATTCTCTCATTGATTGATTATGAAGCTTGCTATTGGAGTGAAACAGACTGTGAGCGACAACAAGTGCCCGGAGTTGATTTTCGCCTGCATCTCATGATAATTATCCCATCTATGACTAGGCTATATTTAAAAGTTGATTCACTTAATTTATTGTTTAATCACAGTACGTGACGTGCATGATTCTAGCCTGATACATTAATACACATATAATACAGCATATTGGGATGCTGAGATTATAATAGTAAAGTCAATCAAGAGAGTAGGCCTACACAATGCCACTTTGTTTTCGTTAACTTTGTTACTTTGAATAGATCAACAAATCAAGTAGTGCCCGAAGTTTAACACTGAAAGTAGGTAGCGTTTGCAACGTCTACTATGCATTAACATAACCTTACAATCATGCAGAAAATCATAGAAGATTTGGAGATTTCAAGATTCATTCAATAAGATGACGACAGCAACAGAGTCAATAACAATAACCATGCATGAATGATGGGAAATACAGAAACATAATAACGAAGCAAAACGACTTACTAGTGCAACTCAGCAAGAACCCAATAAAGTCCCCATAATCTCTTTGGAGGAGCTCGCACCTTCGTCATTAGGCCACGCCGACCGCACTCATCCAACCCAGGAATCGAAACGAAGTCCTCGGTTGAGACAAGCTCGCACCTTCTTCATTGGGCCACGCCGACCGCACTCATCCGACCCAGGAATCGAAACGAAGTCCTCGGTTGAGACAAGCTCGCACCTTCTTCATTGGGCCACGTTGATGTTCGGGGAATCAATGGTGCTGCTGTCTTTTATTTTATAATTCACGAAATATCATTTTACTGAAGTCGCAATGTATAAATAAGCTATTTCGAAGTGTACCAATGAATTTTTCTTTTATCAAAATTTTCGGGGTTTCCCATTCCCAAATCGGCATTTAGATATTTTCAAATTTCAAAGTATCATGTCATTGAAGTCAGAATGAGCAAATAAGCAATTTTGGAAAGTATCAGTGGTTTTCTACCACTATTTCTTATACCGGGTTTTCCAGAGTTTCTCTGTGTGCTTTGTTCGATGCACAGCTGGGTGCATTACAGTGAATAGCGAAAATAAAATAATTTCAGCTTGTTTTAATCGCTAGCATTTTGTAAAGCAGCAAAACATCGAAGGTTCACGTCTCATTTCAAGCGTAGACAACCGGCTAAAATGAATACAATTGCGGTTGTAATCAGAAAGATTGAGCAACCATTCACAACAAAAAGAATTCCAAATCTTCGCCATTTATCAAAAGTCAAAAGTCAAAACGTCTATTTCCAACTTGGAAAACGTAGTACAAATAAACATAACATTGATGTGATGAGTGATGAGTCCAATCAACGAGTCCAAGGCAAAAAACAGTTCAGATATCTGCTAGTTGAGCAGTTGGACAAAGCATAGCGACCAATGAGAGTTGATATTGATGGAGCATAAGAATGCAGGTGGTTTGTTCGAGAGAGTTGCATTTCAACAAGAAATTCCGAACTATAGCGTATTTCGGGCATCAGTCAAATAACCGGGTACAACGTCCACGCCTACCAAGAAGGAATGGGTTCCAAAATGAGATACTGTGGTCCAATGGGTTGTCAATAGCGGATTACATTGAAAATGACATAAATAGCATAGTTATTAATTGTTCACAATAATATCAGAAGTCAGCAATCAATTCATTGCAATTTTTTTTGGGGGAATACTTCAATTGTTAGCAATAATTGAGAGTCAATAAATCAATTGTTTGCAATCCCTGGAGGTCATCAATCAATTTTTGCGCTGATTTGAAGCCAGCAATCAATTGTTTGCGGTCCAGAAAAAAATTGGCTTCAGCTGTAGTTGGAAGTACATAGAATCCATGAATTGCAATTATTCCACGTCAATTGATTGCAAACATTGATCACATGACTATTACGTTCATTTGCTGCCAATGTTGGATTCTGACTTTTGTTTTTTACTGTTGATTGCATGAAGTTATACCACCGTATATGTAGGTGAACAGTGACTGCCTTAAATTTTCCGATTGGACTTAAATGTAAGCACACTATTGCAGAACTTCATGCAGTGATTAATGACATGTGTTTTCTAAGACAATGACAGAAAAATGCTCACTGTCAATCGCTCAACACCAATCACATACGAAGGGTGCATGTCAAAATATTTTTTTGGTATATTTCTGTATTCTCTTGGTATATATTTGTATGCTTTTCGTATGTTATTTCAAATGTGGTATGCTTTACATGCTAAAGGCATACCAGCACAATGTTAAAAGAAAGCATAAATCATGTCCAAAGTATGTTGAATTAAGGCCTATTGTCAATAAGGATTACACTAATGTTACTACTGTTCAGCAAGCAGTGAGATAGCGACTTTCAAACGTCATACTTTCAACAATGAATTCGATTTCAATGCATTGAAGTCTAAGGCATTTCATGAATAATCAATAAGTATTCAACATCAACAATTATGCATTATGTAATTTTGAAATTAAGGCATACTATCAATCCGAAATAAAAACACATTAAAATTCCTGAACGCTAAAATAGTTTTGTTTGAGATATATAAGTCAGCATGATTTCACGAAAGATATCGTTTGAATGAATTGATGTCAATCAACCTGGTTTATAAAGTAGAGCCAGCTAGACGTCCTATTATTATTGCTAGACAAGTAGCAACGACGTCAATCTCGTGGAGCGTAAAATTCTCTGTATATCTAAGCTAGTTAAATATCACTCTATCAGACAAAAAATATTCACGACTGGTTTTACCGAAAAAAGTTGTTTGACAGCAGTATGTGACACATATATATTTTTGCTATGTGACTTAAAGCTGCTCATAAGAAACACATACCAGAGGCATGCGAATAAGGATGAATTTGCATCGGGTCTCGTATATAAAACATGCCAAAAACTCGTATTTTATTGTAAAACAACCAATCACAGATAAAATAGTTCGTATCGCTACATACCAATCACATACGAAAATAAGTGAGATGTCGTATAAAAAACATACCAGATCTCTGTAAACATACGAGAATCTCATATCAGATGTTAGTTTCAAATTGTATGTGATTTTGGTACATGTTTGTATGCAATTTTCGTATCCAGCGATATACAGTGACACACCAATAATTGCTCAAGAATCCGTAAGCTAGTACTTTGAAGAATATATCAAGCGCAAACGTCACTATATTGCCTTCGTGTAATGCCAATGTGGTCGAAGTGCACAAAATAGATATCAAATTATTATTGCAGGTCTAACTAAAACCTGATTAATTCTTTTCCATAGATCTATGTCATAGAGACTTACAACATGCCTGTCAAGTCATCCGCAATCAGGGTTTTTCACTAGGACCCCCGCTATTCAATAATTTTCACACATCATCAATGAGTGATGCTGCCGAAATATTGAATTTTGTACATTGTTTGTCTTTATGCACAATTGTCCAATGTCAGTCACATTCTTTGTGCAGGTAACCTATAAAATTAGCACGGCTATCAAATTCCAGAGTTCTTCATCATCTGGCTTGGGAGATATGCTGTTTTTGTAAATCATTTGGACAGCGAAGTTTTACTTTGGGCAAATCCAAAAAAGCTCCCAATTTTGATGCAATTTTTGTCTTAGAAAATTCTTGTCCCTGGTTTCATTAAATGTTACATTAAATGATGTGTGTTCCATCACGGATCAATCTTTATCGCCCTGTATTAATAGAAAACCAACGTGGACAGGTCTTTGCCTTAATTTCTTTAGCTTTGTTCCTACTTCTTACAAAAGAAATTTAGCAAAAAATCTTTTCGATCGTGCGAGAGGGATCTGCAGCTCCGAGCATCTCAATGCTGAAAAACGTTTCTCTTTGAATGACTATCACGCGATAATGGCTATCCATCCTCATTCATCGAAAAGTACAGCCTGCAAAGGCAAAGAGAAGCTGTTACTGGACCCGAAAAGAAGCCAGCTTACCTGATGGTTCCGTATTTGAGAGAGCAGTTCTCAAGCGAAGTGAGAATGAGAGTCCGTGCTGCAACAGCTCTGGCGTTCTATGCCATCGAACCAAAGATCGTCTTCTCCACCACCAAGATTCCAGCTCGCCCCCTCAAGGATCCGCTGCCGCCAACCTGTGCCTCCGACATCGTCTACCAATTCATATGTAACTGTGGTGACAGTTAAGTCGGACGCACGGAGAGGTGGTTGGCCAAGCGAGCTGATGAACACCTTCCACAATGGCTGATGAAGGACAAGTGCAGGCGATCTTCAGCAGCACCGACAATCGCGGTCACGCGTCACACGATGACGTGTACATCGTTGGATCGCGCCAACGACAAGATCTCCTACTTCAAGCAGCTGGTTCGCGCTCGCCGCCCAATGTTGCTACCGTTTCTCGAAGCGACAATGATAGCATCATTGCGGCCGGTTTTATGTGTCCAGAAGCAAACTGTATTAACGCACGCTCTTCCGTGGCAGTGACTTCAACTCCGTCCTTTCTTTCATTTTAACTGTGTATAATGACTTGATTTTTCTTTTATTGTACGCGTTCCGAAGTGTTGCCCGAAAAGAATCGGCGAAAGGCCTCGCAACTAATGACATCGTTTTGTCTTATCTTCATTACCAAAATTTGATATCCATGCTCCAAACAAAAAATATCTCGGATAACTGCATGTCTTTAACAGTATCATAACGCATTTTGGTAATCTCTATCTCCATAGTAACAATGACTATATGCACACCGAAAATTAGTACTCGAAGCTTTGACCACGTCAATATCAAAAGTTAATGACAACTGCATCTAAAATGCGCTTGGATCAGATAGAACTAACATCAACTGAAAGTTTAATGTACTGTTCTAAAAAAAATTAGACTATTGCATGTGTCTGACTGACCAAAGACATTGAATTAGGAGTTTTTTGGATATACACTTTTACTATTCGTGGCCATAGAACGACTTTTTAGATTAGAAGTTTTGGATGACGCGTAAAACAGCGGTGCGTCGGTAAGTGATGAAATGCGAATGTATATTATAATCTAAGATTAAATGACCAGAAGCTTCAAATGCAGAATATTACAGGCCGGTTGAAGCCAAAATATTGAAATTACTCGAAATTGATTATTTTTAGCGTACGAGTTAAGGCCTATATGTATGTGCAATGTAAAACTAGAATATTTAGCCCAACATTGTGTTCTACATAAAAGCGATAACGTAAAACAAATGATTATTTTATCAATTCCAACGGCACGGCCGAAAATTTACTCGAAATTGTTTTGAAATTGTTTGCAACACGAAGAATCATTTCGAAACAAGTGAAAGGCCTAAATTATCATTTCTATTGTATCACAAACCAAATTTATCAAAAGCAATAGCACCCGAATTCGGTTTTGCGGGTTTTGAAAGGTATGTTATAATGATACAATCACATTATATTGTTGCAGACAAGTGGCTCTATCCCATCGTCAAAGACAAAATGTCAAAGAACCAGATCGCATACCAGGATCTGGTAAAAGAACAACAGTTGCGATGACATTATTATACGGTAAAATTCTCGAATATCTCGATTCATCTTCTAGAGCGGTGCGTGTCCTTGCCGTTGATTTATCGAAGGCATTCGACAAAATTACCAGTGAGTCTATTTTGGCTGTATGTGCTCAGTTTGGAATTCCTATGCAGGCGTATCGATGGATCAACGATTATCTGAGCAATCGATTCCAGCGTGTGCGTTTATTGGAGGATTATTCCCAGTGGACCAGTATTTCAAGTGGTGTGCCACAGGGGAGTATTATTGGCCCGATACTTTTTTGCATGACGACCGACGATCTGACTCCTATATATTCTAACTCTGCATGATTAAATATGCGGATGATTTGACGCTTCTTCATTTTTTGAAACACCAGTCTGATGATAGACTTCATCATGAGATGGAGAATATTTCTGAATGGGCCCAAAACCGACAGCTGTCAATAAATTTTGATAAAAATGTGTAATGAATACAGGGGCGTCGGAACCGGGGTAGCAGGGGTAGCAGCTGCTACCCCTAAATTTGAGTAGGGGTAGCAAAGTATGTCATTTGCTACCCCTGAAATACCGATGCACAAGACATCGGAAAAATTCCTGTAAGCAGGTAGATGAGGATTCAGGAGTGTATGCTTGTCATTTATCTCGAAACTTTGTCCAAGGAATCCAAGGTCTCTCTCCTAATGGCAAGAATGCGGAATTCCGTTTTCGAAACTGTCTTTTCAGTCGCGATGCTTGTAGTCCGGGAGCTAGCTTGAAGTTATGCAGGGAACGAGGTAGTACATAAAACTTTCACATAGCATAGTACACCTCCAACCTACTGCAAAACTTCGCGTCTGCCGGATCAGATCATTTGCTTTTCAGAAATAGAGAGGATAACACAATCCTTTGTATTTCCAGTAGTAAAATTGTGACATTTAAGGTGTTGACTCCATTTTTTCGAATTTTTGCTCATAAAAGTTACACAAATTGGTATTTTGTTGAACTGGTTATTATAGAAATCATCTACAGATCATGATCTTTCAAATGAGTTATCATTCAGTGACAGAGGATGAAGTAAAGTGTACAAACAGACACTTTTCGTTGGTGTAACTGCAAATTTTAGCATAGAAATTTCAGGAAAATTGTTGATATACTTTAACGAAAAGTGTCTGTTTGTACACTTTACTTCATCCTCTGTCACTGAATGATAACTCATTTGAAAGATCATGATCTGTAGATGATTTCTATAATAACCAGTTCAACAAAATACCAATTTGTGTAACTTTTATGAGCAAAAATTCGAAAAAATGGAGTCAACACCTTAAATGTCACAATTTTACCACTGGAAATACAAAGGATTGTGTTATCCTCTCTATTTCTGAAAAGCAAATGATCTGATCCGGCAGACGCGAAGTTTTGCAGTAGGTTGGAGGTGTACTATGCTATGTGAAAGTTTTATGTACTACCTCGTTCCCTGCATAACTTCAAGCTAGCTCCCGGACTATTGGACCATCAAGATCAAGGAAAGCAATAAAAATCAATGGTAAGCTTTATATGACTGAATTGTAGTTCATTTGTAGTTAGATTACCTAACTTTAATTCTAGAAAGAACTAGAAGAAATATTCATCATACGACTAGTTGACTGATTTTTCGCGTGAGATAAGGTCTTTCACTAGAGCTTGCAACCTCGACCAAATCTTAGGATTTTGACCAAATCCCAAAATCCTATCTCGGGATATCGGGATTTGCTCAAATTTACAGCTAGCATAAACCTGTGAACTATGCTCTTATCTTTCACCGATTGTTGATGTACATAAATCGCTATGAGTCTTGAATCTTTTTTGTATATAACCACATCATTTCGCTTCATTAGCATAAAGTAATCCTTCAATTTGATGAAACACTGCATGTAGTATTGGATCATAAATATCTACACAGCGAGAAAATGTCGCTGTGAGTGAGCTATAGAACAACAAAAGTGGACTTGTAAGAGAATTTCTGAAGAAATATACTAGGAATATAGTACATTAACAAACTATCAAACAGGTAGCAAATCGCGCAGGTTGACTGTTGAGTGCTTGAACTGCAACAGCATTCTACATCCTTTAATACACGATTAAGCATTACGAGGTGAATGCCAATTGCCAATGCGACAAATACCACGAAGTCTATTAATGTAAGTCTACTGTAGTTCTGAATATGAACTTTGAAATATCGGAGTTTTAATGGTACACATTAACACAAATTATACTATGTTCATGTTCGACACACTTTTGTAAATGATTTAAACTATCTTTCATCTATGATTTCATTGGCCAACCTCTACATAAATAGAGGTGAATCCCAGGGAATGGCCTCCCTGACGGGAGCCCAGAACCTATGCTCAAATTTTTAAAATCACAGGATCAAGATGATTGTATTTCAGCTATGATTTCATTGGCCAACATTTAGATATACATATGTAGATGTGTACTATTGATGTTCCGGGTTTTATCCATCTTGAATCCCAAAATCGAGAAGGGTCGAGATTTTTGCAAGCTCTAGAGATGAATGACCACTTCCCATAATGGATTTGAGTTGGTAGTGTGCATCACGCGGTAGGGAATGCATGAGTTCAAAGAATGTGAATTGACATTTCTTAATTTTTTTATCAGTTCATAGCTATATAGACAAAAATACAACATTTATCATTCGCAACTTTGCAATGAAACATATCACATACCAGTACGTTAAGTGTGTATGTACATTGTATGTAGCCTATTTGCAGTTGTGACTATGATTTGATTTCAAAATAATTGTAGTCGAAATCGAAGAGGACCGTGTAGTTTTTCAACCCTGTGGCACATATGTGTTGTCATCAAATATTTTTCTGACCTTTCACATCTTTTCCTGACCTTTCACATCTTTTCCTGACAGGTAAACTAGCGAAATGAAAAGAAAAGGAATTGGTCCGCTTGACAAATTCTTCTTGAAGAGCTCAAAGAAACAAAAGTAAGTGATTTAATAATTCAATGCCTCTGGCTTTCACGAAGTCGAAATGATATTTCAATACGCCTTGCTCTTGGCATTGCCATGAAAAATGGCTTGCCAGATGGGAATCTAACCCAGTCCTCGAAATGCTAACGCGGCACGAAGATCACCAAGACTAGCGAAGCACACCCTTCATGATCGTGTCAAGAGCAAGCATAGCTTTAGCGCTTGCTGTCGTTCAAAAAAGGAAAAAAAGGAAAAATTAAAATTAGAAGGAAACGGTTGCTATCGTTCAAAGTAAGTGAACCTATTACACAATCAATAACCTATACGTGTCAGAGCATTTTGCAATTCCTATATTTGAGATAATAGATTTTCCATTAGAGACCGTAGTTGATTCCTCAAAATATACGCTGTGCTTTTGGTCCTCCAATCATTAAACAGATAGGAAATAACCTTCCTTGTATTCTTTTGCAGGCAGTCTACTGAAGAATTTTCAGTCAACTCATCTGCTGCTACATCGCAAGACTCCTCAATCTCTTTGACCTGCAATCGCTCCTCTGCTACATCGCAAGACTCTCAATCTCTGTGACCTGTAATCGCTCCTCTGCTACATCTCAAGACTCCTCAAACTCTGAAACCGACCCCTCAGATATTGACTTTCCAAATGAGCCATTTCAACCTGATCAGAATTACAATTTTCCTATTCGTAATGGGCGACGCTGCCAAGCTAAATGGTTCAAATTGTATAACTGGCTTCATTGTAATGAAAAGTAAGATTCTATTACCTGCTACACCTGTACAAAAACATATCTACCTAGGCTTATCCTGCTACCTAAAGAAGCAGCTTTTCTTGCAAACGGGTTCTCTACTTGGAGCAAAGCAGTCAGCGTTTTATCGAAGCACGAGAAAAGCGATCATCATTTACTTGTCCACTCGAAGTTGCTTAGCGCACGGAAATCCACTTCAACAAATGTCCAGCTTTCGCAGGCTACCAGGAAACAACAGAGAGAAGCTTGGGAGGCCATGACTGCGATCGTCGGATCAATTCGATATTTGACTGCCGCAGGTCAACCTCTTAGAGGTAGTAGCGAAGAATCTGACGGAAATCTCATGCTGTTGCTGAAGGAGAGACGCAGCCCCTTAGCCAGACGCTGCTCTTAGGGGGGGGGGGCGACTTTCTGATGAATTTTCAAAACAAAAATGAACAATGTGCTGCTTTTACATGATAGTTTTAAATAATAAAGACGGATACCGACTAGATTGAAATATGAAATTGTTTAAGTATATAAAGACTACGTACTTCATATACATGACTGCTGAGTAATTGCTGATATGCCAATTATGTACATGTACAACATATACCGCATAGGCAGATGTTAGAGCCAAAAGAAAACAATTCCTGTTCAATAATTAGTTTTTTTTCAAAAGAGCTGAAGTCTACGAGGTCATTTTGAAAAAAGGACTAAAAATTCATCCAAATCCAATGAATTAGCTCGCTCCTTTTTTCTTTGAGAACTTCTTTGTAGTCGTTATGGTCGGCAATCGGCAACGTCCTCTTTAGTAGATTTCTCGCAACCATGAGTTCTGAATCACCTGGTATGATGATACCGATTTTTCTAGAGGTATGAGAGCATGACGAGAAAAAAATTCGACACCTTTCTTGATGCAGCTGAGGTGCCACCATACAACCATTCGTTATCTTCGAACCGACGCTTGAACTCAAACACGATGACATCGACTACTTCAAACATAATGGATTTCATTTCATTTTCTGATGATAGATCGCATTGTGTATATCCAGCTCCAGTCCGAAAGTAAAACGAAAGTAGTTTTCGGAAATGTGAAGACATCAATTTTCATAAATTTTCGTTAACTTAAAAATTATAGTTTCAAAAATACAGAAATTATAGTTTCCAGTCCATTTAACCGTATCTTCACCATGATTTTCTAGGGGGGCGAAAAATTTTGCAGGTGGGGCACCGCCTCCGTGCCCCCCCCCCTTAGCTACGGGCCTGGAGAGACGTACAGATATTTCTGTTTTGGATTCATGGCTCTCTCGCAGAGATAAATGGCTCAGCGCAGACATTCAAAATGAAGTAATCGAACTACTGGCACATACCTTGCAGAGATCTCAAATGAACAAAATGAAAGATGAAGCAACATTTTACTCGTTTATAGCGGACAGTACCACAGACAAAGGAGGTGAGGAGCAATTTTCCATCACATTTCGCTACGTCTCTCAGGATAGCTTGGATGTTGCAGAGCTCTTTGCTGGTCTGCATCAACCAGGACAGTCGTTGACAAACTGCATCATTGACGTTATTCGCTGAGTCGGACTAGATGCAAGAAATCTCAGAGGAGTCTGCTTTGATGGAGCTTCTAATATGTCAGGACGGCTTGATGGGGTACAGGCGAACTTGAAAAGGATACAACCGAAATGCCTGCATGTGCACTGTTGCAATCATGCTTTGGATCTTGTCGTTCAGGAAGTCATTCGCGAATGTGATTTGCTCAGCGATGTTTTACTGGTAGTAAAAGATGTAAGTAAAATCATAAGAGAATCATCAAAGCGACGGACATTGTATGAGACTGTTCTTGAAGACGACGAGGAAAGACCCTTGCATCTTCTGGCTGTTTGTCCTACTCGATGGGTTGTTCGAGTCAAGGCAATGCAACGATTTTTGGACAACCTTGATAGAGTGAAAGCAACTGTTAATGAACTAATAGCCTCAAAGGGGAGCACCAGACCAGAAGTTCGGTCGACTTTACGGGGACACGTCCGGAAAATGGAGAAGAAAAAATTCCTAGTGGGAATTCAAATGGCTGTAGCTATCCTGAAGCCATGCGAAGAGGTTGCTGTGACGCTCCAGACGGCAGGACTTCCAGCCTCTGATGTGAAGGGCATTGTTGAGATATTGATTGCAGAGCTTGAAGGGATGAGGAGTGACGACAAGTTCAATGAAATTGAAGAAAGTGCTATGATGACGATGAAGACCAACAAAGATTCAAGCATCAACGCAGCTACATCAGAGACTATACGATCATCAAAACTACCTTCGAGATACACATACACTGTCGAAGCTTACGGACATCGAAGAACTTACTCATCGGATAAGAATCTGAAAGTATCTTATTTCGAAGCCATAGATCGGGTAACAGCAGAACTGAAAAGACGATTCCACCAGCCAGATTTTGAAACATTAACTAATTTCGAAAGTGTTCTTCATAGAAGAGACAAAAGTGTCAATGAGTTGAAATCAATTTTGCCTGTTCACCACACTGACTTCAATCTAGAGTCTTTAGCTGCACAGCTACGAATGCTGTCGTCTTTCTTGAAGACGGAAAATGTGGATGATCCAACACAAGCTTCAGCGTTGCTGAAGTATTTAGCCAAACAGCCGAAAGCCGTTAGGATTTTGCTTTCGGAGGTAATTAAACTCATTCAGATAATCATCACCATACCAGCGTCAGCCTCATCTGCTGAAAGGACATTCAGTGCCTTGCGCCGCCTAAAGTCTGATTACCGATGTACTATGATTCAATCACGCCTAACTTACTTGATTCTTCTTCATGTACACTAAGTATCTAAACATCAGACCATGGAATTGAGCATTTCCTCTATTATGAGAGAGTTTGCTTCCCGTACTCCCGAGAGGAAAGCTCGATTTGGCAACGGTGTGTGGTGAGATGTAATGACCTAAAGATGTACATGTATAATCTTCATTTACATGATACTAGATTTTAGAATCAAAAATTACATGTCGGGCCGAAGTGTATCGATGTGTCGACCTGGTTTTGCATTGACCAGCAGAAAGTGAAGTAGCAGTTGCCATAAATTGTACCTACATGTCACGTCAAAACCGAACCATCGGATATTTGTAAGTAGTCAAGCAGCTTTGTGACGTCTCTCAAAAATAGGTTTACAATTCTTATGAATGGGAAAATTTTGAGACACATTTGTATTTAATAGGCTGACATTGTTTACATCGTATAGGTTGACATTACTAAATGCTATGCAGTATAGTGGCGGCTGGGTACTTAGTAGTTCTTTGAATGCTCAGAATTATTTTCATCAAATGCTGCCTTAGTAGACCTACCTTCACAAAATGAAGTTTAGATAGAAATGTCAGTATAGCTGGATTAATCATTGAATTTCAGCTCATCTAACACTTTTGGAAACAGTTTTCATCGTTATAGTGTCGTTCAGACGATTCATTGCCATATTCACCATACATACTCATGTTTATAAATTTGTTACATTGATTGCAGTACATGCAGCCTACACACGTGCATGCGCGTAGTTTTTATGAGTTTGAGTGAAATATACTCTTTGATTTCTTACTTTTGACTTTTGAGTTACATCATCCCACAAATGATACGTGTAGTACATATGCATGCATGAGAATTATGTCACAAGTCTACTGTGCGCCCATGTGAATAAAATTAGTCTTGTTAGCCTCACTAAATCTGAAATATTCGGGCGATGGTGCTTGAATATAGGCCTACTAAAAATCGAAGGGTTGTCCATGAAAAAAAAATTTGCTACCCCTAGTAAAAAATCGTTCCGACGCCCCTGAATGAATATTCTTACTAACAAAAGTATGTCTTTTGATGACCTCCACGTAATTGACGTTTGTAGTTTACGTGCTGTTACTACTGTGAAGATATTAGGTTGTATTTTCTCTGATGATATGAAATGGAATTCTTATGTCGACTTCATTGTCAGGAAAGGCAGTCAAAGAATGATTTTGATTTTGAACCTTAAGCGGGCAGATTGTAATCCACGCTTGATCTTTATGGCTTACTGTGATTTCATTCGTTCGCTATTGTTGCATGCATTCCCGATTTATTGTAACATCCCACAGTATTTAAAAAACCAGCTGTTACGAATTGAGAAGAGAGTCTACGAATAATCGACGATCCCATCATTTCCGATGTTTCACTGTTCGCCATGTGTGATAAAGTTTGCAACAATCTCTTCAAAAAAGTTATGAGTGATACTGAACACCCTTTAAGATGTTTTTTTCGTGAACGAGAATCTCGAACCAGAAACTCATGTTCACGTATGAAAAAAAGAATGCGAACGAAACGTTTTTCAGAGAGCTTTGCTAAATACTGTCCTTGATTTTTCTTAACTTCTATTTGATCCACTTGACTTGATTTGATTTGATTGAGATGTTTTTATTACACATATGTTTTATCTTTTTATTTCATGCATATAATTGTGATAGTAAAGGAAATGTGATATTGTGAATGTGCTCACCGACATTGTGAGGCGAAATATAGATTATTCTATCTATCTATCTAGGTAAAGCTTTATTTTCTCACTAGGAGAGGCATACAATTACAAATAACTCAGAGTGTACAAAAATCATAAAAACGCATTACAATTGCGAACTGAATAAACAAAAGCAGTTAACACAAAATAAAAGAACACTCAAAGTTAACCAAGTCCAAGATACCATACTATAGGTAACAAAGGAGGCAACGCCGATAAAGGAAAGGACATGGATAACAACCGAGAGATGAACTCACGTGTGGCTCAGCCAACCCCACACCAAACAGTGGTGGTCACGCCCCAAAATGAGGAGGGAGGCCTAGTAGACAGATGGGACGACTATCTACTCTCGAGGTGTCACGCAAACAAGGTGATAGAAACCATGTTGAAAATTAGACTTAACATTATAAATTCATGACATTAACAGAAAAAAATAATGATAGACTTACGTGACCATCATAAAAGAGTCATAACATTTGAGCGATCCTAGGACCGCAAGAAGAGACAAATCATAGAAACTGAACTTGAGATATGGCATAAGGGAAGAAACAGATTTATAAATAGATCTATCTATCTATTCTACTCAGTCTTTTATCTCAGTTGTGAGTCTCTGCATCTATAAGTAGTCTATGTACTGTCATCATTCTTGCATATTAACTAACAAAATTTCAATTACGATTGACATCAACCAATTGCAAGTAATCAAATTTTGCCTGTTTCTGCTGCTTCTTTCAAGTGCATCAGAGAAAAGCTCATCATAAAACATAATTCTTCATATTGTTAATAAAAAGAAATGATTTGTCCAACTAAAAGACGAAATAGCTCATGTTCACTTTCAGTTCTCTTACTCTTAGATATGATTACGATTGAATCACATTGACTCCTGAATGAGAGAGGAAGAGATTGTCGAACACTGACGTAGCTGCGAGACATTATATTGTACGCTCTCTCTGACGCAGTGTCAATGTGTGCCGATTGCGGCTGTTCGAATGTGTTATTTGCCGCTGATCCCTGCGTATGAATTTAAAGGATTGTGTCATCTTGTCATGTGCTTGCATGGTATTGCGTCAGATATAGGTAATTGAGACATTACAGCTGTTACTACTACTGTTGAACGATTTGTAGTAACATCAAGTGAACCAATTAATTGTAAGATTCGCAATATTACATCATTCAATTAAATCACTTGTTATCGGAAACAATTTAAACAGTGACAATAATGTTGTGATGAAATTTTCACAAGCCTTTCAACAGGGCTATATCAGCCTCATGGGATCTCTACTAGGTCTCACGTAAGTCGTCGTTGTCGCGACAACATCGAATACGTGCATTTTAGGGGCGGTAGTAATACCGTGTGTATTTTTACCAATTATCGTTTTTTTGATGAAAGTTATGTTAATGCTTCTGAGGATCCTGCGTCAAAATTCCAGCGATTAACGCAAACTAAGTCATAGGGAAAAGTCACTTAAAAGGTTGGTCCTGAAGTATTAGCATGTAATATCACAATTGTGCATTCATAAATCGAATTACACTCTTTGCAGTCTCTTCTTGGATGCAGTTTGTATTTGAAAATATCTTGTTGATGATCGAGGGATGTTGAAAGGTACATACAAAGATGGTTCCTATTTTCGATAAGCATCGTAATCTTCAGAAAGTTTTTTGCTTTTCCTGAAAAGTTTGTAATCTGACACATAGTAGGTACTAACCAATATCCTTGAAATCACATATGAAGCATTGTCGCGACAACGGCGAAATATACATGCAGTTCGCTATAGAAGATCTTGTTGAGAAAACGTTATTGCTCTGTCTTTCTCCATTACAGCTGTTCTATTGGGATTAGAAATATTATTTGCAGTGACGTGAAATATTAGTTATTTGAATTAACATGTGCAATGAAGAGAACATCAATGTTTGAATGCACAAATATTGAGTGTCAAATCTGTCTACACACCATCGAAAGACAATTAGGAAGAGTGGTAATGCAGTTGTTCTTAAAGCCATTCATTGCTTTGAATTAATAAACCCCGCATTGTATGTCAGTTTGTTAAAGAATTGTAAAAAACAGTGAACTATAACAACTAATGTCCATACGACATCTTTCTACAAAATAACGTGTATCCTATAGGACAACTAAATGTTATCCATATCCTTCAGTGTATTTACGAAATGCATTTGCTGGTTTATACCCCTTGGTCTTCCTCGTGCTCAGACAGCCTCCTCTTCTCTTCGTAGCAGATGTCCAACCATCACAGCCATTTCGCCCTCAGGTCACATCCTCTTCTGCGCTTTTAATGCATCCAAGTACGTTGAAGGGTTGCGGAGCGGGTGCGTAAGTCTAATTACCAAATGAACTGAAACTATCAAGGTCGAAGCCTCATCGTTCAAGAGGACGATGCGGTGATGCTTCTTGCACACTATGACAAAACTGTCAGCAGCCCTATCTGCCAAGACGTATTCCTTCTGAAAATTTGAAATGAACTTCCTACAAGCTTTGGATCTTAGTACTTCTCTCGAATATGCAAGGATGTACAGTTAGCTCTTAGGAAGAAGATGCAATTACCAATAATTTTAAGGGAAGCCTCATACCAATCCAAGAAGTCCGGATTTTTAAGGGTGTTTTTCCTTGAATACGAAATACTTTGAAAGTTAACTTTTGTTAGTTGTTCTATCACATGTAACATCAATGTCATTTAGTGGATGGATATTTTTGATTAAGAAAATTAATATTATGTATTATAAATATTTTCCAGTAAATCACAAAAAGAGCATTATCTCCAAAAGGGCTGTGACATTTATTTAAAATTTTCTTTTTGAGGTGTACATTTTTGTTTGGTTCATGAAAATCGATGAAGATCATACCGTGGTACGTACTAAAGGAAAGCTAATTCGGGAGAGGTTCCTAAATACTGATGGACGCCTGTGACCCATTGGGTTACGGTGGTTGAAAAAAAGGATTCTTATCATCAGAGCCTAAATCGTTTATTTGAGTTTTAGAAATGCAATTTCCTTGTATTTGCGACTAATTGATGCAAAATCAACTTAGTACTCAATATTTTCAAAAATTAGCGATTCGATGGCTTCCTATAACTTTCATGCTCAACCTCGAGAGTATTTTCTTAAGCGTGATCATATCACAGGCAACCTGCCACTGGCAGAGCAAAATCACATAATCAAAGACAATGACCAATGACTATTCATTTAACTTTGAAAGATGTAAGTGGGTCCACGTCACTATTCAGATACAAGAAATGAAACATCAATTTAGTGAATCATAAATTCAAGCTGGTGAAAAGTGAATTAAAAACTTGAAATTTCTAGGTTTAACATGTATTTCTTCTAAGATCAGGTTGACACTCACAGTACAAGTAGTGCATCATAGCTTTTCAATTCAAACTGTTCAGTGTTATTGTGACCAGTTGATGGATTAAGGCACAACTGACGGTTAAATGACCCTCTCGGCAAATACTAGCTAAATGATACTCTGGGGTCTGGCCAGACCCGAGCAACAAAAATTGATTTCTACAACTCTACTCGAAATATTTCATAACAAATATGATACAGTGATGAAATGTAGTGTTTTTGTTGACTAAAATATCATCACATGGAGCAATCAACAGCTATTTCAAAAACTGATGTTACAGCACAATTTGTCCTTGATTTTTCCTAACTACTGTTTTTTCTTCAAATATTGTCCAGGAATTCAGTATTTCTGTCTTTATGTGATTTTTTTAGTTTGCATGATAGATGAATAAAAAGGCAATGTTTCATAATGCATTTTCTTTTCCATAGACTAAAAAAATCAGCATGTACGTGGAACAACACTCAGCTCAAGATACTATGGTATAGCAATCACTACTGTAATAATTCGTATTTGCGTGCTCTGGACCAATGTTTTTGCTGCAAACGTTGCACTTATACTTCGTTTTCTTGTCTCTCCTGCCTTCATCCTTGCAGATCTCGCATCGACGTCTTTCTACTGGAGTTCCAGTAGTTGACAGATGTGGAGAATGAACTCCAAGAGCACTTGCACTTCGGATTGGTCTCCTGATTCTGATCATCAGTGAGCGCTGATGAACTGGTGGTAGTGTGAGCTCGTATCCCAGATCAACCTTGAAGCGATAATGACAGCTCATTTTTGCGCGTTCTTGGAACCATTTGTATCCTACGCTAAGCCAGATCTTTGTATTCAAAAGGAGCATGAAAAAGTCTATTCCGTGGTAAATTTTAGAAATTTTTTTCATTTTGCATTTTTATAAAATTCTGTTATCTTTATTTGTTCCATTTCAGTTTTCTTTCCTTTTGCACATCTTAATTTTTGATGCCATCAGACCAGTATTGTGCAATCATGCTGGCTATTATCATTTTACACCAATGTTGACGTCACAGTCACTCGCGTACTCGCTTGCTTATGAGAGCTATTCATTTTACACACAGTCTGTTACCAAATGATGCGATCCATTGTTCATATAGTCCGGCAGCCAGAACGAGTTTCTGCAGGGAACGAGGCCGGAAGTGAGACTTTCACAGAATGATGTACACATGCCTACTTCAAATCGGCACGTCTGTCGAGTTCTAGTGAGTTCCTCTTCTTGTCAGACAGGATCAAAGGAAAACACATGTAAATCCAATGGGACGCAGATTGCAGTTTTTGGTTAATGTGAAATTTTCTATGTTTTCTCTGATTGAGCGAAAAGTATTAAGCCCAGAGTCATAATTTTTGACATGAAATGTCTTCAGGTCATTTCCTATTATATGCATGTGCTTTTATCATGCGTCTGATCGGCAATGTGTGTGAGAATGTGGTTGAATGTGGATAAAGTAGCTCAAAATGTTTGTGTTTGCCGACAGTAAGAGGCTCACCAAATCTAAATGCGTTTAACTATATAGACAGGGGTGCATGAAAATGGAAGGAAATGACCTGAAGACATTCCATGCCAAAAGTATAACTCTAGGCTTAGTACGTTTCGTTTAATCAGAGAAAACATACAAAATTTCACTTTAACCCATTGGATTTACATGTGTTTTTCTCTGATCCTGTCTGACAAGAAGAGGAACTCACTAGAACTCGGCAGACGTGCCGATTCGTAGTAGGCATAGGGTGCACATCATTCTGTGAAAGTCTCATTTTCGGCCTCGTTCCCTGCAGAAACTCCTATTGCCGGACTATTGCTGGAACATTGCCTCGACAAGAATGATCGAAAGGACTCGGGAACTCGCTCTATTTTTCATGTACCAAACCGTTAAAGGTTCCTGTTTCTTCAAAAACTAAGTGTGACGAATTAGATTGTTTCATGAAAGTACTCGACTCCTTCCTCAAGTTTCATCACTGCTACACCGTTTTGATGATGATATGCGCAGACTTTTGAGGAGTTTATGAATAATAGTACATGTATTTTCGAATACTAAATCAATAGCAAGTGGTGGAAGCCATAGAGTAGGGATATATAGGTAGAGAGTGTCGACTCAAAAAAATTTCTGTATACAGTGAAAATTGTAATATGAAAAGATTCAGTTTCCTGCGGAGATTGCGTTCCCGTGGTCCAAAAAATTATTTGAGCAGTTTTAATAAAGTCAAAGTTTGCTAATTTATATACTACCGAGATAACTCCTCTATGTAAGTAGTATGCAACAAGTTGGATATCAAAAGGAATGAATATTTGCCAATAAGCATCCTAACAAAGCTGAACTCAGGCTGATTATCAAGGGAATTTCTTGATCCGTTTTATGGTGGAAGTCTTCACGAAAAGTCGACATCTTATTGCGCTTTCTTGTCTGAAATTTCCTATTTCTAATTCATGAAAGCAATAGCAGGTCATCGAGTTTCCAATTTAACAAATATCACCTCTCCAAAGCTGTCATGAGACTGAGAATCTGTAAAATGATATATTTTCCTTCTGCGTTATACTATCATGATCAGAATTCCGTTGTAATTTCCTCAAAACTGCATAAATGTGCATTTTTCACATACGGCAACAATACCCAACTGTATTCACCTCGAGTTCATTTAATAAAATCGAAAGTGTCTACACATTGGGGATTTGATAAATGCGGAGTTACCACTCTACCTGACATACTTACTCTGTGGTGGAAGCATTGCATATCAGCAAGTCTTTCGTCATTTTATTCACGAAATATTATTTTAATGAAGCTGTAATGCATGAATAAGTAGTTTCGAAGTGCATCAATGACTTCTCTTTTATCAAAATTTCCGGGGTTTCACCACGAAAGATCATCTTCAAATCAAAAAAGTATCAATTTATTGAAGTCAGAGTTTCTAAAAAGCAATAAAAAAGCAGTTGTAAAGTATCTAATTTAATTTTATTCAATTTTATTTTATTTTATTTTAAAAAAATTTAAAAGCAATTTCATAAGTATCAATGATTTTTTACTATTAATGCTGTTTATACCGGGTTTGAAATGAAAAAAATCAATACATGCATGTATATAATTGTTGGTTCCCCTTTTTCTGATTACTTTTGCGTTCATTAGTGCATGTAGCATTGTTGTTGTGACAAGTTTCTGTTACCAACAGTGATGCAAGTCAACAAGATATCAAATTTAGGTCGAAGGAATTGCCGAGATTGTTTGTGATAATCTATCATCCATGTCATTCGAGTGTCTGTCTTCTTCATATCGCTTCATTAAACTCGGATATCTCACTGGCTGCTAAATTTAGGATTTCAGAAATATAATGATTGCAATAGCAGTATGCAGCACTAGCATCGTAGCAATCATAGCAACTGTAAAGCAAATGTTGTATAGTGTCAATATAATTCATTATTTTGAGTTTTTAATAAGTCCAGCTGCTGAATGACCTTCAGTTTGTTCTATCAAATTGAAGCAATATTTCGTAGCATGACGTAGGCCTTGTATGCTGCCAGATCCAAAGGGTTTCTAAATGCAACCATTGGCCATCGTCGAGATTTTGTGATGATCGAATAGATACGTTCGAACAAGTTTGTCAATATTGTCTACCGCTCCCGTCGTCTTGTTGTAATCCAGGATAAGTTGGGGCTTCTTGTCATCCCTTTCATCTCTGATGTCTGAATCATGATGAAACGTTGACATAAGGATGACATTTTTCCTCTTTTTGGCACTTAGGAGACCAACGTATCCCGTTGAAATGTAAAAGCGCTGGAGAGTTCCACTCCTGCTGGGATGTCCGTTAACATAATATTCGGAAGAAAGGGCTTGTTTCAATTCTAACTGGTCCGATATAGCCTACGTCAATTTTCTTTGAAGCAGAGAGTTGCAGACGTAGAGATTTGAGAAGAAATTGTCACCGGTGCAGTTGCGTCCTGAACCGCTGAGATGTTGTGTGAGTTTCAGCATAACGCGAGCACCCTGTTCTATCTCTGGGCGGTGATCGTTTTTCCTTGTGTACAACTCGAAATTCACACAGCATGATGTCTCAGCATGCGCACAAATCTACGGTTTTATGCTGTGCTTCCCAGGCTTGGACGGTAAATAAATCAATTTTGAAAGGGCACCGTCCACGGTAAACCAGTAATTGCTCATCAGCACATGTGGCCTCTCCGGGAGAAAATGAAGCTCAAAACTCTACTGTCATTTCGTCGCAGATGACTCGGATAGATGCTAGGTTTGTCTCTTTATCGAAGCTCAGTACGATCCACTTTTGGATCAGAGGGCAAAAGGCGATTCAATGCTTCAAACATATCTACCGTACCTTGTGGATGGTTCGGACAGTTAGAAAAGGAATTGGTCATTAGAAAATACTGACGATTAGTTGACACAATTATCTTTCACTATCTGGTGCCTAGTCAACGCGTGGTGCTTCAAATTATCCGGGCGAGCTGAATGGGGTCTCTAGCGACCCCATTGGTCATTAACGCTAGAAATAAAGTTTGTTTAAACAGAGAATGAAGAAGCACGACAGTTATTGAATAGCGGAAACTTATGGCGTGTACCCTACATACATGACGACAAAGTCATAGCATTTGAGGAATTTATGCCGGGTAGTATTTGAGATACATGTCCGTTAACATGGTGACCCCAGTCGGAGATAGAGAGTAAAGCTTGTTTCCATAACTCGATCTGTTGTGATTTATTACCGGAATGCAGTAATTGCTATGATTTATTGTTGTGCACCGTGCAACACATACGCTCGTGATTATAAAACAATAGTCAAAAATTGTGTGCTTTTCGTCAGTCCTATCGTTTTAAAGTTTGATGTACACCAGGTTAGTCTGAAGGAATCAACAATCTAAGCCAAATATAACAGCCGGATAATGCTATCAGCCGCTTAAGGCAATCAAAAAGCGTTTTCCCAATGTGATCACAATAAGCGGCGATCACTGTATACACATTTTAGGAATTCATTTCCCATTTCTAAAACTGACTCCATTATTTGCTCATCTTTTTTCTTCGTCTTAATTGTTGGCTCATGTGAAAGTTTGAGAGTAATGTCATCTGCATATTTTGTAAGTAAACACTTAATGTTGCGTCGTTTAGTTTTTCTTTAAGTTTTTATCCCACCAGATCATGAATAATTGAGCAATCACTTCATTCAATTGTATTCCAATGGCAGCTCCATTCTTCAGAAGTTTTAAATCACTGTCAAATTCGTACGCATGATTTTTCATCACGATGTGCAATTGAATTTCAAGAGCATTTGTTAGAATGTATATTTCGACTTTTCATTGTCATGTACAACCCCAAAGACCTGAGTTTTTTCACACCCTGTGAGACCAAGGGACTCCTTTTTACAAACTCCTGGTTTACCTGCTTAAATCGATATCAAACCATTACGAAAGTTGATTTTAACTAAAACAATTATATTTGCATGTAGCAAGTCGATATAACTAATCCTTTGAGTGCCTCTCAGCCTTTTCAGTAAACACATGCGAAAATGTGGTGTTTTTGTAATTCAACGACATTTAGCGCAGTTTCAGTTGTACTAAGAGTCAGTTCTGCGATGTTTGCTGTCGTCATATAGCCTCAGATGGTTGATTTTAATGAAATTGATTTATTTCATGCAGCAGAACTCCTACATAAAGCCATTTTTTCAAATTTATCTACCAATCGGAAATAAGCCTAAACTGAGCCATAGTTGCCGCATTTTAAGACCCTCAAAACAGCTGTGGAGATCTCAAGCTCAGCAATTATTGCTGCGAAAACTTTGCCCACAGTCTGTGTTTAGTGTCGAACTGTAAATATAATGATAGCTTTCATTTTGAATACTGAATTGTGCAGATTTGTTCATGTAGACCAACCAGTCATGCACGAGCATCTGCGAAAACAAAATATTCACATTTTGCGATCTTCTAGTATCTTCTCTTTATGCACATGTGAAATTGCACATGTAGATTCACTGTCAGAAATGATGATTTTGTATGGGCATAAGCGGTTGATGTATTCCCAGCACAGGTTCCGGTCTCGAACCCCCTCAGGTCTCTGAGGGATGATAGATGATTTATTCCAAATATTGTGCCTTTTCTCGCATTATTCTTCGATTCCATTTCTTGTTATTGTTAGGGGTTTACTAAAATTCGATTTTCTTGTTGGAATCACTTTCCCGAGAAGCAAATGTCAAAGAGTGCAAATCAGAAAGAAAAGGAAATTGTGAAATAACAGGAATAACGTCTGAGGTAGAGGGTGACATCTGTAAAGCAATATAATTGGTGAAACATCGAGAAATGCAAGAAAGATAAGTAATGAACTCATCAAACAATTAATGGCAAAAGAGGAATCCTCTGCACTATGGAGGCACTGAAAACCAGCATGAAGGAATTGAACAAAACTTCAACATGAACGTTAAAATACATGCATGCATACACATATAAAATACAAAATACATGTTAAATACATATACATTCTCGAAAATTGGAATCACGAGAATGGCATGAAATTGAATGTGGATAAATGTCGTGCAATGTATTTCAGAAGAACAAATGTCAATGCCTCTTTGGTGTTATCTGGGTTAACAGTTCCAGTAGCCGATCAATATAAAGATCTCGGCATCGTCATTACAAATCAGCACGATCAGCTTTCGATGACCACATAATTATAATTGTGAACAAAGCCCGTAGAAAACTTGGTCTCATTACAAGAAGTTTCCGTCACCAAGAAGTAAAAACATTGGTCAATTTATATAAGGTTCATGTCCGTTCTGTTCTAGAATACGGTAGAGCCGTATAAATCAAAATACATCGATCTGGTTGAGAGTGTACAAAGGCGAATGTCTAGACAGTTTGGCATCTTGAATATCGGGAAAGAATCAAAGAACTAAATCTCCTATCCTTGAAAACTCGCAGAATTCGCCATCAACTAATATTCATGTACAAGATTGTTCATGGTCTGGTTGACATTAATGCTGATGACTTTTTTCATTTTATAACTGCTTCACGAACTCGTGGTAATCATCTCTGTATATATTCAGAATTCGGCCAACACAATTATCGACATAACTTCTACACTGTATCATTCGCAAAGTATTGGAACATGTTGTCCGATGATGATATAAACGTCAACTCTATTTCCAAATTTAAGAATGTCATTCAAATGCTTTTCATGAGACTTGATATGTGGTAACATCCTTTTCTTTTCTTTCATGAATTATGTGATCTCACGACAAATCATGCTAGCAGTACGTGCATTTCCATCTATGTCATTTCATGTCTGTGCCCTCCATTTTGGGCTATGTATTTGATTTCAAATACAAATATTACTATTATGTAGTTCATCATAATAACGCAATGAACAGGCGAATCTCAGAGACCGTAATTACAAATAAAATGAACAAAGCATAAAACTGATCAATAGCTACACAGAATAGAAACAATCAGGCTTGTCAGCATTAACTGTGCAGCATTAGGAGAATGCACGAATGCGCTTTGTGGCCAGTTTACTCAGACATGTTGACTTTAATGTCTTTGACTTCACTATCTTTCATCATTCATCCATGACATTTTAATACTAGATATTGAGATTTGATGTTAAAATCATAGTCCTCGTTAGATGAGGCCACTGTCAATTGCAAAAATCTGATTGAGAAGGGGGCTCGCCTAAATATAATTTAGGAGAATTAAAAATGAATCATCTGTGCGTCGGAGGATTAATTTACTTCATTTTCATTAATTAAATGTTATCTAAATATTTCCTTACAAGTTCAGGTAGTTCATTATATGCTATTTACAGAAAAAAATATGGTCGATTCATCGTAGCTCAACGAACCAAATAATCAACAATATCTTCTGATCACACATCTTCTATCAATCTTATCTCTGCTCTTCTGCGTAGATCTCAGTAGCATCCTGACGTGCTGTGCGGTATTTCCTCCGTGATGGCTCCAATATAAGATTTCATGAAATATTGAATAATTTGCGCCAATTGTGACTGTCATTTATTAGACGGCAATTAATCTGTTATCTTGTTATCAATGATAATGAGAGGTCAATGAACTTGCAGATGACCTGGATGGCATCGTATGATTGCCGACAATAGAAACATCGATTTCATCATCCTGCACTGAAGAGGATGGTCGACAACCTTGAAATGCCGTGAGCAAACACGCAATTGTGAAAAGTGGACTCCTGAGCTGTTATACCTACCTCAAAACGAAAATCTTCTAATTTCAAATTGTCTTTGATCTGACATGGTCATTCTGGACATGATTCCAAACCAAGCAATCTGAAAATAATGTGGTAGACATAACCATCGGATTACAAGATATCTTTGCTATATTTGATAGCTTAGATAGCTTTGATATCCGACTTCTAGGATGGCAACCAACCAACGATAGCCAAATTCATGCAAAGGTCCTGTTAACGCACGTTTGGCTCTCCAACGCTCCATAACTTTAAAGGAATTAAGCGGACGTATATATCAAAAACAATGCGACGTCATGGACATATGCTGTCCTCGCAAACGATGGTGGCTTCCGGTGTCTGATAATTGCACTACGGCTATTACCATTTCTCCTTAAGTAGAAAAGCAGTTTGATAAGATAGCTTGCAATAGATCCCCTTTCGGCAAGAATCTGTAACTGTTGCATGTTTCAGCATTTTTTTTCTTTTTATGATCTACAGAGCTTATCATAAAAAAACGGATCTCCTAAATTGTGTCGAAATTCAATCGATTCTCATGCCTTCCAATCATGGTGCACATCAACGTGACGTCACATCATTCGAGAGCTTGCATTCTCAGCTTTAAAATGAACTATGATAGACTGATATCCGTTCCTGCATTTGTTGAGCAGTGCTCAAAGTCTGAAAACCGCTCAATTTACAAATTCCAAATTTTCAATAAGATCACTAGGTGACATGCTACGCTCAATCACGTGTAATTCATGCGTGAACCACGCGTAATTACACATGACCCCAAACATCCGTGCCTATGCTCGATATTGCTGCAATATCTGTTATATAAGTTAGTATAGTTGGCAGTCCTGTTATATAGACTTTGCGTCTCATGTGTCTGTGTGTATCAGAGGCTAAACAATGTGACAAGACCTCAATTTCATGCTCAAGGAAGACAGAACATGCTTAGCGGTTCATCCGTGGTTCAAGCGGCAACGCAGACAACCGTAGACGACGCGCAAACTATAAACGCTCGCCCGCGTGTGTTCATAAACATTTCCCTATGTCTTAACAGCATCAGATCAAGTGATTTCTGACTCTTAGTGCAGCGCGCATGTACGCGCGTAGAAGAATAGAATGTCCTTAACCACGGACGTTTGGGGTTTTCCGCAATTACGCGTGGTATGTCACCTAGTGTGAAAACACGTGAATATGATGAGGAATCAGTCATGGGGAGAACAAGCATTTTCTGTGCTCTCTTTTACAGTTATGCTGGTCATCAAAATCGATGAACTAGGAAAAAATTAGTGATATGGTCAAGTTATCACAAAATCATGACTCCTTTGACTGAAAATGTTGTGCTCTCACTTTTTCATCAAAAATGTTCCTACTTGGTATCTTTAGAATCCTTTCGAGGAACGAAGTGCGAGTATGTGAGTTTTGCTGCGGACGGGTTAGCGAATTTGATCATTCTCTGAAGTTCCGACGACGTGCTGTGCTGGTCCCATATTACATCAGGACAACTGCCGAGTTGTTCAACACTTACACTCCATCAAGTACCGACGACCCCAATTGTTTTGATCTAAAAACTTATTAATGCATGCGCTGCATTCACATAATGATATTATCTGTTATTAACTGCAATTTTTTCATGTTAGCATTTGTATATTATAAATTTTACTATTTTAGTATCACATAATTTCATCATTAGGTTAACATGTTAAACATTATAACATTGATAATCATGTTATCAACAATTATTTATAGGCTTGTATCGCTATTATATATACAAGTATACAGTGCTGGGACGAAAGTTAGCAACTTTCTGAAGAAATAAGAAAAAACTATTTCACGTGATCTCTGGAATTCATTTATCAAGTTTCCTAGTTTTAATAACTACAACAAAAAAAATGCAACTATAGTAAACTCAACAGAGTCAGTATTTGGTGGGTCCACCGCCCACCTTCAGCACTTCTTCAATCCTTTTCGGCATACTGATTGCAAGCTTTGTTAGTGTCTCTCGGGGTATTTCGCGAGTCCAAACACGAATAATGGATGCAAGCAACTCACTTTTGGTGCGTGGTCGGTGCAAGTTGACTTTTCTCTTCAAAATCTGCCACAAATTTTCCACGGGATTTAAATCTGGGCTGTTTGAAGGCCAAGGGAGAGAGGTGATCCCTTTGGCTGCTTTGAAGGCGGTTGTTACCTTTGATCGATGAGCAGCTGCCGAGTCATCTTGAAATATCATATCCCCATCGAAGAAGCGATTTTGATATGGCAAAACATGAGTTCTGATGATCTTCACGTACTCTTTTGTGTTGACAGAATTTTCGCAGAGATGGAGGTAGCCAATTGCGCGTGCACTGAAGCCTGACCATATCATCAGGCTGGTTGGATGCTTCACTGTCGGTAATTGACACCAAGGTTGCTGCGCTTCCCATGAATATCTTCGGACTCGAGTGTTGCTGGAATGGTAAGTCATCTCGATTTTCGATTCGTCAGAGAAGAAGACATTCTTCCACTGATCTTCGGTCCAGTTTCTGTGTTCTCGACACCATGCCACTCTAGCCATGCGCTGCTTCTGAGTGAGAAGGGGCTTCTTCACCATGCGTCGGGAGATGAGTCCAAAAGAACGGAGCCGTTTGCGGATGGTGCTGGGATCCGCATGTACGCCAGCTGACTCCTCCCACTCGCGAGCAAGTTCAACGGACGAAAACTTGCGATTAGCGAGGCACAGGCGCTTGAGAACTCTATCTTGTCTGATGCTTGTCATTTTCTTCCTCCGGGAATTCTTCTTCGAAGATCTATTGCCTTTGACAAATCGGCTGATCGTTGATTTGTTGACTTTCAATTTAGCAGCAACGTAGATCTGGCTGAATCCTTCATTAATGAGCTCGCATCGATGATGCCTTTTTGATACTCGCTGAGATCACGTTTTCTACCCATAATTTCTCTGAGAAAGTGGTTTGAAAGCTATATGTCATACACTGTTAAGGAAATTCAAATTCAAGTTGAAAGTCAAGTTACAGTCAATTCAATTGCAGTCAAATTACCAATGATATCTCATCCGCAGTGTATGGAGAAACACAGTAGAGCAATTGAGGTCAAATTACCAATGATATCTTATCCGCAGTGTATGGAGAAACACAGTAGAGCAACTGAGGTCAAATTACCAATGATATCTTATCCGCAGTGTATGGAGAAACACAGTAGAGCAATTGTTAAATAAAACTGACAACTTGAGTTAAAAAGTTGCTAATTTTCGTCCCGGCACTGTACATGTGTATATTCGACTATACAAAAACTCTATGATACTTGTATAATTTCACTGACTATTCATGCGCAATATTGAATATAAACTTTGTGTATCATAAATGATAAGGAATATACACTTAATATTCAATAAACAACTTGAACATATTCCAATTGTGTGAGACACATGAATTTACATAATACATTGCACAAGAAACATGAAGTTACTAACATATTGATACATTACATGTAATTTGTAGTTATATAATAGAATAACTCTCAACAATATTTCATGTCACTAACAGATTATGAGCTATGGTCTTCATGCACTAAACAATCAGCTTCCCATTCACCAAGACAAGGTGAAGCACAGAGGGCAGGATCACTAGTAAACTTTGGGGCTTTGGGCAATAGAATGCTGTCTCCCGTCTAATCCCTCTCTTCGCGTAAACTCTGCTTTTTCTTCTTAGCCCTGGACGATTTTCTCAAGCTACCAATCGTTTTAGCGCGTGAATAGAAACATCCAATTTCACAGGATTCAATGGGATTCGATGGCGTTCCGCATCTGAACTTTTGAAACCAACGGAAGGATTTTCGTTCCAGCTGGTAAGGATGAATAGCGGAATCTTGATAGTCAACTTCACCCATTCCCTCTGAATACGACGAACTGGTGACAGACTTTGAATATGTCTCCTGTCCACATCCTTTGACACGACGAGAAACTTCATTTGTTGACGCAGTGTTTGCTATGTCCATGAAGTAAATGATTTTCTTTCCCGGAGCTTTTCTATCTGTTGTTTTCACAATGAAGATGTTTCTATTATGAAAAAATCTGTACTTTTCACAGGAACATCCATATCTGGAACAATACAAGTGGGTGGAGCATCGCGATTTGGCTGCACAGTTCCAATCATTAGCGTTGTTCTATTCAGAAGGACTTGTACCAACCACAGTGAAGAAAGATAATTGTCAACATCAGTGGCGTCGCGTGCGCAGTGGCCTTCACTCGGCATTGGAATACTATTTCTATACCAGACATTTTTTATGTTAAAACATTAATTTTCACAAAAGTTGAATTTTTGATAACAATTTCCCGAACATTTTTTAAGGCCAAGTGAATGTGTGCATGAGAATTGATTGCTCATGTCGCTTAACCGCCTTACTCAAGGAGCTGAGATCACTATATCTCCTTTCTGTCCAGACCACATTTTCTCGAGAAAAAAGGAGGCAAGGTCAACAGTTTCTTGCGTTTCTCATGGCCGGTCAGCCGCTCACATATGTTTGAAATTTTGATGTATTAAAATGTCTTGTGTATTTCTTATTTCTTTCTCTGTGAGTACTTTCAATTTTCATATCAGGTGTTGGCCTACCTTGCTTGACGACTGTCATCTTTTCAGTATATTCCCTTCGGACGAAAGGCGTGGTTATGATCTCATCTGCAGTACTGCAGTGGACATCAATCACGTATAAACAAATTATGGAATTCTACCGAATCTGGGTGTTCGAGTCAGATGCAGTACTCTGCATTCATTGGGGACCGCTCATCATCTGATTGCAGTCTTGTCTGAACGTCAGCCATCTGCCTATTGACGTATTGGCCTCTCTGACATAAAGCGAATCCAGGAACAATTGGGTTGCGCTTCCCTTACTATATTTAGATACCGCGCCTCGATCAAGAATCGTGTAGAATTTCGTTGCAAAAATTGGAGAAGACAAAGCATTATGTCAATCGGGAGAGCCAATATTGTCGCGGGCGCGTGCGCTTACTGCCTCACACGCACACAACTCTCTTTCGCTCCGTCTGAACATCAATGCTCCGTCTGAACACGCGACCAGCTTGCGTGTCTAATTGTTCGAAGAAAACAGCTGTGATTCGAGCACGTGCTGCAAAACTGTTCAATGAGGTTGAGCGTCTGTCTTTGAGACGGAAAGCTGTGCACAGCTGTCACGAGAAGCTATCGAATTTTAATGAATGATGACACTTTTCATTTTTATAATTGTTGGAAAATTATTTTTTGAGGATGCGCTGAAGGCCTCGCAGGTACGGAGAAGACGCCACTGGTCAACATGTAAAATATACCCTTTATTGAAAAATCTTACCATTAATTCCGCAACAACATTTTCGCTGAATAACAAGCTCTGTGTTTCAGTCACATTGATGGCTAATTATCGATTTCCGTTCGCTGTCGCACAAACCAAAAGGTTGTGTGTGTATCCACTCGAACTTTCGCAAAGACACATTGACAAGATTCCATAACGAGCCCTTTTTGTAGGGATGCATCTTTGTAACACCGCCCGACCTTTCCACTTCATCAAACTTTCATCAACAGATACTCGACGTTCAGGAGTATAAACGTGCTGATTTATAGTGTTAATGATAGCAATGAAGTCACGAATTCTACTCAATGGATCATCAGTTTGCAGCATGGATGCGGAGTCCTATCATTTTGATAGGACTCTGACTCCGGGTGGCCAATATATGAAGCCTAGTTTTTTGAAAAATTTTACTTGCAACCAGGGCTGTGGAGCCGGAGCCGAGCCGGAGCCGAGCCGGAGCCGGAGCCTTAAGGAGCCGATGGTTTTGGTCGGAGCCGGAGCCGGAGCCGGAGCCGATTTATCACAAAGGCTCCGGCTCCGATAGTTTGAGCTTTGATATAAATCTAGAATTTTGAAAGTTATTAATTGGCATCATAAAAAAATTAAATCATTTGAAATCTAAAGATATGTCTTTTAAGTATACCAATGATCTGTCCTCCACGATGTCTTTCTTTGCAGTTGCCGCCTTCTTTTGTATTCTATTTATTATATATTTACACGCATGTGTAATATTTTTTTATTGCATATGTTTCGTAAGACTAATTTCCATATTGACAACGTATTCTCCAAAATCCATTAATTTGAAGACTTGTTATATGCATGCTAACTAGATGATTGTAGATTCCTAGAGACAAGTCGCCAGTCATTTATGTACACATTTCCAGTTCACTCAGCAAAGATAATATAGCTACATTTCTTGCGCAATATCTTAAATCTAATACGGTTACTATGTAGGCTATCATCTATCGGTATGGCTACTGGCAGAAGCTACTGGCATCTGTGACAATGCCAATTTCCTTAGATTGTATTGTAGGCTCTGGTGCAGTCCCCCCAACTACATTTTTCAAAACAATCGATTATTCAATTTGATCAATTTTGATTGGAGGGATAACTCTTCACACTCACACGAATGACCTGACTACAAGTCCTCACATGGCTATAGCAATAAGCGACCCAGCCACTTCTAGTAGCGCCCTATTATTTTAAAGGTATTTCATTCACAATGAATTTCCTTTGACTTCAAAATTCAAAGGGTATATTTCAATGCGAAAAACCCGAAGGCAATTTACAATGTTGACTTGCTGACGAAGTTTGCGACCATGACATCGCAATTACCCACGTAGATTTTTACAACTGCACGGAATGCTTCACTCAAACCGGTGATGCTGAAACGGACATCCAATGGTGCTGCATCTTTTGACCAGATAAAAATTGGGGGGGGGAGGACTGCACAAGAGCCGTATCGTGTAATAATATTTCCCCAAATGTCATAGACCTGTGGATTTCAAGAATTTTCATTATTATTTTTTCCGTCTGTCAACACTTTATGCTGATATCATGCTGACTTATATGTAAACAATAAAAAAAGACTGAGACGCTCTCAATAAAGGCGCCTTTTGACCTCCCTTTTCTATTGTCTGTGACATTAAACCGCACGCGCATTCGAAAGCTAGCAAAGTAGATGGGATTTCTGCTCGGTGCTCGCAGTCAAATTATTATTATGCATAGCACCCTGCATCATACTGTGTGATACTCCGAGTTCAGTTTCATCAGCCTAACCATCATCAGAGGAATAGTGGTAATGTGTTATACATAAATTGAATATAATAATATACATAAATCATTGATGAATTATTTAGTGCAACTTTACGCCATAATGAAAAATACGAAATTAATATAATGTAAGTTAGGCCTTAACTTATTAAGTATGCTGCATAGAATTACAAAACTCGTCCTAAATTAGATATTTTTAATTTTTTAAGTATAATTTTCAATTGTACATTTCTAGCCTACACTGCAATGAGGCTATCTAAATTACAATTTCTACAGATGATGAGTCGTGGGCTACCCACCGATCATATTATTCATGGACCAACAGACTATTGGATAAAGGCAATAACAAATAGCAATAACAACCTAAGCTAGCCTATATACACTTTAGTATTCAATAAAGCAATTGATATCTTCATTGATACGGTATATTTGGCTATATAGCCTATGCCCTTTCCATGTTCGAGTAGATACAGGCCCTATAAGCTATTTAGAGGCATACGCTATCCAGTTTCGTATTCAAGCTTTGTCAAAAAACTTATACTACTATTCGGCCCCTGTGACGGCTAATTAGGTATAGATCATTATCAATCATGTGGTCTTATTTAATGTAGCCTCGTAGTAGACTGGTTGCAGGCTAGGCCAATTTATATTTAGCCAGTGCGGAAGATCTTTATCTAATTTAACCAATCAAGGCTATAACTTTATTTTATCTTTCAGAGATAGTCAATTCAAAAATATATGACAAGTATGTTATTTGTCATTATATTAGGCTATTATCATTTTTATTATTAACTTAAGTCGTTGCTTGTTAATGAAAACTAATTTGATGATTGTAGCAAGTCTCTAAAGGCCACACCGTTATCCAAAAAAAACCCGTTCAACGGATCCAGGATAACCAGCATAGATAGAACCTGAATTTGAAGTCGCAGTCGGAGCCGAGCCGGAGCCTTTCACATCAGTGTCGTGGAGCCGGAGCCGGAGCCGATGAGATAATGCATCGGCTCCACAGCCCTGCTTGCAACCTACATCATGGATCATTATAGGTTTACCTGAACCTACTTTTAGTGATCATTGCTGTATCAATTATCAATCATTTTCGATGAAAGCTCATCAAATGTCGCCTTCAGTTGAATGCAACCGACTCGGCTCCTCCCATCTTGTTGATGTGTGCTTCACACGGTTTTTCTCCAGTCTCTACTAGGTAGGAAAATCCCCCATCCTTCTCCAAAAAATATGACCACACTTTCGATTTTTATAATGCGCTTTGGAGGACCCATCACACACGATTAACGTGAGGGTAAGAGGATAATGTTCTCAAACAAACTAGCATTTCATTTTTGTCTCTGATGTGACCTTTGGCGCGTAGGTGTGATCGAGGTTAGGAAGGCTTGTCTTCTTTACTGAATCACCGAGTGAAAAGAAAATCCCTTTTTCACTATCAGCAGTATATGTAGCAGTGTATCTGTACTTTTGTTTGACGGAGAAAGTTGATATCAAGACAGTGACAGCTATATGCACAAGAATAAGTAAATTGTTTGTATTATATTTCGGGTCTAGTTATACTCCGTGACTCCGACTCCGCATCCCTGGTTTGCAGTAGGTATTTGGATCATTGATTTGAAGAATTTCATTACTTGCATGAAACGGTCTCTTGAAAGACACTTTAATTTCTGAAACAAAGCTGCTGATTTTCAGATAATATCTTGTGACCAGCAATACTTTATTTCCGGCTTTCGAGTGACTGTCATCACGAAAAGTATTCCTACAACCTTTTTTATCTCCATAATGGTGCACATTACCAGCTCCTAATTGAATGTGGTATTTCACCTTCAGGGCCAATATTATTAAGAACTCTATCCAGTTCGTATTCAGTCTTTAAGTTTGTACAGTCAGTAATGTGCTTGAGAAGTATATCTGTAAAGAACAAATCAATAAAGAAGCTGATTTGTTCAGTGTTATTCGGCAAGTTGATGTCATGATTCAAACCATGTAGACCACTGATTTGAGGAAATTCGTCAAAGTTATCATTGCCAGGTAACACTCGATTCCAAGAATTGTGAATGTTATGAGAGCTGTTATGACTGTCATCCAAATAATCTACGAAACTATCGGAAGTATCATTATCTTCGGAAGAATCATCACTAGATAAGTTCATTATTGCTGTTGCTAATTCAGTTGATGTAATTTTTCGATGCTGACCCATTGTCTAAGTTTGCAAGTCAGAATGAAAATCGTCAGCTAGATAGCGTATATCCTGATGTTTTGAATTTTTAAAATGTGAACCACACTTCCGACAACACGTAATTGACAACAAGTTCATAGATAGTTTCCCGAGTCAGAGTGGATATCAACTCTGACCATGTTCTAACCAAACTAGCAACTATAGATTTTTATATTCTGAACAATATCAATAGGCCTACGTTTTATACAGCTCACAGAGTGCCAGGAGAGACGGTTTCATTTTGAAAATTTCCATGATATTTCTTGACGGTCTCTGATGTATTTTTGTATGAAAGTTTCGAAAATCATAGTTTCGAAAAACCTTACAACTAACCCCTTTCGAGAAAATTGCGAAAATTCAAAATGGCGGAGGGAAAAACCGAAACTAAATTCCGATACTGGATTAAAAAAATTCCCTAGGATTTTGTCAACAGTTTCCTATGTAATTTGACCCGCTCTCTTCAAATATGAATGTCAAGAAATCATGCGACTGGCCCTTTTTGAGAAAATGATGACAGTTTAAAATGTCGGACATGAAACCGAAACTGCATTCTGGGACTGCACTAAAAGCTTCCTATCTATTTCGCATAGAGTTTCCTACATACTTTGACCCACTCTTTTCAAATATAATTGCTAGAAAATCATACGATTAGTATTTTTCAAGAAAATAACAAAAATTCAAAATGGCGGACATGAAACCGAAACTGCATTCTGGGGCTAGATTCAAAAAGGTTTCAGCTATTTCGTCAGCAGCTTTCTGTGTTATCAGCTATCATTGTTGAAGCACTTTTCGATAAATGAGAAAAATTTAAAATGGCGGACATAAACCGAGACAGTCTGGGCCTCGATTAATATTCATTTTGCATCAACAACAAGTATTGGCGGTCTGGTCAATCTGATGCAGACCACTGATTCACATATTTTGGTTTGTACACAAGCGAACATGACACTTCCAAGAAAATTTAAGAACCTATTAGGACCTCAAAGACTAGTTGTTGATGCATAATACATGTCAGCCGTGCCCCAGACTGCTGTTTCGGTTTCATGTCCGCCATTTTGAGTTTTCGTCATTTTCTCGAAAAGGGCCAATCGCATGATTTTTTGACAATTATATTTGAAGAGAGCGGGTCAAATTACACAGGAAACTGCTGACAAAATGCGTGGGGATTTTTTTATTCCAGCACTAGAATTTAGTTTCGGTTTTTCCATCCACCATTTTGAATTTTCGCAATTTTCTCGAAAAGGGCTATTTGTGTGGTTTTTAAACCATGATTCTCGAAAATTTCATACAAAAAATACATAAGGAACAGTTGAGAAATATCATGGAAAATGTTCAAAATGAAACCGTCTGGCACACCGTGAGCTGACATGAGTCAGAAATTTATCTGCATAGAAAGTGCATCATTCATCCATGAATATGACTTCAAATTACTGTCGAAATGATGCAGGTTTAACGTCAATGTATTTGATTTCAATTTGGGTTTTGAACAATTTTATCTAGGACGAGCTGTGATCGTCCTCCGTCCTCAACATGTCAAAGTACAAAATCGCTCAATTTACATATTGCAAATTTTCAATAAGAAAACACGTTAATATGATGAGGAATCAGTCACGGGGAGAACAAGCATTTTCTGAGCTCTCCTTCGATATCCTGATCGTCAAAGTCGGCGCACTAGGAAATAATTGGTGATATGATAAAGATTTCACAAAATCATGACTGCTTTGACTAAAAATGTTGTATTCTCACATTTTCATCAAAATGTTCATGTTCGGTATCTTTAGAATCCTTACGAGGAACGGAGTGCGAGTATGTAAGTCTTGTTTGAATAAGTTTGATAGTTCTTTTCAAACGTTTTCAACATCTCTTTCCATTACCGCTAAAGTACAGAAACAACATGTAAGGTGAACGAAGGTTCAAGCAGAACAATTAGCAAGGGAATGTCTTTGTTCTCTCACGTTGACTGCAGATTGCTTACCTTGCACGATTTACTTCGCGCTCCTACAGTCGCTCGTGGTGCAACCTTTAACTGTCGATTCTACGAGTAGTCTTGCACCCACGCAACGCGAAAAATGGGATTTCTATGTTTTGGTCAGTCAGCGTGCATGAAGAATACTCACATACCCCAAGATCATATTTTCTGAGCGTCCACAGTCATGGAGGTGTCCGTGACTAAGGCCTTAGCCACACTGCGAGCTTTTCCAAGCGTTTCTAAGCAAAGCGTTTTGCAGCAAATATGAAGTCATCATTACAGCAGTTGTATAGAGTGCCACACTGCGAGCAAAGCAAACCAGAGCGATTGATACCGTACGGACATACGTTTGCTCGATAAGCTCGGCACGCTCGTGTTTGCTTTGCTTTCAGTGTGGCTGAGGCCTAATAATGGAACGTTCCGTGTGACTTATAAGAGCGTTCCGTGACTATCATGGTAAAAGTGCTCATGTAAGTGCGCAAGTGGAAGCAGTTCTTTAAAAGATTCAAGGTCTTTCAAGTTATACAGTTTCTAATGAATATGGTTAACTAAAATGACTTGATAAGTACCGTTGACCGTGTTTTGACCGCCCCTGTTAAATACATGGAAATTCACGGAATATTTAGTTTGTTATCTTCGGTATGAATCTTCCTGACACCCACATTATCCTTCATAACTCGAAGAGCGGAAAGAGAATCAAATGACACATCAGCTGATACTTACCATTGATAAACAAACCTCAGAAATCAGGAAAGACACGGTCAATGTGCAATTCTGATGCCGATTGAAAACTGCGACCTCCACGTGAGTCAACAATGAGAGTGGCAATGTCTCCAATCTGAAAATGAATAGCGCTGAGAATTCTTCCCTTCTTGAGTTCGTTATCTAACAAGATCGGATCTTTGGGTCTTGGAATGTTGCAGTCCTTAAGAAAAATATTGGAGAAATTTCTCAATAACAGTTTGGAATGTTGGACTAGAAATCTGTTGGCATTAATATCTCAAGGCAGTTGCATCGATAAGCTTAGAAATAGAAGCAATCCTCTAAACAAGATTGCATCAATTTTATTTACATGCACACTGTAAATCATGAAGTCTTATTTAAGTATCAATCTGAGTACTTAGCAGAAGAGTTCTAAAATTACCACATTTCAATTCGCAGAAGTACTAAAATGCTTATCAAGTACTAATTGAGCACTAACATGATGAAATATTAGTATAAATAAATTATCCGGTCAATGTTGATTTCCAAAATATTGTAGAAATGTGTTATTAATATAATTAGTTGAAGAAATCAAAATATTGATTTGAAAGCACATTACAGAAAAACTTGTTTGATGAGATATTTGTTCTATTTTTGTACCTTTCCAAGTTGATTCTGAATAGATTTTGGCCGGACATTTAAAATGTAAATACAGTCCGTTTCATAAAAAGTGGATCATCCTAAAATTTGACTAAATAAAACATAAGTATGATACAGAAAGCATTTTTCATGTTATTTCATTTCCCTATATTTAAATGTCCTTATATAGTCTGATAAGCTATGATACAGTAACGGTTCTTAAGAAGCTAATATTTTGTGGCCCTACCCTTATTGTCAATGACATTACCAATTCGTCTAGGCATTGATTCGATGATATCGTTGATTTTTGACTGATCTGACTGATCTAACTTTCTCCACTCTCTTTTTAACAGTGACGTAAGTTGTTCGCAAAACATTCACATAGCGTTCAGAATTCATGGTTCCTTGCTGTATGTGAAGTTCAGAGCGGCCATTGGTCCAAATGCTAGCCCAAATCAGTAGAGTCGCACCACCTTGTACCCGGGGAATGTCTCGGAATTTCCTGATCAGATTTTGTCCATAACCTCAATCGACCATCACTATCCTTCAGACGGACTGATGCCTCATCAGACCAGACAACCCGATCCCATTGATTTCGCCAGTGACAATGACTCATTGCCCATCTGAGACGTCTTTTTGTATGCTGATCTGATAATTCGATCTGAGAGGGCCTCTTACAGCTCTTGAAATTCGACTCAATAAGTCTTCTACGAATAGTGGACTTATACGAATAGTCTAGTGCAGCCATTTCAGTTAACGAGAGACTTGGATCAACTTTAACAAATCTCAAAATTAGGCGGTCTCCACGTTTGGATGTTTTGCGTGGACGGCCAGAGCCCTCTTTACGACAGAGTCGAAAATCATCATTATGCCATCGATGCACATTTGTGTAAGGGACATTTAGTCGCTTGCTTGTAGCTCGCAAAAAGAACCCTAGTTCTTTCTAGCAAGGCCGACACTTTGCGTTTTGTGAATGCGATCTCGTTATTGTTCATTTGTGCTTTGTATTGTTTTCAACCGGTAAGAGATAGATTTCTAGCTGAAAGCAATCAGGAGTGCTGCCAACACTATCGCAACGAAGTCAGGAAGCTATGGAACATGAAGTCCAGTTAATCACATGTAGCAGTTACATTATTGTTGATGAATAATGGTGCTATACTGGCTCTGATTGACCGATTTTCTTTATTTTTGTTTTGCTTGATAGCTTTTGGCTTGTAGAACAACATGTTACATAACAAAGGAAACAATTGAAATTTTATAAGAGTGAGGTATGATTTTGTGTAACATTGCTAAATGAAGATCAAATTATCTACTACTTTTTTATCTATAACAGGAAAACAACTCAATATTCATGCTTGAAATTTCCAACAATGATATTAGTAAGCACAACTGACATATCTTCCAAATTTCAGAGAAATTCGTTCAAGTTTGGCGGAGTTAGAGAAAGTTGAAGTTAAGGCGATGTTTAAGGGTGATCCATTTTTTATGAAACAATCTGTATTTTGGAAAGAGCCACATTTTTTTATCTTAAAATTATCGATAGCGAAATATTTTAGCTGCCAACAGCAGTTATCTTCAGGCAGTCAGACTAATCCACATCCGTATTCGTGAACATTCTACCAACACATCTTTATATGTCTACTGTAAACACATACATGTACAGTACGCGACAGCAAGTTGTCATGCATCTACTACATGTGATATTTGCGCTTTGAACTTGGTTAGAATACTATGACGCTAAGATAGTGAATTACACCAATTTCTATGTTCCTTTATTGTTGTTCAAAATCTGTCAATTCATGGTTAGGGAATGATATCTTGTCTTGCTTGGATACTACTGTGATTCATTCATCACATTTACTATTCAATACAAAGCGCACATTCAGTCATTGATCATTATTGCGTCGAGATGGATTCACGCGAAGACCTTAACCCTATCGAAAATTTGTGGGCCATGGCAAAAATGGGTATGAATAAAGTTCACTGCAAATCAAAGCAAGAACTGGTCTCAAATCTCTGTGGCATCAAGAACAAGAAATAAAAGAAATGTGTGAAAAATTGGTGGAATCAATGCATAGGAGAATTCAATCAGTCATAGATTCAAAAGGTGGGTGGACGAAGTACTAGGCTATTCAAACAGTTAGTGATGCAAATGTTTGGTAAGCAACTGCTTTTTCACTATCAATCTGCACTCATTGCAATACAATGCATTTTAAATGGACTAATAGCCCGTGTTTTTATGGTGTATGACAACTTGATGTCGCGTACTGTACAATCATGCAATAATCAAAGCTCATTTTCTAATATAACAACGACTTCAATAATATCAACCGACGAGGACACCACAAATCTCAGACTCCGTGAAGCGTATTACACCAAGAAAATTCACTATCGATTTGAACTGAATAGCTACAGTGATTTTCTTTTTCATTGAATACTTACCATCCATCTAAATTTGACTTCACATTTTTAGACTGTGTCTACGGTTTTTGTATGCTTCTTCTCTTCCCTCAGTCAGGTCATAGTTTTATTATCGGTACTATGTAACCCGATACTACCTGCCTCATAGCTCTCTTATCTTCTCTCTCTCTTTCACTTCTTTATCTATCTCAATCTTCTATTTTCTATTTCCTATCCAACAGTTGAATCAGTGTCAATCTCAAATTTTGCTTGTAACGATATTCCTTCTATAGTTGCCTGAAGATAGATGTTGGTGGAAGCTGAAATATTTCGCCATCGATAATTGAATGTTGTAAGATCAAAAAATTTGGCTCTTTCCAAGACAGTTATATCCTATTCGAAGCAATTAAAAGTACATGTAGTTTCATTTGATTTCCGTGATTAAGACGGAGCTTGGAGTGCTGAAGTGCCAAAATGTAGCGCATGCACACATTCTCCGCGCGGACATGATATGACAACATTGAGCATGTGAAGTTTTCATTTTCATAATCGCGAACGGTAAGTTAAAAATTTGATAACAATCATGGTATTCATTCTTTTCATGCATGGTGACATGTAAATTCTAAGTGAACTCCTTTGAATTTCAAACTTGATGCTATTAGCACTTGCTGCCTACATCTGACTATTTTATTCCCTGTTGACTTGTGATGTATCATGAAGATTACAGAGTGCCGGTTCGCCTGGGCATTGAACAGAAAGATGTCTGCAATCTTTATGATTATCAGCCGCACGGCAAGCCAAGATAAATAAATGCAGAGCAGCCTGTTGTGCAGTCCTTCAGCTTGTACAGCCTTTCTAGATATTTTAAGCTAGTTTGGGCCATTCCGAGTCGTAGTGACCAGCCCCTGTCAGGCGAAACGCAGAGTCTACGGCTGTCAAGGAATTGTTGTGTTTGAATTGTTCAAGTCTGAGGACATCTTTCTACTTTTTATGTAGTACAGAAACTCTTGTATAAACAGTAGGCTTTCTTCCTAAGTATATGTTATACTTGTTTGGATACAACTGTTATTCAAAATAGTTTGTATCTAGCCATATTCTTTAAGATGAATGAAATTTTATTGATTCAAATGCATTTGTGCTTAATTGCCCCTGCTGTTCTTGTAGATGGATGTGCATATGGGATACAGCGATTAGATATGCCGTATGGCATTTATCGACTTGTGCAGGTGCTAGTCCTATTTGGAATCCTATTGCTGTAAATCTTACTCTGTAAATGCGACCTTGACTTCATTTGTCGGATTTGTAGCCGCACAAAATAAGCGGAGTATCTCAAAGATATTTCATTGTTATCTTTTCATCTCAACAAGCGTCATTCATTCATATTTGAAGACAATTACACGTAGCTTGCACGTATTTGACAATTACATACGCGCTAGTACAGGCAAACAAAGTCAAGGTCATATTTACAGAGTAGGATTTACGGCAATAGAAATCGACATCCTATGCAACTCACTAAATGAGTACTAATATTTTCGCATTCAAAGAATACTAGATTTCGGAGGTCATTTCTTCGTCGCAGTTAGCACTCAGGTCCAGTATTTTGCACTTTGTGAATAGCAGTGTGTGTTGGCTTGCATATTCAGGGATACGAAGACCGCTATGTACTAAAGTATGATCTATCATTCTCTGTTAGATTGTTTCCAAAGACTTTTTACATGTATATTGCCTTTGAAGAAATACAACATTCGCAGTAGCAATAAACATTTATTGGACATGATTCTCAGACACATGCACTGGCAGTCAAATATATTGCGATGTAGCGTTGGTGCACCTCATAGTCCGGCAGCCAGGACGATCTTCTCCAGAGAACGAGGCTGAAAATGAGACTCTCACAGCACAATGTACACCCTATACACTGTAAACTGCACAAAGTTGAAAAGATAGTTGGCATAACCACTAACCTTCACCGAATAGTACACAGGAAACATCCACATATAACTGTTAAAAATGATGACGCCATAATTTGATGCTTCATGATGTAAAAATCCGTTAATAGCAGAAAAACAGCATTTCACGGACATTTCTGTTCATACTGCAAAAGACATTGAACTCAATCAATGTCAGTCCACTTTTACGGATACAAACTGTGTAAAGTTTACAGTATGTGCCCATTACAAAGCTGCGCGTCTGCCGAGTTCTACCTGATTCCTCTTCTTGTCAGATAATCTACTTATTTTGTCAGACAGAATATTTTTTGATATTGCATTGTGTAACAGGGAAAATGACTCAAATGTGACATGGCATATGACTAGGGCATTCGACTTCCAACTCTTTAAGCCGTTCGCTCGAATTCTTTGCAGATATCATTATACATGTACAGATTGTCATTCTGGCCATGACTGCACATACATCAACCAATTTGTACTCAATGTATATTTACTTTTTGCTCTCTTATGACCCGAAGGTTTTGAATAAGCAACTTCCACGTCATGACGGCAAAATCTGTGGCATGCAAGCAGCAGATCAGCGCAGTTCTAGTGCTCTTGCCATGCCTAGAGCTCATTCACAGTGACACTTGATGAATTCTCGTAGATAGCTTGACCATTACATGTATTTGGTTAATGCACATATTTATCAGTCATCCGGAAAATGTTGTCTGCTTGACAGTGATATACCCGGGCGATTTTGAAAATATTTCTACAACATGCATTATTTACAGAAAGAATAGTCTTGATGTGCTGTCAATACGTAATTCAAGTTCGTGTGACTGTCTTCATCGTTAATAACGACAATTCCACTCCAAAAATAATGTCTGCATGGAGACACCAGCAGATTAAATGATTAGAGTTCACAATGGCATGTCAGCGAATGATAGTTCACCATCCCTCTTGCAGAACCTAAATAGTCCGGCAGCGAGTTTCTGCAGGGAACGAGGCCGAAACGGACACTTTCACAGAATGATGTACATCTTCTGCCTACTACGAAGCGGCACGTCTGCCGAGTTCTAGTGAGTTCCTCTTCTTGTCAGACAAGATCAAAGAAAAGCACATGTTAATCCAATGGGCCGCAGATTGCAGTTTTTGGCTAAAATGAATTTTGCTATGTTTTCTCTGATTAAACGAAAAGTACTAAGCCCAGAGTCATAATTTTTGGCATGAAAAGTCTTCAGGTCATTTCCTTTCCTGTTCATGAACCCCTGTCTATAAAACTAAACACATTTAAATTTGGCGAGCCTCTTAATGTCGGCATTTTTGAACATTTTTGAGCAACTCTATCCACATTCAACCACATTCTCACATACATTGCCGATCAGATGAATGATAAAAGCACATGCATATCATAGGAAGTGACCTGAAGACATTCCATGCCAAAAATTATGACTCTGGGCTAAGTACTTTTCGTTTAATTAGAGAAAATATGCAAAATTTCATTTCAGCCAAAAACTGCAATCTGCGTCCCATTGGATTTACATGTGTTTTTCTTTGATCCTGTCTGACAAGAAGAGGAACACACTAGAACTCGGCAGACGTGCCGATTCATAGTAAGCATATGGTGTCATCATTCTGTGAAAGTCTCACTTTCGGCCACGTTTCCTGCAGAAACTCGTTCTGGCTGCCGGACTTCGAGGTCGAGGTCGGACCGGATTTCGTTGCACTTCCGCAAACCTAAATTTCATGAAAATTCAAAAGAAACATATATTTGTGCATCCTATCGTGCCAGTACTCATGTATTCTTGATTTTTACTTATGTATATAGGATAATGTTTTTAACGTGAAAGATACAAACAAGTAACAGCAAAAAGCAGGATAGGCACACCAACGTGATTCTAGTTACACCACTCTCTGGATCATGCTGCACTTGTTACGTCTTCCACTTCTGGTTGAGAAAATGGTAAATATTTCAAGTTTTAAAAATGTTTTGAAAGTAGTTGGGTTATCCAAGCAGTGATGTCTCGTGTAAATCTTCAGAGTTGTGCGTTACCGACGTGAATCTTGCCGTTAATTACAGAAATTCACTCTAACGGCGACCATTTGCTTCTGGTGATAGCGTTTGCGTCAATATGCGAATACCGCGGGCAATTTGTCATTCCTTTTTTTGTCGCCCGGTCTTCTGTAAACTTAAAGGATGAGAGAAGTACAGACTGGTGCTTCCAGAATCCATCTGATTTGAAGCAAATATGTGCTGACGCGAGGAAGCGATGCATGCGGGCTATTAACTCTACATGATCATTCACGCATTGAATGACTACTTTTGTGCGTGGTTATGACGCAGTCTGGCAACCAGAAAGAGCTTCTGCAGTGCAGGAGGTCGAAAGAATTGTGCAAACCTTTTGCCTAGTACGAATCTGCGCGTCTGTGATGTTCCTCTTCTTTTCAAACAGGATGAAAGAAATATACATGTAAATCCAAGGTATCGCATACGGATGTTTTTGGTTAAAATGAAATTTTCTTTACTTTCTATGATTAAATGAAAAGTACTTCGTCTAGAACTATTAATTTTGGCATGGAATGCTTTCAAGTCAAAATACGCCAAAATGAACACTATGCGTGTGTCTTTCTCTGATACTGTGTGACAAGACGAGAAGCAAGATAGAACACGGCAGAGAAGCAGACTTGTAGCAGACACAGGTGTACATCATTTCTATGGAAGATTATCTCATAATCCGTCTCGTTTCCTGCAGAAGGTCGCTCTGGCTGCTGGACTATGGTAGAGGAGATACACGATACGATCAGTACATCAGAGTAGAAATGAGTATTACAACGATAAACATTATTTTAATTTAGTCTTTCATTATTAATGATGCGCCCACAGAATTAGACAGGTCGTCTCTTCTTCTGCTTGACTAGAAGGGAAAGATTGGAACATGTAGCGCTAATGAAATGGCACAATCTCCTGACTAAATACCATAGCAATCGAACAATGAGCAGCCAGCTCAACATTAAACACGCCAAATTGTGTAAAGTTTCAGTGACTGCTATCAACCGGATCACACAGCAAAGAGACACGGCCGATGTCAAGTTCTACAGAGAAGTTTGTGAACGTTTTTTCATGCGCCCGCTAACTTTTTATAAAATGATCGGAGGGCCCAACATTATCGAGAACACTTTCGCGCAATGATCTGAATTCTTCGAATCTGAAGGAGTCGTGGCGATCGGAGTATTTTGAAGGAATTCAGAGCAATCCGCAAGCGACGCACGACTATTTTTCCTATCTCTGTAAGGTATTAAAAATTTCTTTTTGCCCACTTAGTAAGTTTCTGCATGTGCCATCATTTTGAATCAGTTTGCACTTCTAGCAAAGTGATACGATAAAACAATCTAATTCTGTGGATGCGCCATTATTCATTGAGGCACGCACTAAGTACGTCTTTCTTTATAGACATTACTTAATCCGCTTGCAAATAACATGACAACAAGATAAGCTGAAGAATATGAGTGAAGTTAAATACGCAGTTCAAACGCTGATCCTTGACACCACCTTTGAAGATGTCTCATACACATGAAGTCGTCTTTTGCTATCAAGGTTTCTAAAGAAGTTGGATATTACTTGAAGTAATCAAGGTGTGTTTTCGTTCGATCACCCAATGAATAACATTTACATTCATTACTTGCATTACCATACAATTCAATGAGAATCACTCTCCATAACATTTCCATCAGCATTCAATGACGAGATTCTTATCCGTTTGCAAAGAAAAATGATCAGAAATAAATGACCAGAAGCTTCTGTTCGACAGAGTTACTGTTATTATTCGCATCCCTGGTGTCCACACTCCAGTTTATGTTTGCCTAAGAAGACTTGTATGTACCGTTGAAGTAAATTTAATGAGCAAAAATAATAAATATTGACAGGTAATCTGCGCTTATATAATCACATGCCTAACTGGACCTAAAATAACAATGAATACCGGACCGGTGACTTGTTGCATCTCTACAAAGACATTCTGCTGAACTCTTCTCCTCTTCCAATCAGACAGTAAATCCATTGAGGAGCAGATTGAAATTTTCGATAAAATGAGATCTCCAGTGTTTTCTAGGAATTGACGAACGGATTCACAGGAAACACGCAAATTTCTCATTTGACCGAAAACTTCAGACGACCTCCCATTGGATAAGGAGCAAGAAAGCTTTATAAAACAGCAAGAATTACAGAATTATTTCTGAACTCCCGCAGTATATCGTTAGTGAGATTAGAAACATAGAGTAGGGATAAATATAGGTAGAGTGTCGACTAAAAAAAGTATCTGTATAGAGTGAAAATTTTATATTAAAAGATTCAGGTTTTTACTGAGATTGCGTTCCTGTGGTCCAAAAAATTATTTGAGCAGTTTTAAAAATGTCAAAACTTTGCATATTTTTATACTACGGACATGATTCATCTTTATAAGTATTATGAAACAAGTTGGATATCAAAAGGAATGAATATTTGCTACAAGCATCCTAACTAAGCGGAAATAAAGCTGATTATCAAGGGAATTTCACGACCCGCATTATAATGGAAGTCTTCATGAAATAGTCGCGATATTATTCGTGCTTACTTGGCTGAAATTTCAAGTTTTTAATTCAATTTTCACCGGCATGAATCTATGATTCACTAAATTCATGTTTCATTTCTTGAATCTGAATAGTGATGTGGACCCATCTATATCCTTCAAAGTTGATTGAAATCATTTTCCTTGATTATGTTATTTTGCTCTACCAACGGCAGTTTGCGTGTGATATGATCTCGCTTAAGGAGATTCTCTTAAAGTCAATAATGACAACAAAAACAGGTCATCGAGTTGCCAATTTAACAAACATTACTTCTCCAAGGCTGTCATAACACTGAGAATCCGCAAAACGCCATAATTCCTTCTGCATTACTATCATGATCAGCCAATTCCGTTGTAATTTCTTCAAAACTGCAAAAATTTGCTTATCTCACATTTGGCAACAATTATCAACCATATCTCCCATGAGTTCATTTAATAAAATCGAAAGTGTATACACATTGGTGATTTAATAAATGCGGAGTTACCACTCTACCTAATATACTTACTCTATGGACAAAGTGTAGAAAGGAGCAAGAAAAAAATTAAAGGTGTTATCGTCCAAGCCTTTGACTCTATAAAGCTGCATGATGGCCAACACAGTGTGCTACATCTATCTGTACAATTAATAATTGGGAGAGATTGGCTCTTCCGCTGTCATATTTTCGGGACAGATCGCAACTAATTTCTCATTCTGTTCATCTGTATTTTTAATTGTTCATGTCGTAGATGGCGAAAGAACTACAATGTAAATAATCTTGGCAAATGTCTTGAATACACTGATGTTTATTTCAATAGTTTAATTTATTCTAATTCTGATAAATCTGTCTATACTGTTTGTAATGAATAGTACGGACAGTTATTTTGGCCGGTAATAGTGGGAATGCACTGCAACAGTCTCCGATAATTGAAATGATGCAGAAAAACTGCCGAAGATGTAGTGTACGTGTTGAGTAATAACTATTACAATGGTATGCTGGCCCATCCCAGTAAACGACTCACAAATAATGCTCAGATCACCCAGATTGTTCGAATTGCAGTAAAATGCACGTGAAAAGACCTTCATAACGCAATGTTCTTCCACTAAACATTGTAGCAATTTGTTTCGAAATCCCGGGGTTTGGAAAAGCACCCGTGATTGCAATCTCTACACTGCACTGAATTCCTCCTTATACATCGAATATTCCCTCCTGATAGAAAAAAAAACATCAATGAACTGTTTCATTTAATTGTTAGAGAATTATAGGATAAAAACAACATGAAATGATAGCAAGTGTCAGAAATGTTGCTTTATACACTTTGTAAACGACTTCGGTTCTCGGAGAATGTTAATCTTGTAGCACGAGTTGATGAACTGAGTGATGAGGAGCGCATTGTACTTGATCTTCCAATGCTGCGAAAGAGATACTCCGATACCATCGAGGAACTTCTGCGAATTCTCCGTCTCTTTCTTCTCGTCATTCGCAGAAAGCTGCTCCGCATCACGAATGAGAAATAGACGTAAGGATTGGCGCAACTGTTGACTGATATCACGAACATTCCAAGTTGATGCTCAATCGTCCCATAATTGTATTGCCAGACTCCTGTTCGTCCCAACATATAAGCAAATGCGTCATAAGTAATGCATAGAAAGTAAACAATAGTAACAACAATAGCCATGCGTGTGAATTGTTCTGCAGCCTGGTCTTTCTTCCAAGACCGAGCAATTACATGCGATGTTCGGAGCTTGTTAATGATTGTCCCATAGAAGAAGATTAGTGCCAGCAACGGTAACGCATAAATGAAAATAAACCACATGACTGAATACACTTGCAGCATCAGTTTGACTGTCGGAGTGAACTTTTGACCGATACAGACACCAATACCACATACCTGTCTGTATTCCGTCTCCCAGATATTGGGAATTGCAAACAATATGCTGATAAAAATTACTACAGAAAAGCAGATCCTACCATGCACGCGCATTGTCATATTTTGATACAATAGCGGCTTCGCAACCGCCCAATAACGTTCAAGGCCGATCAGAACAATGTTTAGAATGGAATATTGAACAAAGAAGAGATAGAAGAAAAGACTATGCCAGCCTCGACAGACTAGAATATTATCAAAGACAGCATTACCTGTCATCCACATCATCGGTTGAATAATTTGAAGCGCCGACATTGTGCAGACAATGAGATCTAAAATGCTTTGGCAAGAGAAAAAGACAGTGGCTAAACGTGATCCGAGAGGCTTCTTGCTAAGAATGATGAAGAGGATAAGATTGCCGAAAATGCCGAAAATATTGACGACTAATTTCATGATTTCAATGATTGATCGATTTGGAAACCAGATTGGAGATAGGACAGTGATGTTGTGATGCTCGAGACAAACATCGACATCGTCAGAACCGTTATTGTAAGAATAATTCATAATTTCTGTAGAATTGAAATCAATTGAAAAATCAAATGAATTTTCAGCACTTCTGCCACTCGAGATATTCAAATATTGCTCCATGACTGAAGATGAAATGTCCATCGTGATATTATAAGAGATGAGTGAAATATCAGGTTATTAGATAATTGATACTTTATCATGTGATGCGCGTGCCAGTTCAGCTCTAGTGTTCAGTGATAACAATGATAATATTCGATATAAACAGGATGTGCTCTTTACCACCCTCTGGATATTTCAGTCAGAACTAAGTCGGTTCTTCTTGACATAAGTTCACGTAAGATGCAAGAAATATGGGAATATCTAGAACATGATGTTCGAATTTCTTCATTAAAGAAATAAATAAATTCTATAGTACTTACAAATGTATCTGGAAGTAGTATGTTGGAATTCATGTAAACAACAAGAAGCAAGTAAAAATTTCTGTACAGATGATTCAGGCAACTGCAAGCGATTGAACATCTAATCTAAGCTTACATAAGTAATTGAAAACTCGAGATGATTACTGAAAACTCTGATAATGTATAGAGGAAATTGCACATCCATTATCTTGAAAAAATCAAAAATTGTGTTTCTTAAACGTTTTGTGAACTTTGAAAACATGATATTTCAATGCTTCTTTAATGCAAGTATAAAGAAGTAAAGTAAAGTAAAGTAAAAAGTATAGTGTTCAATTCAATTTTCTTTAATGTTCTGTGTGACAGTTCAAATTTTTATTCCAACAAAAATTAAGAACTTTTGGCTTCCATAACAAAAGGTGAAATTCCCTGAAATGCTTCATTAAAACTTCGAAAAATATTGCTGTGTCCGCGCTATCGTCATGAAACTTGGGAAAGAGTCGCATGGAAATCGGCCTATATATTTTCACTAAATATACAACATAATACTCACGCCTTGATAAGATTTTGTGCAATGCTGTAAGCGTCAAACAAAGAAGATGATGGCGTAGACGTCAGCAAACTTGGACTTTATACCTGGGTTTATGAAAATAAACTTGTTTCAAGCTTTAAACATTGTTTTCGGGTAATTTTTCACTAAGTTTTAATATGCGTCCAACCATTTGAAGAAAGTAGAAACAATGTATTTTTAACTCCTAACGTCATCGAAATGACGTCGCGATATAATTGGTTCTTGTGTACACAAGCACGACTAAATGCAATTATTGTGCGTCAGCACACTAGGTGACATGCCACGCGTAATTCACGCGTAATTACGGAACACCCCAAACATCCGTGGTTAAGGACATTCTATTCTTCTACCCACGTACATACGCGCTGCACTAACAGTCAGAAATCACTTGATCTGATGCTGTTAAAACATGGGAATGTTTATGAATACGCGCGGGCGAGCGTTTATAGTTTGCGCGTCGTCTACGGTTGTCTGCGTTGCCGCTTGAACCACGGATGAACCGCTAAGCATGTTCTGTCTTCCCTGAGCATGAAATTGAGGTCCTATCACATAGTTTAGCCTCTCATACATGCAGACACATGAGACGCAATACTTCGGTTGTCCAATAAGTTTTGAGATTTTTTTCTATTAAAAACAAATTTATTTCCAATGATCAAAAAATATATTCATTAAGTTACATATGAACCTCCTACATCAATCACAGCTTGGCAGTGATCCAGAAGTCGATGTACCTCATTGTGGAGGTCATCTTCGTTGAGTGACCGTACCCACTGCAACGTGGCCTCTTTGACTTGGAGGTGGTCCACAAAAATTCGATTTTCCATGTCCCTCTTCAACCAAGTGAACAGAAACCTGTCATTGAACATGGTGTTTAGGCCTTCACGATGGAAAACTTTACGGAAGTTCTTCGCACAATTCACACGAAGTTCTTTGTGTTCATCTGAAAGCTCATGTGGAACCCAAACAGAAGTCACACAACGAAGTGAGAGATCTTCGGTCAAGATTTTGTGCGCAGATGATTTGGGGACATCAAGCCATTAGGATATCTCTCTTGTCGATATTTTGGGGTCATCTTCGACTAACTCACGTACGGCATTCACCACTTCCGGTACTCGCACCGACGAAGGACGACCACTTCTGGCTGCATCTCCAAAAGTGAGACTCTGGCCTTGATGGTCCGCCGATGGCTGAAAGTTAACCCACCGAAAAACAGTTGCTCGGCTAGGGGCGTCTTCTCCATAAACCTGTTGGAGCTCCTCAAATATTCTTTGACCACTTATGCCTAATCTCCCTCGGGTGTAAGCATAAAAATCGGTAGTGCTCTTTGTTGGCAGACATGTGTGGAAGAGAAAACAATTTCAGTCTTTAACGTTGAATCTGACGACGCGTTGCACAAAGACAAGAAACTTCTGCCCGGATAGCACTGAATGCTTAAAGCGTGCGTAATTTGGCTCGAAACGATATCGGAAAATCGATAGTACGCTAGTGCATAACCCTCAGAGACCTGAGGGGGGTCCAGTGGACCCCGGAGCCACATTCTTCTATTTCATTTTTTACGCTGACGATATATCAACCACTCAAGCCCATACAAAATCATCATTTCTGACAGTGAATCTGCCTGTGTTATTTCATTTCAATTGAATCAGTAGAAGTATGCCAGATAGGCCAAGGGGAGTCCACTGGACCCCCCTCAGGTCTCAGAGGGTGTAGAAATTCCATCACAAAATTTTTGTAATTAGATGAAAAATGATTTCGAACATGTCCAGGATGGTGTATAAAGAGTGAAAGTCATTTATTCATTGTTTGCATCATGCTCGTAGATGTGCAATGTGTTGGAAGATCGCAAAATGTGAATATTTTGCTTTCGCACATGATCTCGCGTGACTGGTTGGCCTATATGAACAACTCGACATAAATCGATGTCCGAAATGAAAGCTATCATTATATTCATAGTTGAGCACCAAAAAACAAAAACAGATTGATGACAAACTTTTCACAGCAGTAATGATAAGTTTGAGATCTCCACAGCTGTTTTTGGTTCTAGAAGTACAGCAATTTTGACTCATTTTAGGTCTATTTCTGATAGCTTTGGATAAATTTAAAGGAATGTACAAATGGAAAGGATTAGCTGCATGAATTCAATCAATTTCATCAAAATCAACTATCTGAGGCTTTATGGTGACACAAAATATCGTAAAGCCGCCTCCAATGATGAAAATGATGCTGTACTAAATGTGGTTGACTTACAAAAACACCATATTTTCGCACGTGTTTACTGAGAAGGCTGAAAGTCACTCAAGGGATTCGTTATACCAACCTGCTACACGCAAACATTATTGTTTTACTTAAAATCAACTTTCCTAATGTTTTGATATCAATTTAAGCAGGTAAACTAAGAATATGTTAAAGGGGTCCACTGGACCCCCCCCATCAGGTCTCAGAGGGTGTGAAAAAGCTCAGGTCTCTGAAGGTTAAGGATGCATCTTTTATTTTTAAAGGGCCAAAAGACATATCAAAATGCAAGTAACAAGACACAATTATTGCTCGAAATTAGGGATAATGATGTTTGTTTCATATTTCATATGATAATGGGTTTTTAGGTTAATATAATATGATGATACTAAATGTGACTTAAAGGCTTGCCGTGGGAGCAGGATGTCCCATGGGATGGGAATTCGCATAAACATGCGAGAAGCTCAAATAGAGCTTATACCGGAACCTAGAATAATTAATTACTGAGTTGCATCCTCAGTTGAAAAATGGAGACAGACCTGAATAGCTGCTATTTCATCCATTATCAGGAATCATGAACAGACCTAGTCAACATTTCTCAACTTACCGGCATTGCTTTTCCTTGCATCTGTTGCACGGTTTCATATTTATGATTTTAGTTATGCAAGATGTGATGATAATATCAATCTTCTTTTCTCAAGAAAATTGTGCATGGAATGATTGTACGCATACCCTATTTTTATCCCTACCAGCTATTCAATAAAATGATATTAAATTTCTTTTTTCTGATTATGAATCAGAATGTGTGATATAATGCTCGTGTAAGATACAATGCTGTCAAAATGTCTTAGCCCACCCTTGTGCATTTTTATAGATTTCTATGTATACGGCCCAAATAGCCACGTCACAAGAAAACTGCATAATCAGAAAATGGAGATGTGAGATTGATGGGGTTCGCGCAATCATAGCTTAGACTTTATTTGCTCCAATGTGAGCTCTTCATGTCTTTGATAATCTCCACTGAATGACATCGAAGACTTGATTTCCCGTGCTTTGGACTCCTACTTCCACAATCCCTAATTTCATGGTCCATTGCCCACAAATGGCAACAGAGGAGTTGATGCATATTTCAGCTTAAATAATGTTTGCATCAAATTGCATCAATTTGTTTTATCTTTTCAATTCTCGACTTTGTTAGCTTGATGCATGAGCTACATTAGAGAAGCCATATGAAATGGCATGACGGGTAAATAATTATGAAAGGTACCTTGAATGACACTGGAATCTGTCATCATCATCCTAAGTGATAGTCTCTACAGTGATTGATAATTAATCTGTACACTTTATTGATGAGCACTTTATCTAATTTGCATATTCTACATTTTGATCTGCATATTTCTACATTAATGTCGGAAAACCTGTAGTGTCGTTGCTCGATGAAAGTATTTTGCAAAGATTTGTTCATGTTTTCTACTTCATTTGTTAATGCAGATCAATTCAAAGCCAGCAATAATATTTTGGCACTTTATTTGAATGCTTTTACTTTACAGAACACATGCTGAAACTAGCTGCTTTAAATATTTCTTTCTATTTAAAGTGAAGAAAAGTTTTAACTCGAAGCTTCCACTAAAGCCTCTCCGAATCAAAATAAAATTTTATGCGCATTACTTCAATAAAGGCAATGCAATGTAATTTGCGTTGTTGTAATATAACACAATTTGTTCTCTAAACAGCTCAAAAATTCTTTCAATAGTTCAGGGAACAGCAAGGTGAGATCAATGATTCGCTGCAGTGGATCGACTTGGCATTCACTCAACGATTTTCCCCAAATCTGGGTGAGGTTTATGGTGCCAAGAATTGATGAGTCACTACAGTCAAATACTTACGCCTTTCAGGCGTAATTGCAGAATTTGAGTGTTATATACTTAAACAAAAATATCTTTCAAGGGTGGGCCAAGAAATTTTGACAGCACTGTATAATGAAAACATGTCTGTTTGAAGCTTCTGTATTTCATCCTCACGCACATGCATGCAGTCTATTTTCAAACACGGATAAATGTACGTAATGTGCTAGGCACCGGCATCGTATGAGCAATATACTTGAACTACACCTGCAAAGACTATAAATACAGTTGACGATCCACTTAATATCCACTTAATAGCGCTACAATTGCTACAAGCAGGCATCCACTCGCATTGGTTAGTAAACATGCAGTACAGAAACGAGGCAACATGTGGTATTCGATTTAGGCTTGTACGCAAACTGAAAATGGGGAATATGAAGGTAAAAAATTTGACGAACATGCGCTCAAACAGTTTTGCTGGAACACTTAGCAACGTAATTGGCCTCAGTTCCTCAATACTAGGATTGGACTTTTTCGGAACAGGTGAGACGCTACAAATTTTAAATATTGTTGGAACTTGTCTCTGAATGATGCTACAGTTAATAATGTTGCACAATGGTTTGCTGATAACTGGTGCAGCAAGCTTGTAGAGAATATTTTGAATCTCGTCTGATCCTGTAGCTTTCGACGTTGATAATTTTTCAAGTGGAATATTACATGGGATTCAGAAAGGGGACACCAATCATCATCAGCAATCAAAAAATCAAAAGCTTCCTTTTTTGCTTGAAAACGGAAGTGAAATGATTGTTGATAGCATTGACAGCGTCTTTTGAATTATCGAAGTCTTTGGGGGCATCCATATATTGCGCACGCAGTTAGAGGGGTCTGAGGGGCACGCAAAATGCGCTCGTGCAGCTGCATGCAAGGGGAGGGGGTGTTTTCCAAAATGCGAGCGTACGCTTTCTATCTTATTAAAAATTAACGTGAGCTTAACTTACAGCTAATTTAGTGACCAACAATCCTATTCTTGCTGTTTTATTTTGAATAATTTATCATCAGGAAAACCGTTGCCTTTGAAAATCTCAATAGTTTTGTCAGCAGCAGACTGACAAAGATCCCAATTTGAACAAATCTTGAACGCAAGAAACAGTAAGGATCTAACTGCTGCCATTTTATACTTTTCGGGAGCATTAGCGAAATATGGAGTATATACTCAAAGTAAACAAGCAATAAGTAAGAAAGCAAAGCACAATATAATACTCGCGCAATATGATGTGATAAGTAACAGGCAATTTACATCAAATAGGCAAAAAGGGCGAAAGAGAAAATGCAGAAGAAGAAAAAGAAGACCTAAAACAATTTGTTCCAGCTGGCACTGATATCACACTTGTCTCGACTCCACACAGCTTCCGTGGTGATCTTCTAAGTAGGTCATCAGACTGACAGAGTTGGTTTTAAGTCGAACCTATTGTCACAACAATGGCAAATTGTACGTTCAGAAAGATGGTGTACATGGCACGGATGCGGAGTCATTTTGATAGGACTCCGACTCCGGGTGGCAAGTATATGTAGTCTAGTTTTTTGAAAAAAACTGGTAACATGTATCATAGATCAATATAGGCTTACCTGAACCTATCTTTAGTGATAATTGCTGCATCATTTATCAATCATTTTTGATGAAAGTTTATCAAATGTCTCTTTCAGTTGGATGCATGCGACTCGGCTCCTCCCATCTTGTTGATGTGTGCTTCACACGGTTTTTCTCCAGTCTCTACAAGGCAGGAAAATCTCCCATTCTTCTCCAAAAAATATGAGTACGCTTTCGATATTAATATGCGCTTTAGAGGAGCCATCGCACACGATTAACGTGAGGGTAAGAGGCAATGTCCTCAAACAAACTGATAATTCCTTTTTGTCTCTGACGTGACCTTTGGTGTGTAGGTGTGATCGAGGCTAGGAAGGCTTGTCTTCACTACTAAATCGCCGAGTGAAAAGACAATCCTTTTTCCACTATCACGGTTCATTCCCTTAACTATTACAAGCTTTGCATGCAGCAGTGTCTGTGTACTTTTGTTTGACGGAGAAAGTTGACATCAAGACAGTGACAGATATGCTTGAGGACAAATAATATATTTGTATTATGTTTCTGGTTATAGGCTGGAGTCCGGAGTCCTATCATTTGATAGGACTCCGGGACTCCGACTCCGCATCCCTGGTACATGGGCAGTCACCTCGTGCTCGTAGTGGCTAATATCCATGTGATACATTTTGAAGAATCACTTTTCTCAACAGCAAGATCTTGTGGTGCTCAAGCTCCCTGATTGTGGTATCGCTGTGTGGACGATGTGCTTCTGCAGTGGAAGATGAGGAACTGAATGAGTTCTATGATTTTGAAAACTCCTTTCGTGAAGGCATAGCTTCTTCAATGGAAAAGGGGAGTCAACCTTGTCTACCATTTAAAGATGTATTCGTTGACTTCTGTACATGTACAGTATGTTTTCTATGTACAGAAAGCCTACAGATGCCGATCGCTACCCCAGACGTGACTCCTGCCACCCCAATGAGGCTTTTCTCAGTATCACTCGCTCCCTAATAACTCTAGCAAGGGTTTGGTCTTCAAAGACTGTTAATAATGAGTTTCTGTATGTACAGGGTGTTCTGGAAGCATGCGGTTACTCAAGGGCTGAAATTGAAATGTCCTCACACCCACAGAGAGTGGATGAGCAACGTAGTAGTACGGAGTATACTTTCTCAGTTGTTTCATTCCTAACGTTGCCGATAAGATTGCTGGCGTTCTACACAGTATGGGAATTCGCACTGCATCGAAGCCTGTTCAGACAATCCGCTCTCTGTTATTGAAGAAGAGACCTGAGCCTTCTCAACAACTTGGTGTGGTTTGTTCTTTCGAGTGTTCAGATTATGACTGACGATATGCAGGTGAAACACAAAAAGACCTGTTGAAGAAGGAACAAAATAACACAAACGTGGGGTTCGTAACGTCGACGTTGTCAGGTCAGAAGTTGGTAAACACGTGCACGAGCTCCACCACCGAGTTGATTTTGACAATTTGCAGGTAATCGATCGCTAGGAAAACTGGAGGAAGAGGATCCCCAAGGACGCTCTGTAGACAAGACGCCTCGGTATCCACCACCAAACCAAATATGAAATCATTGCCAGCTTGGACAAAGTGTTTTCGGTTTTATTTTTCTTCTTCTTTCTTTTTTCTTTTTCCCTCTGCGATGTATGGTATTGTGTTTTGCTTCAGTACTATAATTTTTTTCTGACTTGCATTTTTCCTTGTTTATTTTGATTACTTAATTTACTACCTTTCCTTTTTCTCATCTACTTCTTTTTGACAATCATTTATTTGGTTTTTATCATTCTCTTCAATGAATATTTGCAAATTATGCGCTTATTTTAAACTTATTTACCTGCTCGCAATCTTATGCTCATCATTATTTTCAGTCTTTTTGACATTTATGCATGTTTTTGTGTGCCCATCTTCGATGTGATTCTCATCCGTTTTCGCGCATGTGTTGAATGCTACCATTGTCCATTGCAACCAGATTTTCATTTCTTTATTCTTTATAGCACTATTCATACCCGATCATCATCCGCATTGTTAATTGATTTTCTGAGTATTGATTATTTAACGTCATGCGTGTCTGGGTCAATCCTGCTATATTTACTTTAGTGAATAAATCAGTCGCTTGAGAATGGCCTGCGTCGTGGGCCGAAAGATCTCGCACAAATAAACTGTTATTTAATTGATCGATCTAAAATGTTGCGGGAGTCTCTAGCTTGAAAACTGTTAGCATCACAGAATTAGATTCATCTGCGCACGTCTTCGGTTTCCTAGAAAGGAAAGGTTGTATGTAACCGAAATATCGAAATGGCACATCACAGAATTAGACAACTTGCTCCTTCTCGAATGGATCATACTCGAATGGATCACCACCGAAGCAGACATGAATTCTGAATTTACAATCGCTATGTAAGCTGATTGCAGACTTGCAAGGGACGAGAATGACCGTTACAGTCTTTGCAACTCGTCAGACAACAGATACAACGCGATGAACACCATTCTCCTGCAAGAAGACGACGGAACACAAAGAATGAAATTTTACGAGTGAACGAAGCGACGAGAGTTCACGATCACAGCACCAGATCAAGGAGCATGAGATGACTAATCGAACCATGTAAATTTCCCAAGAATACGACGCGCAGAAACATAGAAAATCACAGAATATAAAATAGCATTCGGAGAAAGCTGCACATGACCAACCGCCCAGCACGAGAGTTGTCCAAACAGTGTTCAAACTGTTACATTGGTGAGGCCTATTATGGACAGTGGAAGTGCCAACATGATAGTAGGCCTACTTTACTAAAGCAACTAAAACTACATGTATAAAGTATCAATTTTCAATTCAATAAAGACATCGGACAATGACTTATAGTGCTAACATGGTTCCTGGAATTGTCTCAGACAGCCTATTCATTCGCGAACTTATTGTTTCCGTGATTAGCAAATACTCTTGAATTCTGAGCATGTGAGTTTTTTGAAGATGTCATTCGGACTAATCTCTGTTAATTACCTGACATATTGCAGATGTGCAGTATACTAAAATATCATAGTATAATGGCTTTCATATTGGGCGAATAGGAAAATATAAACCTAAGCCCTACCAGGACTAAAAGTTATCATAAAGAAAAGAAATTATTATGAAGTTTATATTAAATCTATATCATGTAATTATCACAGAAATATCTATTCCATGCCCAGGTGAAGTGGCACTTTGAAACCTTTGAGATCATCAGAGTCTGGGAGATCCCAATACCTCTTATCAGAATACTGAGTAGCTAATGGCCCATTTACTTGATCTAATTTGTACATTTTTCTGATCATTTTTTGAAGCTATTTAGAGCTACAGCACACACTTCTACAGATTCATTAGATTTTGCAATAGGTTATGGAAATAGATAGCGATCTGAAGAACGTCCATATGAACTCTGCAATGATAGAATGTCCATTGTATCAAAATATCCTGCAACAAATTGAACCGTTCTTATGCTTGTCATGCATTTAAGATCCATCGCACGATTTCTTAAAAAAGTCTCCGAAATCTAAAAACTGCTCAATTATCCACTCCTCTCCTTCTTGATCTGTTTGGTTTTTTCAACAGCACTTTCTGCATGCTGCATTCTATCCAATACATTGTAATTTCGTTCTCTAATGTTGCTTGGAAATAAATTACAATAAATTGGAATATTGACTTTTCATTCGTAGAAATGGTTCCATACTTTTAAATGAAGATCTTTCGAATTTCGAGTATTTTCAAGTAATTGCTCAAATCAATCCTATCAATCTATATTTCCGCTCATAAGTAACTTCCTAGTCTTTTTGACGCTATCGGAATCGCAGGCAGAGATCATCAAGGGACAGTCAAAAATTCAATAAAAATCGGTCAAAATTGGTGATCTTAAATTATGCATTGCTATTTATGGAAGGATGATGAATGAGTTGAGGAAACATGCATCCTCATTTGAAAGTTTACACACGAAATAGAGTGCAGTGTGAATTTCATGCGATTCGGACCGGTACTTCAGAAGTTATGACGGGGTGAATATTCCCCCGATCTTGATGCGCCTCATTGCCTGGCATAAAGACATATTTATGAGACGTTCATGTATCACGGTCAAACCACAGAAATATCAATCTTCAATGGGCGAACACAATACCAACTGAGGAGTGGCCGAGAAAGTAAAAATGAGCTTCCATCAAAATGACGATGAAATATTTTATTCATAAAATAGCAAATGATTTATCTTATTACACCATTTATATTATACACCCTTTTTATTGAGTCCCGAAAACACATGCCGACATCCTTCAAAGATTATAAATCTATTACTGGCGGTACGCTGAGGGGGATTCATAACAACATGAGCTTCTTCTCTTGAGCTAAAAGCATCCGAATCTTGAGGCGTGCAAGCTTCGTCCACGTATTTGTATCCTTCTTCAGCACGTGCTTGAATTGCATATTTTCCGTTCTTCAGTTTTCTGACTTTTTGTATGATAGTAGGCCCAGACCTATAAACAACAGAATAACTTAGACGTGTCATATGAGCAGAATTATCAATTATCGCAGCTTCCACTGCGCTTTGATCCTCATAATTGCTGATTTCAAATTCTGTATCTTCACAAGTTTTATCCATCGTGTCACAGAAGTGGAATTGAACTGAAAAATAGAAAAGAACGCACATAAGTCAGCGGAATTCACATACTATTCATTCAGCGTTATAAGACCGGATCCCAAAGGGTTCAGTCTTGCTGAAATTGGCACTGAATTTCATTCATGTAGTCCCTCCATAGAGAGGGTAGGCACATCCTCAATAAACAGGGTAGATCATTTGGGGGATGCAGCTCAGAACCAATGCCAAATCATCATGATCTATGATAAAATCAAAACAAATTATATTCAAAACAAATCATATCAAAGCATAGAAGTAGATAATAGTACGCTGTAAACTGTAGGGCACAAAATTTCGCTTGAATTAGGCATCAATTCTAACCAACACAAGGCACGAGTAGGCACGAAGTTCATAGTGCCGAGTTCGTGCCCATTGATTTTTCCTTCGATTTCATTGGATAAACAAGCAGTTGATTTGTTGCCTATTAGTGCCTAGTGGCGCCTACTGGTGCCTCGACGCACTAGAAAGGCACTAACTAGGCTTTAACTGGCACGAAGTTTATAGTATCGAGTTCGTGCCCATTGATTTTTCCTTCGATTTCATTGGATAAACAAACATTTGGTTTGGTGCCCATTAGTGCCTACTGGTGCCTCGACGCACTAGAAAGGCACTAACTAGGCTTTAACTGGCACGAAGTTCATACTGCCGAGTTCGTGCTCATTGATTTTTCCTTCGATTTCATTGGATAAACAAACATTTGGTTTGGTGCCCATTAGTGCCTAGTGGCGCCTACTGGTGCCTCGACGCACTAGAAAGGCACTAACTAGGCTTTAACTGGCACGAAATTTCGGCTTCGTGCCTAAGTTAGTGCCCTACAGTTTACAGTGTACACCTAATAGTAGATAATGGACTTTCTATGGTATTGTTAATTTCTTTGTCTTAGGCACAGAATCACATACAATCACACTCAGAATCACATACACAACGACATGCACAGCACCAAAATAAAAACCAGCCTAATCACCGTCCACCAGTGATAAACAGTAGTACAGCTTCGTCTAGTGGCGATGATACTTCAGCTGCCACTTCTCAGAGGACACCTCGAAAAAATAGTCAGAACTACAAATCTCAATCACATAATCACATCTCTCACAGGACACCTGCGCAAGGACAGAAACATCAGAAACAGCGTCCTCAACAACTGCAACCTGAAACACATATTCAGCAAACGAATTTATCATCCTCTTCAAATCAACAGCAATCACTCTCACAATCTACCGAAAATCTGAAACCGCCTCGTATTCCTTCCTCAACACTTCCGGTATTAAGTATTTCTTATCGGTGATATTTTGTTCAAAGTGACGTTGAAAAGTAATGTTAAACGGTTTCGATGACAAATAATTAATACAGCATATTCAACAATATAGTTGAACAAAGAACAAAGAAGAGTGGTGGAATCCGTCCTATTTCCGCTGGGAAGACGTTTAGCCGATTAGCAGCCAGAATAGCAATTTAAAATATTCAGCCTAAATTGAAAGAAATTCTGATGCCGCAACAACTTGGGTTTGCTTGTAGCGGAGGATGCGAGGCTACTGTTCATGCTGTTCTAAACTATGTTGAAAATCCTGATAACAGTGGCCATGTAATCGTGAAATTGGATGTTGCTATGTCTGAAGTGCCTAAAATTTATCAGATGATGCTACAAGCCTATTCGTTAGCGTCTCCATTATAGTTCGGCAGCCAGAACGAGTTTCTGCAGGGAACGAGGCCGAAAATGAGACTTTCACAGAATGATGTACACCCTATGCCTGCTACGAATCGGTACGTCTGCCGAGTTCTAGTGAATTCCTCTTCTTGTCAGACAGGATAAAAGAAAAACTCATGTAAATCCAATGGGACGCTGATTGCAGCTTTTGGTCAAAATACAATTCTCTGTGTTTTCTCTTATCAACTGAAAAGCATTAAGTCTAGAGTTATAATTTTTGACATGGAATGTCTTCAGGTCGTTTCCTATGATGTGCATGTGTTATTATCATGCTTCTGATTGGCAATATACAGTATGTGAGAATGTGGTTGAATGTGGATAAAGGTGCTCAAAATGTTTGCGTTTGCCGACATTAAGAGACTCGCCAAATTTAAATGTGTTTAGTTTTATAGACAGGGGTTCATGAACATGATAGGAAATGACCTGAAGACATTCCATGTCAAACATTATGACTCTGGGCTCAGTACTTTTCGTTTAATCAGAGAAAACATACAAAATCTCATTTTAGCCAAAAACTGCAATCTGCGTCCCATTGGATTTACATGTGTTTTTCTTTGATCCTGTCTGACAAGAAGAGGAACTCACTAGAACTCGGCAGACGTGCCGATTCGTAGTAGGCATAGGGTGTACATCATTCTGTGAAAGTCTCACTTTCGGCCTCATTCCCTGCAGAAACTTGTTCTGGCTGCCGGACTATTACTTTTCGGTGATAGACGCATTGAACCATTCACCGGTTTACAACAATGTGATCTTTCCGGTCCATCAATGTTCGCTGTAGGAATCTCGTGCATCACGAAGAATGTTTCCACTAAACATTTGGTATTTAGATGATGGGACTATTGGCGGACCAGCGGCCACTGTGATGCAATCAATAAATGATATCATTCCAAAATTATCGCGCATTGGTCATCATGCTAATCCGTCTAAATCAGAGCTCATCTTTTTATCCGATGTGAAAGATTCTCATGTAAAACAGTCAATTGAAAAAATCCTGTCAGACATGAATGTAATTTCACTTACAGATATGGAAATATTGGGATCACCCATTTATAGTTCAAAAGTGTCAACAGCGATTTTGAAGAAAGAACAATGTCTTGAGCGCATGATTGATCGATTGAAAGTCATCGATGCTCATCAGGCTTTCTTTCTTCTTATTCATTGCCTTGCAATACCTAAATTTTTATATATAATAAGAACAACAAAAGCCCATCTCAATGTTCAGGCTCTGCAATCTATTGACACCGTCATTCGACAGGGTGTTGTAGACAAAACAAACGTCAACTTCTCTGAGACTAGTTGGCTGCAAGCAACATTGCCCATCTGTAAAGGCGGTATTGGTATTCGCCGGGTAATTGATGTAGCATTGCCTACTTACGACTATCCACGCAGCAACTCCTCTGATTGATTCTATCCTTTCAAATCACACTGGATCAGCAGATATCAGACGAGCAGCCCTCTGAATGGTCATCACGTCATCAATTAGTGCCACAAAACCCCGAGTTCCAGAAAATGTGGGATTCTACGGCGCTTCGGAACGATTGGAAACCTTGTCAGAAAGATCCGTAGATCAATTTGAATAGGCAAGATTGCATTCAGCATCATCGAAATCTGGCGCCTGGATATCGGCACTGCCAATTTCCAAATTCGGTACAGCATTGGACAGTGAGACATTCAGAATTGGAATCTTTTTGTGAGCTACTGCTTGCGTTATGCGACCTTGTAAGTGCAAGTGTGGACATAACTGCGACGACAAAGACTACCATCCTCTGTCCTGCAGACTGACTTCTGGAAGGATTCCACGTCACAATGAAGTGAACAATATTGTGAAAAGGGCCCTAACTCTTGCAGACTGTCCTGCCATTTTAGAACCACAAGGGTTGGATCGTGGAAATAGGAAAAGGCCAGATGGCATCACCAGCTTCCCTTTCGCTTCTGGTAGATGTCTCGTTTGGGATGCTACGGTGACAGACACATTTGCCGTGTTAAACGTCAATGACGCAAGTATCCAACCAGGGCGAGCAGCTGAAAAAGCTGAACTCCGGAAAAGAAAATACCAGTCGTTGACAGACACTTACAAGTTTGAGCCTGTGGCCTTCGAGACCTCATGTGTGCCTGTCCCCACAACATCATTGGGTCTAAGATGATGACGGCTACTGGGGATTATAGGGAAGGGATGTGGTTGTGGTTTGGCAATGCTCACTGCATTAGAAACACCTTTCTTGAGTGTGACTTTTATTAGGTGTTTTCATCATTTTTATGGGTAATTGGTCATCATGTTTTGTACAGTGTTTTATGATTTCATCTGAATATTCTTTTTATTAGAAAAAAAGATTTACAGAGGCATGTAACCAATATATCCATGCAGTGAATATCGTAGGCATAGAAGTGTAACTCATCATCGACGTTTAGTTGAAAGTGATGTTAAAAGACTTATGTTAAATATCTAATGATAGACGGTTTCAATTTACTCACTGCTGAAATCCATGTCAGTGCATTAACATAGAAAATGTCAAATTTTTTATTGCATTGACTAGATATAGACATATTCAACATTATAATTCATCCTAGCATGAAATTTCTACATTCTGCCGGACAATGAGTTGCAATATTGTCCGGCAAATGCCATGAAATTCCTATGGAGAAAAACCCAATATATGTCCGCTACCACAGATGTTTCAGTGGCCGAAGGCCGCAGGCCTGAGGTTTTTATGTCTTTTAATGACCTAGAAAACACATTTTAACTATTATAAAATATGAAATTGCTATGCCATAAAAACCAGGTTTTTATTTTGACATAAAAAACCTGGAAATGATATCTGTAGAGTTTGAGTCAATGCATAGAATTTTCATCATTCAAAATGATGATATCAATGTATCATGGTAGCTATCATGGTAGTTATAAACATTATCTCAAATATGAAATAATGCCATAGCAGCAATTTGACATTTGTATCTGGAGCTTGATATGGATCAGTGGCCAGTAATCGACTTCTCGAGATTTCCAGACAACATGATTTCTGGAATAACTATAGAAGAAATCAATCAGATTCTAAAAATTGATGAAAATGAAAACATTCAATTGAACCCAACCACATCCACTACAGAGAATGAAGAGCTTGCACCAACATTAGGGTCAGATAGAAAAAGAAAACGATTTGCAGAACCAGTCAGCGATCAACAATTAGAAAAGAGAGCTTTAGAACAAGTACCCGAAGGAACGAAGAACCGCAATAAGTGGGCAGTAAACTTATATAATACCTGGGCTTATGATAGGCATCTGCTAATTGACGAATCTAATTTCCATCCCTTCCCACGTGAATTTCATGATTTGTTACACTGCCGAAGAAATTCGATTGACTATTGGCTTTCTAAGTTCATCTACGAAATACGAAAGAAAAATGGCGATCGGTACCCCCGGAACACGTTAGTATCCATTACTGCCGGAATCAATGCCTCCTTTTATGAAAACAAAAATGAAATGAACTTATTCAAAGATACAGAATTTCGACATTTTCAAAATGTCTTAGACAATACTTGCAAAGAATCGGCTTCTGCGGGGATTGGATGCCACAGAAGACAAGCGGAAGTGATTTCCAATGACGCAGAAGAAATTTTGTGGTCCAGAGGTCTTTTAGGGGACAGCAGTCCTCAGACACTAATTGACACCTTGCTGTACCTTAATGGACTACACTTCGCCTTAAGAAGTGGAAAGGAGCACAGAACGTTGACATTATCCCAAATTTCAATTATTAACCCGAGTGAGACACAGCCATATTATACTTTAAGATACTCCGAAAATGTTTCGAAGACCAATAACGGTGGACTCAAATATCGTTAAGTGGATCCTAAAGTTGTTAATCATGTAGATCAATATTCTGTTACTAATCCGTCACGATCCCATGCCTTTCTGATAATAAAATATCTCCAGAAGAGAAATGACATTCAATCTGAAGTTTTCTACTTGACCCCAATCTCTAATCCCAAATCTGCATGGTACAAGAATTTACCTATCGGACATAATGTTCTGGGGAAAACAGTCGGTCGACTATGTATGAAAGCTGGGATTCAGGGACACAAGACAAGTCACAGTCTTCGAGCGACCTGCGCTACACGTCTTTTCGACCAAGGTATTGATGAGCAGCTCATTATGAGTCGCACTGGTCATCGCACCACCACCGGCGTGAGAAACTACAAACGAATTTCAGAAATTCACAACTACAACACCAGTGTCGTGATTGACAATCAATCGATCAGTAACAAGCAAGCGAGTGAAAGGAACAATACATTTTCATTTCATTTCCATGAAAATTCGCATGTTACAATCATCAACAAAGGACCCTCTAATTAAGTGGTGCCGTTGACAGTTCGTTGTTCACGATATCTATTGTAAAATAGATATTTCTTGTAATGTTAATACAGCTCAAATATCTAAGAAATATTGTTTTATCTAAAAAAAATATAAACCTGGAAAGACATCTAAAAACCTAATTATCATATTTTATATACAATTATAATTCACACAAATTAGCTACATGAAACTTCACATGTCATGAGCAGCACAAAATTTGATGAAGGATTCACCAAATCGTTTGGTCCTTGCGCGAGGACATTTCAATGAACATCTATTGAGAGTCATTACATTGGGACAAGGGCGCTCTTCAAAAATAATTCGATGAGGATGATTAACATCTTTTTCAATTTTTCTAAATAGTTTTCTGCATGATGCATCGGCAACGGTAAACAAGCGAGACTGATTCATTTCACGCCCAATTATTCGTAAAATACGCTTCTCAATGAGGACAAGATATTTTTGTAGATATAATGTTAAATTACAAAAAGTGGGATATGCATATAGTATATAAGAGAACGTATGAAAGCAACATATGCACGAAAAATAAGTTCTGGGGGGACAGTCACAGAGCTTCAAATTCACAGATTGCCGTTGTAGACTGTAATACAATCGCTTAAACGAATCGCAAGGCACATTTCTTCATGACCAAATAATAAGATCATCTGTCTTTTTTTCGTTTCCATTGGTCCGCTATTTGGATCCACCCATCGTCAATTGATGTTGATGTAAAGCATGGATTCAATGCATTCAAGTGATTTGGGCCCTTTGATCATGTGACTTCACATGCAAAATTACACTGTCAGAGATTCGTCGGAAGATTTGTCTCTCAGCCACAGAATATCATTTACTTTTAGAATGAGCGAGATTTTTATGCACATGCTTCGTCCTCTGGTAAATTTCATGCATAATATCATCATCCTACAATCATTGTGACATAAATTTTGATTGGAATATTAATTCGCTTCAATGATTGTTGAATAAAAAAAAAATATATATAAAAATATGCATAGAAAGCGAACGCAGATGGAAGTATGAACGAACAGCATCATCAGGTTCACGGAGTGTTCCGAAGTGGTAAAGTGGCATATTGGCCATCAGATTGATATTTTAGCATAATCTGCATATATCTTTACTTTTCAAATCGGATAAAATTGCCTGGGAGCACGTTTGTTCTTTTGACTGACTTGGTGCTTTCTATGTCTGTGACAACTAAAGCTTCCTGTCATCATAGTTTATTCCTGTTATGGTAGATTATTATGGTTTCCAACTGCAATAACCTCAGCTGAGCTGAGCTGGAAATTTCCTCGACAGTACTTTTTGTAGTCAGGTAAACTTTCCTGATAATTACGACCATCCACAAATCGTCTATTAACAAAAAATATTATTATAGACAACTTTGAGCACCTCTGATAAAGCATTATTGCAGGAAATTGTAACATTTAGTGACAACTTGACGAGATAAATAATATTTTTAGGTGGCACTCTCATAAATAAGTTTGATATGCGAAACACCTGACCCAACGTCTTGCATTCGCTTTTATTTTGTAAAACGTCGCTTCTGAGTCCTTATTTGACCCTATAACCATTTAAAAGGAACATAATTGGTCCTTATTAGGTGCACAGATCTTTTCCCACGATAATGTGAAATTCTAAGTCGAAACACAATGCAAATCAAAGATTATAAAACTGATGCCATTCCAACTGATTCATAAAAACAAATCAGCTTTGAACATGAACTGAGATTTAGTGTAACTCAATGAATATTGTTGGTATTTCTCTAAAATTAGGATTACATGTATGCATCAAATTTACTCGATTCTTCAATTGTATTCAGTTTTAGATAATGAAAGCTTCCCTCCTGTTTAATTCCTGGATATCAAAGAACATTGATGAATCAATTTTTCATTTAAAACGCATCGGAATATCAGATCTCCAAATAAGACAAACCATGTTCTATCGCTAATTCACAAAATGTGGTCAAAGTCAATTGCTATCAAAGCAAAAATATCGAATATCTGTATTTGAAGTGAAGCAGCACTACTTTTCATTAAGAATCAAAAACGTGATGCTGATTGGACAACTGCTACCGCATCTTCTTCTTCGCTGCGGCAGAGATACCGTACGTCATGCGCGCTGCTAATTACATATTGAGACAAGTAGCCTGCTAATTAATAAACTTATCAGATCTCAACAGACATAGCCACCACGTGATATGTTTCGAGACCTGTTGGAGGGAGCAAGCGGAGATGCATGCATTCCAGGGATGCGGAGTCCTATTATTTTGATAGGACTTCGACTGCGACTTCGGGGGTTGATAGGACTCCGACTCCGGCCAGTCAGCACATAAAGTCTAGTTTTTTTAAAAACTGGCAACCTACATCATAAATCATTATAGGCATGCCTGAACCTATGTTTTAATGTTCATTGCTGTATCAATTATCAATCATTTTCGATGAATGTTTGTTAAATGTCGCTGTAAGTTGGAAGCATGCGACTCGGCTTCTCCCATCTTGTTGATGTGTGCTTCCCACGGCTTTTCTCCAGTCTCTACCAGGCAGGAAAATCCCCATCCTTCTCCAGAAATTATGAGTACACTTTCGATTTTAATATGATATTAATATCATTTTTGTCTCTGACGTGACCTCTGGCGCGTGAGTATGATCTAGGCTAGGAAGCTAGGAGGCTAGTCTTCTCTACTAAATCACCGAGTGAAAAGACAATCATTTTTTCACTATCACGGTTCATTCCCTAAATAGTCCGGGAGCTAGCGTGAAGTTGTGCAGGGAACGAGGTAGTACATAAAACTTTCACATAGCATAGTACACCTCTAACCTACTGCAAAACTTCGCGTCTGCCGGATCAGATCATTTGCTTTTCAGAAATAGAGAGGATAACACAATCATATGTATTTCCAATGGTAAAATTGTGACATTTAAGGTGTTGACTCCATTTTTTCGAATTTTTGCTCATAAAAGTTACACAAATTGGTATTTTGTTGAACTGGTTATTATAGAAATCATCTACAAATCATGATCTTTCAAATGAGTTATCATTCAGTGACAGAGGATGAAGTAAAGTGTACAAACAGACACTTTTCGTTAAAGTATATCAACAATTTTCCTGAAATTTCTATGTTAAAATTTGTAGTTACACCAACGAAAAGTGTCTGTTTGTACACTTTACTTCATCCTCTGTCACTGAATGATAACTCATTTGAAATATCATGATCTGTAGATGATTTCTATAATAACCAGTTCAACAAAATACCAATTTGTGTAACTTTTATGAGCAAAAATTCGAAAAAATGGAGTCAACACCTTAAATGTCACAATTTTACCACTGGAAATACATAGGATTGTGTTATCCTCTCTATTTCTGAAAAGCAAATGATCTGATCCGGCAGACGGGAAGTTTTGCAGTAGGTTAGAGGTGTACTATGCTATGTGAAAGTTTTATGTGCTACCTCGTTCCCTGCACAACTTCACGCTAGCTCCCGGACTACAACTATTACAAACTTTGCATGCAGTGCTGTCTCTGTACTTTTGTTTGACGAAGAAAGCTGACATAAGGACATGCACGAGCATAAATAATTTGTTTGTATTATATTTTGGGTCTAGTTATAGGCCAGAGTCCGGAGTCCTATCATTAGATGGGTCTACGGGACTCCGACTCCGCATTCCTAATGCATACACTCCAACCACAAGGCCACCGCACCGTCTGTTGAGAGCGTGAACTCGCCAGGAACTCTCCACGTGCCCGCAGTTACAGAAACATGCGGCTCAGCTCAGCATGAATATCTTCAAAATGCATCGGCTCGTCTAGACAAGACATGTACACCTCTAGAGTCAGGATTTCAAAGCCTCTAACGGTCATCGCAAACCCGTTAGATCGCCCGCCTCCGGTACGTGTTCGTTACACGAACTCGGCCCGGTAAACGGGTCGTTCCTACCGTCAGTCACGTAACCGGTACGAGCTCATGTACCCGAAGGAGGTTCCAAAAAAAAATCCGCCCTGCTGCTTGATTTACGGGCTTTCATTTAATCTCCAGTGCTCTGTATTTTAGCTGGAGATTAAATGAAAGCCCGTTTTTACAAGCAACAGGGCGGATCCTAACTAAAGAGAAAAGTCAAACATGTCAAATAATAGGTTTATTCTTCATGAAATTATAGCCACGTACCACAGTAACACTGCCTGGGATAGTTGACTAAAATAACAGTACCTGGGAAGTTTGACTGCAATTCGGCAACACTTAAACAATTCCTTGTGCAGTAATTGCCTTCACACTTGCAAACAGTTCCACGTAGAATCCATGTATAGGCCTACTTGGTTTGATATCCCAATCTTATCCGGAGATAAGAGAATCATTGTCTCTGAAAAAGGAAATATTTTTCAATGACATTTCAGGCTGGATTCATACGATCGCAAAAAGCAAGGATATGTATAGGATGCATCTATGCAAGAATTACATGATGAATTATATATAAAAGCACAAATGAAACAAAATTTGTAAATTAAATTAAGCAGTATTTACTATGCCAGCATCAATTATAAATAGCATGCAAAATTATGATGAGATTAACATTCAAGTCAATGTATGAATTAAACAGAGCTTCTGTAGACCTAAAATAACAAGCAATGCGTCAATCATGTCGCAAAGCATCTGCAAGCATACTTTAGGCCTAGATAGATCTTATCACGTTTGTTTAAATTTTGGCATCTAACATTGTAGGAGAGATTATTACTTATGTCTTTATATGCGCCTCTTACCTCAATTCACTAGTTCTTACATAAGACAGTTTCAAAATGAAGTTGTAACCTAAATCACACTTGTCTACAGTTTGCTTTCCAATGAACTTGGTTTCTGTTTTCTGAACGAACTGTAGACAAGTGTGATTTAGGTTAAAACTTCACTTTGAAACTATAAGTAGCAAAAGTATGCGTGCAGATGCTTTGCGAACCAACGCTTGATCATTGATGATGTCGCTGATGAAATACAATTATATAAACTAACCAGTTAGCAGTAGAAGAAGCAACATCCCCGTGACGCCTGCATAATACCTTTTACATTAAGCTTGTTTCAATCGGATCATTAACACATTTCAAGAACTTAATACAAGCCATGATAAAAGCGAAATTAATGTGAAAAGCACTACAGTCCCTATCAAATCATCTTTTATGAAGAAAAAATAATAATGCGATGAATTATTTGTATCTACTAAATACGGGAGGTTTGCACCGTACAGCTTTACTGATGCAGGTCTCATTGTAAACTGCACACCACTAAAACAGCAGTTACAGTAATATATCCGCTAAACTTAACAGAAAATATTCGCAAGAAACATGAAAATGATGACGTTACAATTGGATGATTGATGACATCAATTAAAATCCGCTAATATCAGATAGAGCGTCTCTACGGATATTTTCTGTTCGGAGTGTAAAAACAGCAGTGAAAGTAATTTTAGCTGCTGATTTTAACGAATATTTGTTGTTTATAGTGCACTTGCATTAGTCACTCGCTGTGACAAAGATAGTTTTTTTAAACTACAATACATCGTATCACTTGGCTCTCCTCCGAACTTCTATAGGGAATAGGAATAAACTCACGAGGATGCTGCTGCCTTCCCTGAAAACTAGACAAATTGATTTTGTTTACATCTGCATCAGCACCTTACAGTATCTCCCCAAAACCGCCGGTTAATCAGGGTTTGTACACCTAACGTCAGCCAGATAGCTAGACTCAAGCTAAAATTTTAGGCATGAAGCATTTCAGGAGAATGCAGTTTACTTTCCCTCCATAGAATAATATCCATATCAATGAAGAAATTTGAATATTGAAAGTAAATCAATCTCAAGATGACTGCAGACTTATGATTCTTGTTTTTTTCCATGATTGATCATCATAATCCATTGCAAACGATCTTGAGCAGAGTGATATTCCAGCATGCCTATGAACGATTCTACAGGTGATTTCATCTTTATGGTTGGACATGTCATTGATCTTCATGAAATGATAATGGGCAATTCCGTAAATAACGCACGTACGTTCTGACACACAATCTTCATTTCTCATCATGAAGCAATGCGATTCTATCCATGAAAATTGCACCATACCATGCCAAAATAGTATGAAATATTTATCACTTTTCAAATATTCAACAGTAGTCCCTCTAGCGTCGAAAGAGGGACTGCCATTAAATTAATTAATTAAATTGTTTTTACTAATTATATTGAAGGGACTACTATAATGTTTCAGAACGTTCGTGCGTTATTTATGAAATTGTTCTAATCGTTGTGAATGAATTATCTTTCAGGTTCAGACAAGACACTAAGGCTCATGCTATAAAAAACCCAGTTGCTCACCAGCTTATCAAGAATTTTCTGTACTGCTCGTTGGGCATTTCATGACTAATCGTCCACAATTCAATTACAATTCATTGCTACGATGATGTAACGTTAATGAGAGATGCTGTTTCATGTCGGTACAGCGCACGTCCAATGTAATTAAATATTGAATAGGCTTATTGAACGCTTTCCTTCTGATGAGTCCATAGAGTTAGATTTGTAAACTACACAACAACACTGTGTGACACATTCACAGATGACTGCTAATTTGTATTCGTTACGAATACATGCTGGAAATGTCTCATGTCAGCTCAAGATGACACAGATATCTATCAATCCGAACTCTGTGCCCCGACCGCACTCAAAAGATAGGCTCTAATTAGTGTATCTGACATGCGTGTGGAAGTGACAACAAGCCACGAGGCCGATTAGTCATCACAAAATCTGACAGATGAGACCACACTATGCCCATAGAGGTCTATACCTTATTGATGTCACAAAGCAAAACACCTCGATGGAATGCTGCATAAAATCGATATGTTGCAGGAAGTGTTGAGAAATTAAGCATGTTTATCAAAATAGCGAATGAAGATGGAACTAATGCATTGCTGAATTAGTGAACAGTGAAAACATGAATGTTGTTCAGGTGTTCTAAGCATGAATCATTGCACCAGAGAAATCAGTCAAGTCACTGAAGTCAGCTGAAGACATTGTATGAGATTGCAGTGCATGGCTCGATAGAAAATGTGCCCCTCCATCTCAAAATAATATGCGCATGTTATGCTCCACTGCAGGTAAGATTCTGACTAACATTTGTTGCTTCGAAATTGCATGCATTATGCTATGAAATACTCAAGATGGCTAATAAAAACATGTTAGGGACATATCAATAATCAGGATTTACTAAGCAGGTGGGAAGTATTTTGGGATACCGTACATAAATTAACACTTTAGATATTCACGCAGTTTGCAACTGCACGGTCTATGTCCACTTATTGAATGATAATTGTGCTTTTTACTTTTATCTTTCCTAAGTCAAAATAACTCTCATGTTGTCATTAAGAGAATCCTCTCTACTAGTACAGGGATTATTATTGGAAATTAAATATTGGTGGTCTACGTGGCACGGTGGCTAAGTGCTTGGCTAGCGATCTTTCGGTCCAGAGGTCGAGCCAAAGTGTCATAGGAAGTCGTCAGGAAGGGCTTCCGGACCAAATGGTAACAGCCAGAATAAAGTCTGACTCTGTGTCAACACAGTCAAGCCCCAAGTAAGGTAGAGTAGACGTTGACCTTAGAGTCCACAATTCACTTCAACTAATTAAAAAACATAATATTGCATGAATTATCAGACTGAAATGAAGTTATATCACGTCATCATTATTACGTAATGCATCATAGGCTATGCTTAACATTAATCGTGCATACATAAGCCTACAACGATCAAGGATACAATCAGAACACTAGAAGCTTCAGAGATGAAACAATACATATAATATGTCCGACATTACAGTTTAGTTGATCATCAGTCTGCAGCTGCGACCCCTATCCTGTTTTTCTGAAATATTTTAATATAATATAACAATGCAAAAAGTAGTCCACTGCAGGGGAAGGAGAAAATTAATTTATTTGAAATTAATTGATTGATGAACCATCTTCAATTCAATTAATGGATTGGATCAGCTGCCAACTATTCCAATTAATTGCAATTATTCACAAGCAAAAAAAGCGATTTATTGAACGACTACTGCAAGTTATAATGTACAATTAATAGGTCTACACAGTCGATGATGTGATATTCTGTAGGTATACTCGTTTTTGAAACGAAGAAATGTTTGTTGTTAGCCTAATGCGAAGCTTGATGTTAATAATCTACACCATTCATTTAAAATTTAATTTAAAAGTCTCTAGTAAATATAAATACTTCGTATTTTCTCTTAGATAAAAGTCAAATTAAGGTCACGATGGTCAGTGACAGTGTTTGAACCGAAAAATATTGCGCATATATATTATAAAAATATATTGAATATTAATTATCAGTCATTGCTTGATATTGCTATCAGAACATTTTCATGTTTATCATGCAAATTAGTTCAACGAGCAGTGGTGCAGAAAATGCATGCTTGTGATTGTAAATTCTATTTCTGCAAGTGTTTTGATGCACTTTCGTAGACCTGTGTGCTGTGGAACTAACGTTCTAAGTGTTAATCAATCAATTGTCCGTCAACAGCGGAAAGATCTACCTAGATTTGGGAATGATAAAAAATAATTGCAATTATTGTCAACTAATTGATTGCTTATGTGATCCAATTCAGTCAATTGATTTTCAGCAAAAAAATGAGACCAATTAAATTGCCAATAATTTTTTCCAACCCTAGTTTGTGTTCCAGTACCGTATGAACTCCATCTCAATTATCCTTCGTCTTGCGACATGTGATATAAATTTCAACAGTACTTCGATAGTTTCCTACAGAAAATGTACCCTTTAATCAATTGATATTTTAAAATCATACTCGCGCTATCTTGCATCGCAATGTAGCCACATGATTATGGGCTTCATAACCGTGCAATGTATTACAAGCATTTTATCAATTGATTCAAATAAATTCACAAATATATACTTCAAGCATCATCTGAACACTTTCATGTTAAAATATAAGATAGAAGTGCAACTATCAATTACAACTATGCTATGAATCTGTTCGGTTTAGCATCATTGCCCTATCTAATTATAAAAAATTGAAGTACAGCCTGGAAACCAAAAATTAATTGCATTGCAATTTATTGGTCACAATGATTACTGTAACCCAAATATTCCAATTAATTGCTGTTACAGAAAAATTGCGATTGATTGATTGCAGTCTTGTCAATAATTGTTATCCATTGATTGATTTGTAATGAAGTTATTTCGTTGAATGCCAACTTGCAATACCGCCTACATTCACCATCATAGGAAAAGCATAACACATTCAGTGATTAAGATTATTAGTCTACCTATCTTATATTATGTCATTAAATCTTAAATTTATGTCAATCTAGGCACGCGACTTCTTGTCCTCTAGTTTGAATAGTCACTCCGACTAAGAATTTAGCAACATGTATTTCATGCAAAAAGTCACCGCCCAAATTGATAATAAGCCAGTTTACGACTTGCACAATCTGCCGATGTATGCAGCCTAAATAGGTGTAGCACAAGCTTTTATCTAAGTCGAAAATTAAAATCAAGAATTAATCTAATCAAATTGTGATTAAAAAATTCCAATTAATTGATAGCTGACATAAGATGATTACAGTTAATTGATTGCTGTCATCCAACTATTTCAATTAGTTTTTGGTGAATCATGAACCTAGGTATAGAATATTTACTTGAAGATAGGCCAGAGTCTTCGAGCTCAGCTAGCAATAATGGCTCAAAGAATTAATAAGAGGCGACTGCGAAATAATCCTGATGGTACTAAATGATGTGATTTGATGGCATCCTTTAATTGAAAATGGAATCCAATAACCGAGAACCTACGCAGGCCTACATCATTCTTTCAATTTATGAATTTCTTAGCCAACTAAACCTACATCGCTAGACACTGAGTAAGTTAAGCTACCAGATTATTAATGTGCTGCAAAAGATCGCCATTGAAAGAAAACACCTTTTAAATATTAAACAACCAGAAAAAAGTATTTTGTTCAGAACTAAGTATCAATGAAAATTGTGATCTATTATACCAAATTTACTGAAAACTAAATTTACTGAAATTGCATGCACTTAAGTCAAACCGAAAATATCACTGTCCAGTCAGTTCTTATTTATTATTCAAATTTTTGTGTGAGCCATGATCCTAAAATTCAAAACGTGCGAGATTTTCGTCAAAAAAAGTCAACCTGTCGAATCTTGCAGCGATGGACTTCCAAATTTGCTATTAAATTAAGGAAACACCCTTACACGGATGACTTATGTCAGCGACTTTTCATTTTCAGATATTTCGAAGAAACAGATGGCTTTATGATGAACTTTTACAATTGGATTCGTCCAGGTGTTTTCCGACGCTAAATGAAGTATGAATAGCCAATTACCAATAGTGAGGGAATTTGCACGCTACGTTGGAATAACGATCGTTTTCTTTAACAAAGCACTCAATTTATACTACACTGTAGATAAATTTAATAGAAAAGTCTGAAGTCCCATTATCAATGAATATGTAATCACAAAAACGTGAAAATATGCATAATTGACCATATATCTTAATTATCAGTATTTCGTTAAGGTCTTTCCAACCAATTTGGCGTCGGAACAAACGCGTCTACAACTTATTTCCACGCAACGTTGCGTGCGGATAACCTCACTGTGGGTAACTGTCTATTTCCATGTAATTTTTTTGGTTGGAATTACCACACCGGTCAGATCCCGAAAAATTCTCGATAACCGGCTTTTAAGTTCCATCCTTTTTACTATCTCGGTTGCACGCTATTATTTTATAAAATGGAAATTGCAATCATGTACATGCCAGATGAGTAACGAGTGATAAACCTATAGACTTCGATTAGGCTAAATAAAAGATAGGCCTTAATAGTTGCAGATTCTATGCTAATTTGCATTAGGCGTGGGTACCGCAAGTTACTTATGTGTCCACTTACAATTTTTTATTTCCAAAGATATTACAAAGATGACTACTAATACTGTTGGCCTACTCAATCACACTTGCAACTATTCTGAATGTCATCGTGACAGTTCAAAGCGTGATCACAATCAATAGTCAAGATTTATGCAGAGCTACAGCTAGTAAGGCCTATATTATCCACTCAAGCAGCTGCTTGAGAGAAGAGCATGAAAACTCAGCAATTATGAATATTCACCTTGTGTGAAAATATGTAAGTATCACCACTGAAGGATCACACAATGACTATTAAAATAAAATTGTAGAGCGCGTTTGGACTAGACTGATGAACTAGGAAAAATAATAGGAGAAACACTCATTCTCCTGATGAAAACACTCTTTTGGAAGACAATCATTTTCAGGCGGTTCCTATTAGTCTCACTAACTAGTTCCATGCAATAAGTGGGAAGTTTAGAACGAAATGGAGAACACTTATTCATCTAGAACCGGCTATCAACAATTTGCACAGACAAAGCTCACTTGATTAGATGCTATAGCCTACCTCAAGCACAAACCATACTGAGTGCTACTTTGTACACTTGACATACAGGTAACTTACTGATGCTGTCACACATTTATCAAGGAGTAAGTGACAGCAGATAGTGCATGACAATATAGGAATCAATCTCACCGAATTGAAAAAATCTGCTTTCCACTTATGACTTGCATTCATTCACATTCGCCAAGGAGTAAGTGACAGCGGACAATTGATGAAAATACAGCAATAAATCTCAGTCGAATAATACTTGATTACAGGTCTGCATGCTTGCTCTCGACAAAACGGTGGTCTGCCTAAATTCGTATCTCCGAGGAACCGAATATGTTTAAACAAAATTATTTTAAATAACCAGATAGAGTTTATTCTAGTTTTATCATGTAGGCTTTTCCTCGATAGCCCACTCATGAATGAATTAGCATTTAGGCAATGCTTCAGCAGTGTTGAGATGCAACGATGCAAGTATATTCACCTACATCACTAGAACATTATATTTTGTAGAAGGGTAATTCTATCTTTGGGTATTACTTTGTTGAACTGAGGGTTAGAAAGAAAAGCAAGACTATAGAGTAAGTACCTTTTCTGTGAGCAAGACTATTGCGAAGAGGTTCATCAATATTCAGGATCAAATTCTACCTCGCCACGAGAATTCAACCTCGGAGGCAAAAGAATTAGAAGATTCCAGGAAACGAACAAGTGTACTTGAGCAGATGCCGCAGAGAAAAGCTGTGTAACAAACTATGCTACAATTTTGAATAATTTTTGATGAATGAGAGCAGAACAGATCTACGAAGTTTTCAATTATTTAGATGTTTTGCGTTGTATCAAAAAACATCAATTTTTTGACAAAAATTGCCACTTTTATCAATTATATTATTTATCTGCTTTTCTTTTAATGACCAAAGTAATTGAATTCGAACTGTCACAGCTGATTTAATTGTATTACACGAAAGAAATCTATTTTGACGATTTTCACACGACTTTAGAGCTTGGAATTGATCGAGAAAACATTTGCCGGCACTAAAGAATAAGTTATGACGGCATAATATCTCGGATTTTGATTACTCAAGCACGACAAAAATCATTTGTAGTTGAAGGCATTGATTTCCACAATGTGGAAGGTTGATGTTCCCATAGATGATTATGCAATTCCAGTTCAAGCCAATGCAACTCCTTGATAAGATTGAGTGTCCTAGCCAAGAAGTGCTTCGGTCAGCGGTTATATTGCCTAAATTGGCAATGATTCAGAATTGCGGAGAATTTTAGGTTCGGCTACAAATTATGCGAAGAATTAACACCAAACATTCATAAGAACCGCATCCTTTTGCAGCTCTACAAAGCGTCTGTCGCACCACTGTGATGAGACCACAATGTGAGATGCCATTTATCTGTGACATGATGTAAAAGGACTGAACAACAGCGGAAATTTTGTAATAGTAATTCTTGATTTAATTGCAGCATTTCAATCATTTAGCAACGACAATGGGTACAAGCCACGGCTAATCAAATTACCGCTTGCAGCATATTCCTCAAAATGTACAAATTGTAGAGAGAAATGCATATTTTCTCAAAATTTTCAGTTGGTATTCAAATAATAACAGAAAATTTTATGTGGACGGGAATGCTTCGTGTGTACAGCAATAGCCGGGTGCCCGAACTCAATACATATATCTTCCGGCGACCACCGTTATCCCATTATAATTCCGACCTCTGCCCGACCAATTTTTTTAGTTTTAAAATGGTCTAAAACCACTTCAGTGTCAACCTGCTTTCGAAGGAAGTAGCCCTAGTGAGCACAGAATGCGTCTCAAGTCATTTCATGCTTCACGAAGTTTTCCCGCTACCCAGCTTCGTTACGAATTCGTTACGCGGGTGGGCGATCTAACGGGAATTGGATTATTCGATCAGCCATCACTGAAGATAAATGACGGCTTATTGAAACTTTGGGTTGCATTTGACAAGCAAAGGCCACGGGATTTGCATCGCTTTTTCGAAAAATTGATCAGTATCTAATCGATAATTTGATAGAATCTATCCCGAGGCGAGTTGCAGATAATTTTGACTACTGACTAGGTCAATAACTTATTCTGCAAATTAAATTTTTCATCAATAAGTTTGATAATAGCTACATAGCAGCCAGATTGAGCCATATATTTGAATAACTCTTCCTCACTTCAATGGCACTACTACCTACACAATTTAAGTTGAAATTACAACACATTAAAACCAAAAATAGAAGGGTGATCCATGGATCGATCTGTAGTCGATCGGCAGCAATGACACTCACAAAACAAGGAAACTAGAAGAGATTTTTGAATTGCTGGACATGAATTGGCATGATTGATCTAAGGGACACTGATCTGCTATGGCATGCACTGATTTAAATGCAATTTCGGTTATGTACTATACAAGCCACAAGGAAGTATTGTATAGATTGGTTTTCCCAACTGGTTTGAAAATTTTTTAGCATACTATATCATAATTATTTTTCTGTTAACTTTTAGTAATCGGATGCAAACCGCATATTCATACTGTGCAGAAATTACCAAAAACACAGAATGCCAATTTGGCTTTTGCTGCTGTATTATACAAGTGCACAGTAGGATACACCTTTTTGATGAGCAACCCCAAGAACTCTATCGTCACAATTTATTGCACACTGTATATCGTATGCTACGAAGAAAATACGTCATGCCTTTTACAAAATTGTCTATTTCCCTTCATTTGATAGCGATGTTGCTTTTTTCTTCTAAAATGTCTTTTTCTTCTAATCGCATAAATCAAAAGTCGCAAGGTACTCTTTACTGTGCTGAAAGTAGCAAAATGATGTTTTCGATTCTATTGCACGTAAATCTAATTTTTTTACTTGGAAAATGCCCTGACTAGGCATTGTGTATTAGTTGTTGAGTTAGAAAAGTCAGGTTTCTAGAGATGTTAGTGATTATTTTTCTTTTCAAATAGATTACCATCCAGCGATCATGTTCAGGCTCAAAAGACTCTTTTTTAAACTAGCAGAAGTTCAAAATACAAGGAATTTGAAAATGATATTTACAATGAAATAATGTGATAACTTACAATGATATTTTTCAACTGAAATTGTTCAATTGTTCAATTATTTTGACAACGGAAATGAAACATCCATGCCTCTTGAATAACAGCAGATGTAGAACGAAGATGGTCGACCGATATCTTCATGAATTATGCGCCTATCTATGCTTATCATACTACTTATCATGGTGAACCGATTTCATGCAGTATACACTACACATGGTATTAATGATCGCAACAATAATGGTATTGACATGAATTTCTATCGGCAATAATGTAGGACATAATAATAGGCATATATTGAAATATAGACAGCTGTGGCTGATCATAATACATATAAGAAGACAAAGGCATGTAAAAAGACATTGGTTAAGTTAACCCTATTCATACCAAGGTATTTGACGCACGCTCAGACCAAGGGGGGCGGATTCCGCCCTCTTCCAGTATTATTCCTAAATTATCAAACAAAGAGACCTGGTAATATGGATTTTATACAATTCGGATATTCTAAATCTGATGCTGGTATTCATTTTGCATAATGTTTTCGTCTTGATGCTGTAAATAGCATTTTAAAATTCAAACATTATTTTTTCTCATCTTTTTTATTTTTTCTTAATTTTTCCTATGATAAATCATGCATATCAACCTGAGAGTATACTATTTTCCCAATTTTGGTATTCTATTTTGAATGGTGATATTGGCTTAGCATGATAAAATATTTTTGGTGCCATAGATAACGATTTAAAATGGCTATGTACATGTACATGTATCATTTTTTGGTAAAAAGCCATGAAATATTTCCTCTTTTTCAAATTGGTTCCTTCATATGCTATGAAATTAATATTGTTCGGATACATGCATAGAACATTGTTCAAATTGTTGCATAATGAAATTACGGCACATATTATATTTCTGCATCATAAAACAATTACACAAACCTATACATACTACTTACTAATTACCTGCGGTATAATTCTATTTACGAAAATGTTAGAACCTTATGCAGTGGCAAATAAATATCGTAGATTTACTGTACATGTAGTTTCATAATTTGTAGAATAATTTCTTCACAAGAAAGAAATAATCATCATGCAGTTCATTGGCCTAAACTAAGTAAAACTAGATGGCTAGCTCCTACTTTACTGTATAAGTAGATAACATTTGTTAAATATGATCTATGTCTATCGCAAAATCTTTATTTAAGTTAGAATCAAAAGATATCGAAGAAGTATGACAATTTTCTACGTATTGGTTCGAATTAGAAGAAAATACTAGATACTAGGTTCTACTAGGCCTATAGCCTTTGATTCCAGGTGTCCAATGATTTTAGACATAGACTGCATATTGCTTTGTAGCATAATGTATATGGTATACAGGCAGCTGAGACTTCAAGATATAATTATATGTTTTATTGTTAGAATACAATCTATACTTGCATACAGCTTAAAACAAAACTGAATTCTTAAACCTATCTCTTGAAAATTAAGCTAGATCTAGCTCTTTCACTGAGATTAATTTGACGAAATTTAGCAGAAAGTTGAAAAATACCTAAAAACTAAAAGTCATGAAATCTCAATCCAATCCATTTGGTATGAAAGTTTCTACAGCAAAAATGCGCGTAGGGGGGGGGATTCCGCCCCCTTGGTACGAATAGGGTCGAATATTTCATACATCCACGTCCTTATCATTAGATTCCTCAAATTATGAGGCAGAAGTATCACGAGACAAGAAAAGTCGCACCACTGTACGATCTCGAACTGTCTTTTATCTTCTATCTGGATTATCTCTTCTGAATATATGATAGCCATTGTTGACGTTGGAAGTCCAAATTTAATAGTGTAAATCGGAATTAATTGTATTGCTTTCTCATTTTCTTCTTGAGTCTATTCCATACATTTTTTGATGACTGAGTTCTTCCTTTCTGAATGACTTGAATGGCTAGTGCTTTGACAATGACGCTGTACATTTTTGATCTTAAGAATAAAAATCTGTCTTCTAATTGATCTTTCTAATCCAAAACATCCAAGATATCAAACTAATTTCACGCAGCATTTCTGGGTGTATGTTATGCGTGACTCAGATCATATCCATGCTCAGATAGACAGAGACTCATAGATATGCAAGATGGTTTTTGATAATGCAAAAGGACATTTGAGGACGCTCCTGATTCATACTAAATTCATACTAAAGAACGATTTTTACGACGTTTTGCCTATTTAGATGCGCATTGTCGACATTCGGATTGTTGGATGAACTGGACTGTGGAGATTGGAAACGGTCAATTGGTGTCACTGTTTTCCATTCGCAAGAGACAAGTGCCTATTGTGGAACGCAACATACAAAGATGCCATCTCCTGAACAGCACTGCATGCATCAGGCACCCAAGCCGGTTCCGCGGCCTCATAAGCAGGAAGACGTAAATCACAAAAGCATTCATCTCTGGCTGATCGTTGTTCAACCATTCGTGGTGAAACCTTGTCCGATCGGCTCACCGACGCCGCATTTTCTCCAGAAGATCGGTAGTTTTCTTGCAGATGCTGCCACGTATACGAGGGAATCTGTATGGCTAATGCAGTATGTGAGCCTTGATGTCCAAGTAGGCAATGCGGCTTGTGTTCTTGCGACTCATCAAGGGGCATGACTTACTTGGCTGTTTTGTAAACAAAAAAAGTCACATCTGTCTCCACAAATCATATAGCCATCTAAAGCTCTAGTCTCGTGAATGTAATGTTTCTATCCTTTCTAATTGTTTTTTGTGAGAGCGATATTTTTACTTACTAGCCTACATGTAAGTGTTTTTTACGTCGGCTCCACTTGAGGGCCACATGCCGATATCCTCCGTGATTTGAGGTGCTTGGCACACGTGGAAGCAATGTGTAGAACACCTTTAGTGGAAATATTCGTCAATCAAGGTCCAATAAGGGAAGCGTCACCCACCTCTACCTGTGTTTCCTGAGATGATCTCTGAATGTTCATGATTTGCAGATGAACATGAAATGACATAATTATTCTCATAATAACCTCATGAATGCTCATGTTTTTGCCACGAACGCATCATGAGATGCAATGATCTCATTATGTCTCATTACATTCTCATCAACTCATCCTGAGTTCTCATGGAAAACTTTCTTGAGGGTTTTATTGTCATGTTGCACACGGACAATCGGCCGATAGTGCTTCTCTCATATAAGCCTACTTGCTGTAAAATTGAATTCCCTTAGAACTGTTTTGCATTTATGGGAGTAACAAAATATAATATGATAAGTTTCACATTGATTGAAAAGTGAGGACCTTTCTCTGCGCTATATTTTCACGAGTATGCTCCAAATGCTTTGTCGAGCAATTTTGAGGGCGATTGTGTCATTATAGGAATATCAAAAAGGGTATCCGCGGGCTTCTCAAGCTATAAATTGACCGGGTGAGTTTATATTGCTACAATATTCATACTGAATGAACAAAACAAGGAGGTCTTCCAATCGATTAAGGAGGAGGCGTATAAATCGATTAGTCTACACCTGAAAGTCTACGAAATGTAGTTGTCACTTTGTCTTCACTTTACACAGAGAATTTATTGTTACTTGGGGGATGAAAATGATTTTCTGAGATTAAATGGAAATGAAAAACTTACTTGTTTTCGCGCCTGGAGTCTGTTTGGTTATGTAATTGTCACAATTTTTGAGGTATTGAAGCCCAACTTCAGTTAGATGATGGATATATCTGATGTCCGTCTCAGAAGGAGTTAATTCTTTAGAAATCAGCTCACATGTCTCTTCATACATGTACTTCAATTGGTTTCCAACATTTGTCTGAATGACCGTTTTTCCCCCAACTTTGCCGATTTTCTGTGACAACACAGACGTACTCGTATAGAATAAGAATAATCCTCTTAAATCTACTTGGAATCTTCTTGAATGTGCTGTGAAGTAAGTTTTCGTTTTTACTGTATCCTCACATCCTGTAAATGTATTGCCGCTGTCATCGACTTTGCACTTGGTGATCGAGACTGAAACACAAGAGGAGTAATACAAAGATTGATGCAAGTTGCTGATGACTCTGACAAGATTCAGCTTCATACATGGATTTATATATGAATTAATATTTCAAAAGGTTTATCTGCGCTACCCTTCGGCCGCACTTCGCTCCTCTTCAGGCAAAGAAACTTAGAGAATAAACACGTAGATCATGAATGACATGAAGATAAACATGATGAAGGATCATTCATCAACGGACGAAGAACAATTTTAAGCTTGAAACAGCATTTTAGGATCCTGATTTGATTGGATTAGATAATTTAGATATGTGCAAGATAAGGTTAATTATCAAAATGTCCAAAATTGAACGTTGGACATGTTTTGTTGAAAAATGAATATCAAAAATTGCAAACTCAAGGAAAACTAATGTAAATCCCGACCGGTTTCACCTGCTGTGACAGGCTACTCATGGGAAATGAATTACATGTATATTGAAAATCAAAACATGACAGATGATAAATTTACATAGAAATGAAACACCTGAAAATACATAAGAAAAATTATCAATGATCGTCAAGAGGAGGGTTGAGCAATGTAATCATAGATCTCTCCTTTTACTCACGCTCTATGCGGCTGCAATCGGGATGGAGCTGGTATATTGGGGCAGCCTCAAATTTCAAACTCTTGGCACAGTTCGCAATATGCCTACTGACAGCTAATGCCATGTGTTTAGAATGAGTCATCTGCAGTCTATGCACAGTCAGTCGATTCCGGGAAGCACCACCGGTCTGTCCTACATAAAAGTCTCCACAGGACCTACACCTCAACACACAAATAGCATTGCTGGAAGTACAGTTCAAGTTCTTGTTTATGTGAAAGGTCGTGTAACCACTATCATCTCTGAAACTGATAGACCTCCCTGTAATCAAGGTCTCACAGCAACCACACCGTGGATCTCCACATTTGGAGATGCCATTGATGGTTGGCCGATTATTTTGACTGAGAATCCTATACAAGGAAGAGGTTGCTGATATGACCTTAGTAATTTCCACTTATCAAAGGGCTTCATTAACTGAAGTCTGTTATAGGCTGGTAAAATTGCATCTTTATAAATATTAGGCTTGTTCTTATTATACGTAGCTACATATAAAAGAAATTGTCCTTTCAGCTTGATCACGTTTAGTGCTATTGGATTCAGTTCCGCTATCATTACCAGCTCGTACAAGTGCGCTATCAATAAGGTTCGATAGATATCTTAATTTCATCAGTGTCTTCTTGGGTATTGCTAGCTCCTTGTTCTTATTACCTAAATCCGAATCAATTCTATAAGTTCTTTTAGCCAATACAAAGGGTAAGCTTCTCATTATGTCTAGGATGGGCAGAGTTGAACGGGACGTAGCTTTGACTATCAGTTGGCTGATAGATTATGGCTGAGATTTGGCTGATAGTGGCTGAGCGCTTTCTGGAATATATTTCCTTCTTCAGGTGCATAACAAACAGTGACATGTTAGAAAAATTTGAATTACAATGTACATGCATGCATAGAAAACTGACAACGAAGAAATATGTATTCAGAAGTGTATCATTGAAATTCTGTAATCGCGGAATAAGAATCAATAGATATAAAAAAGTAAAATGTAGATATGCAATGCAGATTATGCACAATTGAGAGTAGGATGGAAAATTTTTATAAAGTATTTTTCTTTGTTTCTACGTGTATTTATGTGATCATCAAAAATCTTATAAAAGGGAAATATATAAAAACGGGATTTTTTCATATACTCACTTAGATGTATTTGTCTGTATATTGGATGACTTATTTGTTGCTTGTGTACCCTCACTCTAGCACGGATCGTATTTCCTGTTTCGCCGATATAATATTCACCACAACCACAGCAACTAATTACATAAATTACATTTCTTGTTTCACATGACATGTTACTTTTCACTTTAAAAATCTTTCCCTTAAAATCAAATGAATCACCAGTCATAATATATTCGCAGGTTCCGCATCTCAAATTGTTGCACTTTCTTACACAGAATTGTTCAATTAACTCAAATTTAGATTTACAGATTATTGCTTTAATATTTTTAGGTTGACATTTACTTACAATGAATTGTTTTTGTTCAAAAATACTTTTAGTTTGAGGATCATCAAGAAGTAAAGAATTTATATGATTAACAGTAGGAATAACATTTACATTGTTTGGATTATGAGCATGAACAAAAGCAATAGTACGCCTATTTAATTCATCAGTATTATTCTTATTTTTGTTTTGTTGCTCTAGCAGAAAAGCACGACTCACAGATAAATATCTTTTTGTACCATCATCAATCAAATCAAAAGGATATCCTTGATCCTGAAGAAATATTCTTAATTCATTTAGGCGTTTATCACGTAAAATATCACCATTTACGATGGTGCAGATTCGTCTGACCAAATTATATGGAATAGTACGCTTGATATGACGGGGATGATGACAAGATTCGAAACGCGAGTATTGATGAGTGTCCGTAGATTTATAATACATATCAGTAATAACACGGTTTTCTTTTCGAATGATTAAATATCCAAAAATGCAATTTCGAAATCACTAACTTTCATTGTAAATGAAATATTATGATCCAAATTATTCAATAAATCTTTGAATGTGTCCAACCGATCAAGATCATAATCCCAAATTACGAAGCAATCATCAAGATATCTTCGCCATTTCTTAATTATGGAATTTGCAATTTCTTCACCCTACGTAAATACCACGTAATTCTTTCAATTTGACCTCCAAATATCCTAGGGTCAATGTTGCGTAACTGGGAGCCACCTTTGTCCCCATAGCAGTACCCTTTATCTGTTTATAATTAAGAAAATCTTCCTTTTGCACCTGAAGATTAGAAAGCGCTTGTGCAATTTTGTGAGTTTTGTTTTTTCCCTTCAAACTGGATTGATAATACTATAATTATTATATATTATAGTAAATAGTAAAATAATTATGTATTATTATATATAATAATATACAAATATAAGTATGTATATTTATATTTATATTATACAGATTATATATTTTATTTCATATATATATATATATATATATATATATATATATATATATATATATATATATATACACTGTAAACCGTCAGCTACAAAATGAAATATTTTTCGCTGCTAAACCAACTCATCAAAAAACTAACATTTCTTCTCCCAAATGAAGATGGTTTGACATTCTTGGCTACCAGACCGCGTTCATTTGGTGGCGGCCGCATGGGTGAAATCCGACGGTCTGGCAGGTAATTTTCTGCCAAATCACCTTGAATTTTATTAGTTGTCATCTAATTTCTTATTGTCTTCATTTCGCAGCAATTACCTGATCATCTGGTAGCCGTGATCTCGAATGTTACTGGAACTTCTCATATTTAGTATATGCTGACTACTTACTGGAGTGGACATACGAGCGTACAAAAGGAGAGTGGACATTGTGTATACATACTCTTATAGTCTACTTCACGTGCATCTATATATTATACATACATGAAGTTCTATGCCCTTATTGTGTGCATGTTTTTCAATATCATGTGCATGATCCAATTTTCATATAAAAGGGAGATGATGCATGCTGAATAAAACATACTGTCTTCAGTTGTTTGTCTATACCAAACGCATTATTATGACACTTGTGTAATTGAATGAATATCTCGAATATACACTCTCGATACAATCGACCAACGCGAATAGTCTCTTTCCCTAAGCGCACAATAGCTGGGAAGAAGAGAACACTTACACTACTTATAAATTAACTGTAATTGGTATACTACATGTCTTTACACGGCAGGTTTATATGATGTTATAATTAACATGTAAGGTGAATGACCTTTCGGAAGTCGGGGGGGATAGATTTCAGATCCCACGTTTTTCTACCAAGATCCATAAAATCAATTCAATTTGCTTAAACGAATAAAAATTCGTGTGAGTAATGCAATTTTTCGATTTCAACCACATTCATTTTATCTCAAAACGTGACTGTATTTGTTATTTATGAATTATAATGTACTATTATTTCGATTTGATTGCCAGCTGAATTTGAAATTTCCGCAATGTACATTGTTTATAGTTGTAAACATATGGAATCTTTGTAAAATCTTTTCGACTTCTGTGTAATATAATCGATTTCAATATTGCAAAGTTTGACACTTTAATGTCGATATCTTACTACTTCTAACGCAGTAATGAGTACCATGCAAGGTAAGAGCGATGAATATTGACGGAATGCCTCAAAACTTTATTTAAATTGCAAAATTCACGTTGAAGTTGTGATTCAATTTTTATGAAAATTATACCATGAGAAACCTGATGTTTCATATATTAAATTGGCATATGTGTCACTTTCCTACATGGTATTAGTTTTGCCCGGTAGTCCTCACGAAAACATTTGAACGTGATCAATATTGGCTGACAGTGTGATCTTCCTGACATCTCTTTCCTAATGCATAGATTTCATGATTCTTTGAATGGAGAAAAATAAACACTCTGCTTCAAATTATTGCTAACACCTCTGAAAATTTAGAGGAAAACTTTAACATCAGTTGATTTTGATTTTATGAAAGTTATAATTTCAATTTGTCGTCCAAGTTCTATTGCACTTGTGAATGAAAAACATTAAATTTCAACAAGTAGCAATGCATTTTCGATTAACTTACAAATTTTCCCTAAAAAACTTGCCATGCATGAGAGTTAATCTGTCAAGTATGGTGACACATTTGATTAACCTCAGAAAATAAACTAGCCATGTTGTACGCCTAATTTGAGTAATATTTCCAAACAATGAATTTTTTCCTCATTCACGGTAAACCTTAAGAGGATGTTGTCGACAACCACTCACATATTAGTAAAGTTATTTTTCCTGTGTAGCCTTTTCATTTTGTGATGCTCATCTATCATTGATATAGGGTCCATGCGACCAGGAAATATCATTTTTGAGACTGTTACATTTATGGAATGGCATATAATTCAAGGAATGAAGATGTCTATAACCTATAAATAGTGCCCCAAGTAATTCGCAATGCATGCTTCGTATTGTCATGTGTATCATTCAAGCATTAACAGAAAAAAATAAGAAGTAACGGTGCTTCAAAAATATGCACGAATTTATAGCATGAAAAACTTCAAACTCTAAAAGTCGTTGACTCCCTTTAAGAGTCTATTGAATTGCCATGAAAATGGCTTAGAAACTTTGCTAGAAAATAAAGTCGAAATTATACCACAAAGAGTCAAATTATACCATAAATCATTCCAATGCAAATAATAATAATAATAAAGACGTATATTTTGAAAAAAGATACAAAAATCCCAATAATGGAAATCGAGGGATTCCAAGTAAAATCATCACATTTAGCAAGTCATGTTCTTAACAAAAGTTATGAGAAAGTTAAATTCTGAAGCCACTATTATAAAGTTTTGACATGGTCACAAAGAAACGCTGTTCAAACGATGTTGACGTCAAGGATGGTAACTTAAATTGTCCAGAATGTTTCATTTTTGTAAACAAGAAATGATGAAGCACATGATGACTTGTAAGCAATGATAAGGCGACGATAAGACAGAGGAACAAAATTGCTACAGTCACAGTGCCAAGACTCACAAACTTTGAAAATCATCATGTAAATCATGACAAAGCATTGACGATTGCCACAAGGTTAATGTACGTTAAGACAATTTCAAAAATAGACGATAATTTTTTTCTCGGGTATGGAGAGGAATTCACGATAGAGCCTGACCAGGGATGTCTATGAACAATATGATGTAGAACTCGGGATATACAACTCCCAAAGAGTGGAGAATTGACTGTGGGCCGAAGTTTTGCAAATCGCAACACCTAAGTGGACAGTTTTATACATGTTTTGAGCCTAACTGGAACTGTAAGACTTCATGAAAATACATGTAGTTAAGTAATGTTGGCATCAATGTAATGAATAACATACACTTACGCATTACACAGAAAAAAATTAGCATAATTGAGCTGATTTTATAGCGATTATTATGTCGATCTGCTGTCATTGTTTAATGCTTTTGGACAAGCTTAACATCAAATGTCTAAAGAAAGTTCGCAAAATGCGAATAGTATTTTGGCGGTGTATCTTTTATTCGCTCACTGATTATAGATGGTGCAGATCAGAAGCTCATGTCCATATCGCAGATGTTTTGCTATTTTGCTTTATGCTCACACGATCAAATAGTTATATCATTGCGTAGGTCATCATTTGATAATGATTTCCATCGTATGGTGTGCTGGCTTAATTTTGGAGTTGCGACAATTTGAATTGCTTCATAGATTTCAGAATGGATGCAGTTGTGGAATTATTCCAGGCGTCGAACTATTTGGAACCATCACTATCTTTTCGGAGTACTCTCTTCAAGGAGTTAGACACCACTGAATATATTACACGATGCATTCAACATTCAGAGAATTGATAAATATCAGGTAGAAAATGCCTGCCAAGCAACAGGAATTTCACTCGTCCGAGATGTGAAAGGACCACGACCACGACTTAGCAGTGGTGTATCCAAGGTGCCGTAATCACTGCACGCAAAAAAGTATTATTTCTATAAGTTTAGATACGTGTTTATGTATATAAATGATTGCGCTCACATTTGCTCTTTGATATGAATTGTTACAGCATTATTTTAGTCATTGCCAACCAATAGAAGTACCCCAACACCGCAGCTGAAATCTTCGAATTCTTGACACCACAGGTTAGGGGTCGAAACACAACTAGACGAGTACCTGCTGATGACTGACGGACTGCAGTATTATGTTTTATATCCCTTAAACGGTAGCTGAAGTAGTGGTCGATGTATTGTAATTCAAGTGAAGAAATAATATTTTCCATATGTAGTCTTAGGTATAGTGTGTATAATTTCATTGCTTTCAGTGTTGCAGAGTGCCATTGTAGTTCTATTGTTTACCTCCATTATCCACTTTCCACTTATCCATTATTACCATCATCCACTTTGTGTAGTGTCAGATATAGTGTAGCATTAGTTCACTTGTAATCGGTGCAGCAGCATCATTGTACTTCCATATTTTACCTCCACTTTTCCAATTTCTATTCATCGGTTTCCTGTTGTTTTATAATATCTATTTTTAATTTCCGTAACCTATGGTGGCCATTGTCTTATTCTATTTCCACTACCAGCATCTGTAGTCGGTACAGTATATTAGACGTCTGTTTTGAACATGTATGCGGCAGTGTTTGGAATCTATGGCATTAGTATATTAACAGTAAGAATGAGTAGTATTACAAGTCTTAAGATTTCCATTTTTACCAGATATTGAGCCAAAGCTGATCAATTTTAATTCGTTGCCACGAGAAAGCTCCAATGAGTTCTTTTAAGAACTGATTAATCCAATGGTTACAGTAGCATTGTATCTGTACACTTGCTGATTGGAGAACGCCATCAGTCCTCATTAGGACTACTTTAACTAATAATTTAAATTAGTAAGCATTATATTCTATTATAAATGGCTACTGGGATGACTTTCATCATCGTATGAGAATTGTTTCTCATTGATTGAGACGATCGCCATAATTGTGCTTCCTTACTAATACCTTTATGCACTTTCATGATGATTGTAGGGCTACAACAAGGACATTCTACATGGATAGTCCATATTTTCTCAATGGTTGACAACACTCTACATTTGTGAAGCATTCATGAGATCAGACTAAAATAACATTGCAGCAATGCATATAATTTCAAATCAGACATAGAGATTTTCACTCTGATAAAAAATCAGCCCACAGTCATTTCTTCACTCTTTTGGAGTTGTGTATCCCGAGTTCTATATCACATAATTCATAGACATCCCTGACCTGACACAACCGCATTATCAGCCACATGGCATCGACAAATCAAAACGTGAAATGAAACTTGAATCGGATAAAGAATCATCGATAGCATTGATTTCAACCCCCCCCCTCATGCTGGTAGAAATTGGGTGTCATTCTTAATACAATATCATGAAAATTATTTGATTCACAGTTATGTAGAAGATCTGGTAACTTTGCTGCCAAACAGTAAAAACTCAAACCAAATGAAAAGAAATAAAGCATTTGGCAGCAAGTATTTCATCGGTTTGGTAGCGTACGGTCTACAGAGTAGCAGCTAAAGATACGAAGATCGATAGTGCCAATTGTATCGAATATTGTCAGCTATGTGACCGAAAAATCAAAATAATGCTGATAATTGTGTTAATAATAAATTGTATTTCATTTCCATATTTTGATTCTGTATTATGTCGATGTGATTCAATTGAGCACATTGTAATGCTCCATGTTTCAAATACTAGATTGAGGCACTTGTGAAGGATGTTCAACGCAATTACAATCAAAATACTGCATCGAGAGAATAGAATCATGACGTAAATACACTTTGCAGCATAAAAGTGCACGAACTGCAAAGTGTTGACCGCAAGAACTGCACAGTTGAACCGGGACTGCAAGGTGTGGTCATGCGGTCTGAGGGCTATGGTAATATCGACTTTTCAGCACATAGAAATAAATAATTATCTGATAATTGTCTCTAATCGAACAATGGTAATCATACAATACGAATGTTTCTTTACATTTCACAATACTTGACGTCGGGTAAACCAAGCCCATTGCCAACATAACTAGTTGTCAGTCTTATAAACGTCTACTTACTTTCGGAATTTCTTGAATTTCCACTTGATGTAGCGCAGGCTACCAGCATGGCGAAGAAGATTATTCTTGCAATCTGAAACGATAAATCTGATTATTATTTCTACGATGGAGAAATACGCGGACTTCTGAAGATCACAAAGTAGGCCTACATGCCTGTTAGTCATTGACATCTAATATTGTCTAATGTCATGTCTCACACGATTGTGTATAGAGTTAAAACACAGACAGCAATTGAGACTTCCAGGACTGAAGAACGCAAGATGATGGTAAAGCGCAAAATGACCGATAGAGTAAGTATATTCGGCAGAGTAGAAACTGAGTATTAACTAAATCGCCAATGTGTATGCAGTTCCGATTTTATCAAATGAACTCAAGATGAGACTCAATACCAAGTATCAGATAAGCAAATTTTCTTATTTTTGGAGAAGGAATAATAGTATTTTACAAATCCTCAGTGTCATGACAGCCTCGGAGAGGTAATGTTTGTTAAATTCGCTATTCTATGGGTTACCATGCTTTAGTGCTCATCTTATTGACAAGAGTATTCTTACGCGTGATCATATCACAAACTGCCTTCCACTGAGAGAGCGAAACATCACAATCGAAGACAATTATCATAATTGAGTGTAAAAATAGTAATAAATGGTTCCACATTGCTATTCAGATTCAATTAAGAAGAGAAACAGAAATTTAGTGAATCTTTAGATCATAGCAATGAAAAAATGAAATTTCAGCCAAGAAGCACAATAAGATCGTTTCCATGCAGACCTGTATCATGTGGTTCATGAAATATATTTGATAAGCAACTAAATTATGCGCTTCATGGAGATGCCTGTTAACAAGTATTCTAAACTGTCTACTTTTCTTATTTTGTTGCAAATTAATATAAATTGCTGCTGACTTAAATGCAACATTATCCTTAATAAAAGTAGAGAACATTTCAAAAGCTGAATTATCATACAATGTCAAAATGTCAAATATCCAGAATTCAATGTCTGATAATACTTTTCTCACTGTTAATTGTAAACCGCAAATATCCGTTAAAATTAGCAGCCAAAATTAGTGTCATGGTTTTTATAGTCTGAACCATAGAGTGGGAATATATAGGTAGAGTGTCGACTCAAAAAAGTATCTGTATACAGTGAAAATTTTCATATAAAAAAATGCATTTTTTGCGGAGAATACGTTGTTATTTAAAAATTATTTGAGCAGTTTTGAGAAAGTCAAAATTTTGTCAATTTATATACTACCGAGATGACTCCCCTATGTAAGTAGTATGCAACAAGTTGGATATCAAAATGAATAAATATTTGCTAATAAGCATCCTAAATAAGCGGAGATTAAGTCGCTTATCAAGGGAATTTCATGATCCGTTTTATAATGGAAGTCTTCATGAAAAAGTCGACATCTTGTTGTGCTTTGTTGGCTGAAATTACACATTTCTAATTCATGAAAGCAATAGCAGGTCATCGAGTTGCCAATTTAACAAATATTACCTCTCCAAGGCTGTCATGACACGGACAATCTGTAAAATAATATCATTTCCTTCTGCTTTGCTATCATGATCAGCCAATTTCGTTGTAATTTCTTCAAAACTGCATAAATGCGCATATCTCACACTTTGAAGCAAATCCGACTGTATCTCCTTTGAGTTCATTTAATAAAATCGAAAGTGTATACACAGTGGGGATTTAATAAATGCGGAGTTACCACTCTACCTAGCATACATACTCTATGGTCTGAACTGTAGATATCCGTAAAAAATGACGTTTGTTTTATCTGATATGAATGGATTTTAACTGTTGCGTCATCACTCATCACGTTGTGACGTCATCACTTTGACAGATATTTACGGATGTTTTCTGCGAACCTTTTCTTTGAAGTTTAACGGTTATTTTAGATGTTTTTAACGGTGTACAGTTTACAGTGTGTCTGTTTTTGAATTGCTGTGCTGTAACGTAATTAGTCCAGACGATCTTGAAAGAATTGTCTGATAAGAAGGAAATTTGTCGCTTAATACGCGGCATCAGACAAAATACGATTTGTTTGTTAAATTGTCTGTCAAGTGGTTGTGGGTAGTTCACAGTTGACATTTTGAGCATCGCAAAGTCTTTTTAGCGTTAAAAGACTGTGTTGACGGTCTACTTCATATCAAAATCGAGCGGTTGGCACTTACTGGTTGCGTGCGGCTGAGCTAAATCTTGTTGTTCACAGACGTTTCAATGTGAATTCTGACGTTATAATTAATGGGCATTTATGCGCAAAATCCTGTGCCGTAGTCATTTCTTGTATAAAATCTGACGGTTAATGATAGCAATGTTTCTCCTGTGGCGTTCATCGGCTAAATCAATTCAAGTTTCCCAGTCCGCTACGATTTACGTTCCGTGGTCGCTCAATTGCAGTATGTGTTACCTAGTTGATTCATCGTTAAGGAGCAAGCAAGTTATAGTAGGCAGAGTGTCGACTGAAAAAAGTATCTGTAGCCTCCTCCTTTAAAGTGAAACTTTTCACATGAGAAGATTCAGTTTTTTGCGGAGATTACGTTCCTGCGGTCCAAAACATAATCTGTGCAGTTTTTAAGAAGCTAATGTTTCGCAGATTATTCCTGTGGTCATATATGACTGACGTGAAGCCACTATATAAGTAGCATGAAACTTATGAGGTATCAAAATGAATGAGAATTTACTAGCAGGCATCTTAATGAAGCTGAAATGAAGCTGATTATCAAGGACATTTCGTAAATCACATCTGAATGGAAGTCTTCATGAAGAGGATGAGATCTTATTGTGGTTCTTGGCTGAAATTTCAGGTTTCTCATTTAAATTTCATCGGCATAATTTGATGATTCGCCAAATTTATGTTTCATTTCTTGAATCAGAAAAGTAATAATGTGTATTAATCTGCTTCTTTAAGGATTATATGATCATGATTGCAATAGTTTGCACTTTCAGTGGCAGCTTGTTAGTGATGTAATCAAGCTAAAGAAAATTCTCTTGTTAATAAGGTTGAGCAGTAAAGCATTTAAACGCATCGAATTGCTCATTTAACAAACATTACCTCTCCAAGATTGTCATGACACTGAGGATTTGTAATCAACTATTCTTCCCTCTGTATTGCTATCATGATCAGTCAATTCTGTGGAGAATTCTCCAAAAGTGAAACAATTTACACATCTCACAGTTGGTTGTGTATCAACTCGAGTTCATTTAATTAAATCGAAACTGCCTGCACATTGGGCATTTAGCTGATGCTGAGTTGTTGCACTACCTAATATACGTACTCTGTGATTCTAAAAGAGTAAATGGCTGATTACTTTTCATGATCATAGCAATGAATGCTGATCGACTCATTCAGAAATAATCCCCGAAAACCTACAACTTACCATAATGGCTGTTGTTTCTCACAACAGGATCTTCATAAGAAATGAGTGATCATAGCATTGCTTCACTAGATATTTATTCCTTTCTTAAATGCGTCTTTTCCTTTCTTTAATGCGTCAGAGAGTTGAGTTCCAAGAGAAAATTATTCAATTATTCTTTTTCATGCAATATTGAATTCGACTTTGTTACTTTATTTACTCCATAACAAAGCAATGAAAATGATATTTGCCACTTTGCTTGACAAGCATAATCGAGGATCGCTCAGATAGAATGAGTTCGCTTTGAATGACACACTCCGAGCACGGTGAATCTTCGCAGTTTGTCAATACGAGCAAACAAGTCACATTAATTGAGCTCGGAGCAGTTCAGGTCAAACAGAAATCGTTCTATCAGGAAATGACGGAATTGCGTTCATAAAATTGAAACATTCCATTCCATACTGTGTAAGAGAGATCACATGCCTATTCGTTTAGTCTTCAACCTTTTGATTTTTATTCTACCATAGAAAAGACACTGAAAAAATGTCAAAAAGGAGCATTGCAATGGCAAAGCTATTCAACAATGCGATTTTAATGAATACTTTTGTCATTTCAAGTGTAGATAATTATTTGCTAGAAATCCGTGGTGTACAGTGCGCAGAAACATTCACGAAAGAGAACACGTCAAAGTCGCGGATAAATTGAGAAATGTCATCAAGTCACGTTCTTTCGCTTCGAACAGCGGAGGCCCGGTTCTTCTAACAATTGCCTTGGCATTACATCTCACCCGCGCAACAGAAATCCTTTCTCAGATGGAAGCATTGGAATCGTGGACAGTCACGACGGTCTGTGTTGCGAGTCTGGTCACTAGTCGCGTCACACGGATTGAACAGGTTTGACAAAATTGATGCATATTTGTCAATGAAGCGGTTAATCGTCAAGTATTTATATCACGATAGCATCCATTTTATAATTACTCTCTCATGAAAGCGCATAGAATTTCAAGTTTCCAGATGCAAATTAAGATGACATGTTATAAATCTGTTTGTCTACTTCAGCTTACTCTTGCAGAAGAAATTTTGCCCTTAAAAGACAATCATTCTGTGTAATTGCATGTGTTTTCATATTGAAGAAGTCATAAAATGGATATTATAGTGATAGAACCACACAAAGATTCATCCCTTTTTGACAAATCTGTATCAATTTACATCTACATGTACCTTGGAATGTGTATCAGAAGACAAAGTAAGTGCGTAAACGTCCTTTTGACATAGATGCTTGAATTTCTAAGCATATTCACAAAGCAATATCATGAAAAAAGCTCTGCTTATTGTTGTGTTCTAACTAAAACAAAGCATTATCATTAACATGATGCAGGTCCCTAGGAAATTTATCTACAAGGCAGGGGTTCGCAAACGCGCTTTGATCTAACGACTTGAATGCTTTTGATGGCAAAATTGGCAGACTTGTGACCACAGAATTAGAATGTTTATGCGCATCACTTTGCTAGCAGTGCAAATTGATTCAATACGTTGGCACATGCAGGAACTTACTGAATGGGCAAAGAGAAATTTCTAATACCTTGCAGAGATAGGAGAAATAGTCGTGTTTCGCTTGCGGATTGCTCTGAATTCCTTCAAAATGCTCCGATCTCCACGATTCCTTCAGATTCAAAGAATTCAGATCATTGCGCAAAAGTTTTCTCGATAATGTTGGATCCTCCGATCATTTTAAAAAAGTTAGCAGGCGCATGAAAAACGTTCACAAACTTCTCTGTAGAACTTGACATCGTCTGTAGAACTTGTGTGATCCGGCTGATAATAGTCACTGTATGCACTATACAGTGAGCAATGCCGAGGAGAGGATGTGAAATCATCAAGTGAACTGATTTTCGTACACCTGCTACTTTTTTAATAATGTTCTGAAGGGTGAACATTATGGAGAAAACTTGTGTGCAATGATCTGAATTCTTCGAATCTATAAGAATTGTGACAATCGAAGCACTTTGCTTGAACTCACATTAATCCGCACGCGACGCACGACTATTTTCCTATCTCTGTAAGGTATTAGGAATTCCTTTTTGCCCACTTAACAGGTTCCTCGATGTGCCGTCAATTTTGTATTAATCACAGTTCTAGCAAACCGAAGCAGATAAACAAAATATTTCATTCTGGATTTTTATCTACAAGATGAACCCACTCTTGAAATCATTGTTGAAGTAGATTGCCTGGACTAATAAAGAAAAATAAATATGAACAGTTCTCAAACTGTTCTCGTTGTTATCGGTTCTATTTAATGCTCGGGCCTCCAGATGCGGACGGTTTCTAAGTTAATAACTTTGAATTGTTTGCTTGATGATGCTCATTTGCCTTCGATATGGTTCAAGCTGGTAAATTCCAGGTGATCCAATAATTCAAAATTCTGGCAGTTCATGATACTGGAGACTGATTTTCCGCTGTGTCATGGCCACATTATCTTTCACAAAGCTGTCATAATCGGTCCAAGTTTGTCACCCGCTTCTTGCAATCCCTTTGCTGCTGACATGGGATTTGCATAGTGTAGACGATGTGCAGGGATACGAACGACGCCATTTTTTCAGTTCCTCGATTTTTTGGTGATTGTTGTCGTTCACTTCAGATTAATGCTAAGCCGCTCAGTTTATTGACATTTTTCACAGTTCACCCAATTCTTTTCACTTAGCAAGACGGCATATTTATGGTGCTTGTCGAAATTTCAGTAGTTTTCGGTAATTTTTTCACTTTTCAACTGCATTTAGTATCCCATCAAAAATCCTATACTCCACACTGTCAATCACTATTGCTTATTATTCTGTCCTTCTTCAGTCTGTCATTTTCAAAACAACTTCTTCTCTCTATTATTTAGCTATCCATGTTAACACTTGTAGAAATGTTCTGCTGCCACAAAATAGGTGTAGTAGACTATCTATCTCAGGCATCTTTAACTTGTATCTGAAGCCATAGTAAGGATGCTCCGCATGTGAAAAGATGTGAGAAAACTAGAGAAAATGTGAGGAATAGGGTGAGGAATGTGAGAAAACGTGAGAAGATGAGAGGAACAGGGTGAGGAATGTGAGGAATGTGAGAAAGCGAGAGAAGATGAGAGGAACAGGGTGAGGAATATGAGAAAACGTGAGATGAGAGGAACAGGCTGAGGAATGTGAGGAATGTGAGAAAGCGAGAGAAGATGTGAGGAACAGGCTGAGGAATGTGAGGAATGTGAGAAAGCGAGAGAAGATGAGAGGAACAGGGTGAGGAATGTGAGAAAACGTGAGAAGAGAGGAACAGGCTGAGGAATGTGAGGAATGTGAGAAAGCGAGAGAAGATGATATGAATAGGGTGAGGAATGTGAGAAAACGTGAGAAGATGAGAGTAACAGGCTGAGGAATGTGAGGAATATGAGAAAGCGAGAGAAGATGAGAGGAACAGGGTGATAGGTGCGAAAGAATGTGAGAAAACGTGAAAAGATGAAAGGAACAGGCTGAGGAATGTGAGAAAACGTGAGAAGATGTGAGGAACAGGCTGAGGAATGTGAGAAAACGTGAGAAGATGTGAGGAACAGGGTGAGAAATGTTAGAAAACGTGAGAAGATGTGAGGAACAGGGTGAGAAATGTTAGAAAACGTGAGGAACAGGGTGAGAAATGTTAGAAAACGTGAGAAGATGTGAGGAACAGGGTGAGAAATGTTAGAAAACGTGAGAAGATGTGAGGAACAGGGTGAGAAATGTGAGAAAACATGAAAGGATGTGAGGAACAGGGTGAGAAATGTGAGAAAACATGAAAGGATGTGAGGTACAGGGTGATAGGTGTGAGAAAATGTCATAAAAGTATCTTGTCATTTGAAAGGTTGAACAGCTTGATCGCATCGTTCGTCGCTAGGCAGCTGCAATTTCCAAGCCGAGCTTGGCAAAATGTGTTGAGACTAAATCACGAAATTGCGAGGAGCATCTCAAACACCTCCCATTTTCCCATTGTGTGTCCTGTTTTTGCGGCTTAAAAGGGTTGTGACTCATGACAAGCACATTTGTTTTTATATCCATATGAGAATGTCATCATTTTGTGATGTGAGAAATTGGTAATCGAGAGGAACATCTCTGTATACCATCTTCAATATCAGTTGCTCTCGCATCGTCACCAGTACATGGAGGTCTATATTGTTTTGTCAGAAGGCAATTACTTGCTGAATTAATGATAAGTTGTCCACGGAAGCGATTGAATTGCTAACAATTGTCGCCAATATGAAAACTTAATCTAAGATTTCTCACAGCAAAATTAATCAAAAGATGAACTGTAAATGTTCTGATTTATAATTTCCACTTTTATTTGATGTTGAAATGAAAATATCATTTATGTTGCTCGGAACCATTTTGTAATTCTTTATTTACGATTTTTTTCGTTCTTTTCCTCTTTCTTCCCACTACCTTCTCTCATGTTACTTTTCTGATGTACTTCAATTTAATTATCTTTCAACTTTTTCGATTCTTTATTCTTGACTTGTACATGAGCTTCTACACTAGGTTGTCAATCGATGTCGCTTACTGTATTGTCTTTATCACGTGTCATTTCCGTCTATGCAATGTGTCACTGTCAGTCGTTTGTGAGCTTTTGTCAGACCGTGATTTCATACAGCCACGATGCAGTTCCGTGTATTGCTTTATAAAGAACGAACAACATAAATGATATTTTCATTCTAACATCGAATAAACGTGCATGCGTGGAAAGTATAAAATGATGAATCCGTTCATAGTAATGGGAAGAAGACCGGTCCAGGACACCATAAAATCAAAAAAAATAGTACTTTTAAAAACGACATAAATTCATGAATTTAGTCCCTTTTTCAGGTTTTTAAGACCTAAATTCATGAATTTGGTTCATTCAAAAAGTACCATTTTTTTCAAAAATGGTACTTTTAAAAACGACATAAATTCATGAATTTAGGTCTTAAAAAGCTGAAAAAGGGACTAAATTCATGAATTTATGTCGTTTTTAAAAGTACCCAATTTTCAAATTTTTCAAAATCTCAAATTTGAGAATTACAATTTTCACCCTCAAAATCATGACCGTTCTAGGACACCGAAAAAATCATAAAAGTTAAGAAACTCAAATTTGTGATTATGACATTTTTCATTGCTTAAATCATGACCGTTCTAGGACACCGAAAATCATAAAAGTTGAGAATTTCAAATTCATGAATTTTATCCATCTTTCAGGTTTTTAAAATATATCATGTGACTAAAAATATTTCTTTAAAAATGGATGAAACAAAAATGGATAGAACTTCAGAAATGGATGAAACAAAAATGGAAGGAACTTCAGAAATGGAAGAAACCTCAAGAATATATCCTTCGTTATCTCAATTAAAAATAAGTGAAATGGTTCTCAATTATTATTAAGATTAGAGCACTATGATAAATTAAGAAGACGCAATTATTACTTAGTCATTCTTCGTTATTGTATGCTCAACATTATTTAAAGTACTAATTGTGTGAAATAGAAGATCATTGTAACTCATAAACTCAAAATTATTCAATGAACCCGTACACTGGCTGATAATTGAAGAGAGACAGAGATTGAAGAGAGAGAAACATCTAGCAGCTTTCCCCTAAAATTATCATGCTATATCTTGTCATTTCAATTTACCCATCGGTAAACTTTTGACATTTCAACTTACGCGTGCGTAAAGTTTTGACATTTCAATTTACCCCTACGTAAATTATTTTCAGAATCTGTTTTCAAAATCTATTTTCAAAATCCATTTGCAAAGTCTATTTTCAAATTCAGTTTTAGAAATCGATTTGCAAAATTCATTTAGCGTTTGCCAAACACATACGGGTAGTAAAGTACTTCCCATTGTGAAGACATGAATAGATTAAGCACATAAGAGTGCATTGACAATAAAAGCAAATGACAATAAAATTCTTCTTCTAAATTTAGAACGCATGGACGGCGACATGCGGGTTAGTTGTTATGGCAATTTTAAACAATCATTTTAACGATGAAACATATTTTACAAATGAAGTTCATGAAGAAAATTGAAATATATAAAACAATATAGATTAGAATAATTATAATATAATCATTTCAAAATCGAATAAGTAGTAAGGAAAGACATCATTAGAGAACAGTTTTAAATCAATACCCCCTCCCTTCTGTCTTCTAGGGGTCCCTTAAGAAATTTTTTTATTATAAAATGAGCAACATAAATGAGTTTTTTAAATTATATGGAACGCAAACTACGACAAATTTCGACCTAAAGAAAATCGCAAATGAATTAGGAATAAAGAATTTTCATGTTCTAATGAGAAACGAATTACAATTCCTAAAAAATAGGCCAACAGGAACCTTCAGTTCCCGGAACAAAGTTCCATCAATAACTGTAAATTTCATAACGCATCTTCACACTTCAGACCAAAACGGCGTACATTGGTCAGCAGGTATCTTTAGTAAAAACGGAGATAATTATTATTTTGACTCATACGGGCTTCCACCTACAAATGAAGTAAAAGAATTACTTGGAACGGGAACATACAATACGTTTCAAATTCAAACACCAGGCACTACTTATTGTGGACAATTATGTTTATAGGTTTTGTACAAATTACAAAAAGGAGTATCATTTCTAGATATTATGTTAGAGTTAAACAATCTATAACTCAAGCGAAGCTAGCTAAAGCGCCACCTAAAGGTTAAAGCTCTGTTTTCTGTAATTCATTTTGATAAAAACGGCCTCTGATATCCTCATTATCTAAATCTTTAATTTCATAAGTAATCGGATAAGTTTTATTTATTTTGCAAACTTCAAATATTTCTTTAGTCCAATAGCCAACAAAGCCTTTTTCAAATTTATTCTTATATTTAAATATTCTAACTCTATCTCCAATTTTAAATTTCGGCTTAAGTTTCTGCAAATTCGGATTACTCTCATTCGAATAATTATTTTCGAATATTTTCTTTCGTATTAAATCAGGGTCGTCAGAAGCATTCTTTGGAGTTTCTTCAATACCAGAATGAACTTTATTATTGTACTCTTCTACAACTCCTGGTAATATCTTCAACCATTTCTGATTTCTTTGCTCAGTAAATTTCTTGAATAATTTATTTTTTAACGTCCGATTGAATCTTTCTATCACTACGGCCTTCCCAGCGTTTTCAGTTGAATAAACAATTTCAAATAGTGGCTGAACGTTTCGGTTATAAAATTCCGACCCTTTATCAAGAAACAATTTTTTTGGCTTTCTATTACTTTCTTTAAAGATTTCTTCAAACGCATATTTAACTGATAGACCACTTTCATTTTTTAAAGTTTTTACCCAAGCGTATCGTGTATATGAATCTATAACGGTCAATGCGTATTTATAATCTTTTTCATTCGGCATATGAATGAGATCAGCACTCCAAATATCATCTTTATTAAATACTTTTACTTTCAATAAATATTTCGGCTTTCTGTATTCCTTATGAATTTCGGAGGCATAAGTTCGAGCGTTGCTCTCAGACAGCTTTGCTGACGTTTCATTTAAACCCTGACCGAATAATATTTTAGCTTGTAAAGCTTTCTTAACAAACATTCTTTCAATTTTTTCTCTAAATGTAGGATTCTGAATACTATCTAATTCTTGAATCATCTTCTTATCAGCTGCATGTCGAGAACTTAGATCATGATTTCGATAAGCTAAATCATGCCTGTAAGCGGCGGCATCTACTCTATTTATTGGTTCTTCACCTGGTTTCGGATTATTATTCTCATCTAGTCTTATATCTAATCGAGTTCCTGGACCGGTATATGAATGACCAGGAAGATGTTTTTCTTTCGAATATTTACTCCAAATAAATCCAGGAAAGTTTTCTAATGTTTTTTGTATGTCACCACCGTAGGTAGTAGCCAAACTTTGTTTGTCGTCGTTACCTTCATAAATTTTACAGTTTGAGTTTTTATTTTTGTTTAATAGATAATTCAATAAATCTAAATTAGAAATTTTTAATTTAATTAAATTTTCGGAATTTTTAGTATTCATTTTAAAAGATAAAAAAATTAAGAAGATAAAAAAAATTGTTTTACCGAAAAGAACCAAAGGTTCTGAGGTTATTACCTTATCATACTAGGACTTAGATATATTCCAGAACCATCTTTAGTTTCTTTAATTTCAATTAAATCATCAACATTGTGGAGAATATTTTTAAGAACTCGTTTTCCTTCATCAACTAATTTTAATTTACTAATAAAATTATCTACTACTCCTTTTCCTTCGGGCGAAGCCCTGGAAGACATCTCCGATGTCCCTTCACCCCTAGCAACTTTCTCTAACTCTCTATTATGACGTTTTTGTTCTTCTAATGCTGCCTTCTCTGATTTATTTTTATTTACTGCTTGGACAATACCAGCTGTCCCACCTGCAACACTTCCTGCAGCTGCTATGCCACCTATTATTAGTGGAATTAATGGGAGAATCCCGCCATTCTTTTCTTCTTGTAATTGAATATTCTCTATCATTGGTTTACTTATGTAATACTTTTTTTTGTTAATCGTAATAGTTTTAGGGGTATTTTTGTCAACAATATTACGTAATTTTAATTCAACAGTTTTATTATTAATATTACTTTTCGCTTGCGACATTTTTAATAAAAAAATTTTAAGTTATCAAAAATTTAAATCTATTCTAGTTATGAAAAAAATTTTAAGTTAAGAATTTTTTTTAATCTATTCTAGTTATGAAAAAATTTTTAAGTTAAGAATTTTTAAGTTAACAAAAATATTAATCTATTCTAGTTATGAAAAAAATTAATTAATCGACTAAGTCTTGGGCTTTAACCTATCGGAGCGAAGCTCCTCTGGCTTTAGCCGATCCTAACCATCTTTCCATTAAGAATTTCAATAGAATATTTTGCATCTTCTAGCAATAAACCATAAGCCATCAATGAAGTTGTGGAATCTTTTTTTTTCAATATTAATTGTTACATCACAACCATTTTTAATAATATCTTCTGATTGTGCACTTAAATCGAAGCAGAAAATTGGATATAAATGTCTCCAATCTCCAGGAGTTAATTGTGGTTCAACTCCAAATTCTATACAAAGATTTCTATAAGAATCATATCCTTCCATAAATTGATTATTGGTATCATCGAATCTTAATGGATCAATTGGATATCGAGTTTGATTTAATGAAACTTGTAAACTTCGAATTGTATTAATATGAAAAATATTATTGTTCTTATCAAAACTTGGAGAATTATTTCTTTGAAATGTTAGTAATAAATATCTTGGAGTATTCGCAGTTCTAGTAAAATGCCAGTTAAATCTTTGTTCGGAAAAAGTTACTGAACTAGCAGTACGCTTTAGAAAATTTACTGGAATTGGTTTGTTAGTATTTAATCTTTTTGTAATAGCTGTTTCAATCTCTAAACTAGGAGTAATATGCTTATTCCACCATTCAAGTCTATCAATTTTTAAATATGCTTTTTTTCCAGTTTTACCAAAAAAGATTAATTCATTATTTGCTGTACGATGAATTATTAATTTAAATTTTAATTGATATGATATTTTATCATAATCTAAATATCCGAATAATGGAGACAATGACCAATTTACTGTCTGTTTACTTTTTTTGTTAAATTCACGTCTTTCTTTATATGCACTATTGTTTGTTTTATTTAAATGTTTTGCAATATTTTCTACATCTTTCGCAATTCCTGCGGCATCTGTTCCAGCGTGAGTTAAATCATCAATAATTATACCATCATTAGTATCAGGAAACCAACCTTCGATTTCATGCTTTTTATTATTTTCACCAATTGTTACAAATCTAAGCATTGTATCAATTACACCCAGAGAATCACTTATTGTTTCTATATTTTGAGTTGCAACATCTAAACGCATTTGTGTAAATAAACTTGGGAAAAAATTATTCTCTAGTGTAATATTATCGGTATCTGGTAATGGTGTTGTAAAATTAGCATCACTATATAAAGAATATTCACAGTGTAAAAATGAATCAGGTAAATATAAATAACTCTGCTGATTATCAACTTCAAAAATCAAATCACCTCCGGTATTTACTCTACTTGAAGATCCGGGATTCATAGCAATTCTTATATAGTCATTCTTTTTTTGATTATAACTGACGAACGGAGGATCGTCTAATCTAAATTTATTTTCGATAAGCGAAGACATTTTTATAAAAAATAATTTGACTTTTTGTTTTTTCTCACAGATAGAAAAAAATTTTTACTAAAATATAATTTTAGAATTTTGCTAGACCAGCTCCGCTATGAATGCCATTACCTCTTATTTCTTCAATTGTTTTTTCATTTTGTTTACTATCACCCTCTACAGCTATGTTAGCAATTTTGTTTTTTGTTTCATCTGAAAGTTTTTTTAATTTTTTTAGTTCTTCAGAATCATTCTTGAGTTTACGAATAGCTTCTAGTTGTTTTAATTCGTTTTGTGATTTAACAGCATTTGATATTGCACTAGCTGTACTTCCTATAGCAGCTGCTCCTTTTGCAGCAGATGTAATCAAATCTTTATTATTTTTAATTAAGTTAACGATACTACCAATACCAGAAAAGATGCCATCCCCTTCTGTTCCGACTGTTTCTCTATTATCATAATGGTAAACCGGATTCATACGTGGTTCATGAGCAATTTTTTGATTTGAAGCAAATTGTTTACGATTGTGTTTATAAATTATAGGCATTTTTTAGTAATAAATTTGACTTTTGGGAAAAATATAAATACGGGCGAAGCCCTGGAAGACATCTCCGATGTCCATTATAAAAAAATGTTTATTTTTTGTTCTTAACTTTTACAGATTGGGTTTTTGGTTTAACTTTATCAGGAACCAAACCTGCATCAATCATTCTTTTTATTCTATGATTTTCTTTCATAATATTTCTTTGTTTTATTAACTCTTCTAATTGTTTTATTCTTTTAAAATTATCAGCTCTAATTTTATCCATTTTTAAAATTATATACTTCTATATTTTTAAATTTTTTTTAAAAATTATATTTATACTTTTATATTTTTAAAATTATATTTATATTTTTTAAATTATATTTATATTTTTTATGATTTTTATTTTTTGTAGGTAAAAAATATTTAAGTTAATATTTACAATACTCGTTTAAGATTTACGTTTATGAATATCTAACAACTTCGAGATAACTTTATTAATTGCTTGTTGCACTTTATCTATTGCATCAAGAAGCGTGTGATGTACTTTAATTTCTTTTTCAGTCATTTCTAATTTTTTCTCACTTTTCTTTAATTCTGTTTTTAAAGCATTTAATTGAACTTTAAGACCATCTACTATTCTTTTAACGGAATCTAACTGTTCTTTATTTTCTTTAGAGTATTCTTGTAAATTTTTCTTTAATTCATTTTCTAAATTGATTTTCAGAGTTTTCATTTTATCAACTTTTTCATTAAGTGATTTTACTTCAATTTTTAATTGATTTATTTTTTTAATTTGTTGAGCAATTTTAGAACTTAATTCATTCACACTTTTTTGGAATGTAGTTTGTAACTGCTTTAAAGTTTTTTTAATTCTTTCAGGTAGTTTTTCTATTTCATCTTCTAATTGTTCTTTTAACATTTTTATCTGATGTTTATTTTTAATTACAGCAGATTTTAAATTTATAGAAAGTAATATTAAAATTTTTGATTGTTCAGAAATCTTTTTAAAAAGTTTTGCTATATCTGCTTCTAGCTCTCTATCCTTTTTATCAAGTTTTAATAATTTTTCGTTTAATGATTTGTCATTAAGTTTAAGCAACTTTAATTCGTTCATCAGCGGAACCATAACATCGTTTATATATTTTTCTTTTAAGTCATTGATTTGTGTATCAACATATTGTTTATTTGTTAACTCTGTATTTTGTTGTGGAAGAATGGAAAGATGTAATGGACCAGATAAAACGTCTCCAGTTTTCATGATATAATTTTCTAGTTCTATTTCTGATTCACGATTATTCGGGATATATGCACCTCCACCAACATTTGGTAACATCATTTTTAAACAATAAAAATAAAATTTTTTCTGATTATAAAAATACATAAATTATAAAAATAAAATTTTTCCTAATAAAAATAAAAAAATGGAAATGACTCAAATTTGTCAAGTTTGCAATATGCGTTTTTTAAATCAAACACTATTATATTCTCATATGAAAAACACACCATGTGGTATGCATATGAATCAATTACAACCTAATAATAGTATTCAACCTAATAATAGTATTCAGAATAATATTCAACCTAATAATAGTATTCAGTATAATAATATTCAATCAGAGCAACCATTACAAAGATTAAAGCATTTATTTATTTCAGATAAAGAACAAAATCTTTATACTGCTAGAATAAATACACCTAGGCAAAATAATAATAATCCTTTTGTTCAAAATAATCCTTTTGTTCAAAATAATAATGTAGCTCAAAATAATAATGTAGCTCAAAATAATTATATTGATAAAAATCAATTTGTTGAAAGTTATTACAAAAAAATATGTTCCGAATGTAATAAAAATATAACATCAAAAAATTTTGCACGTCATTTAAAATTATGCGAACAACCAGAAGAGGTTAAAAAAAATAAAAAAGATAAATTAAAAGATCAGTTATGTCGTAATTATAATAAATATTTTACAATTCAAGGAATTACTAATCATTATAATTCTTGTATAAGTTCTACAAGACAATGTACAAGTTGTCAAATTACTAAACCTAAGACAGAGTTTTATGATAGTAAATATCAGTGTAAGGATTGTTTAAAAGAAAAAGTTAAATGTAGAGGTTGTCAAAATATTATATTAAAGAAAAATTTTCAGCGACATGTAACACTATGTCCAAAGCTTAATCAACATAATAATCAACATAATAATAATTTATATCAAAATAATAATTTATATTAGTATTTCTATTAAAATAGACTTATATATTTAAATAGTTTTATTTCAACTAAAATAGTTGTATTTCAACTAAAATAGTTGTATTTCAACTAAAATAGTTGTATTTCAACTAAAATAGTTGAATTTCAACTAAAATAGTTGTATTTCAACTAAAATAATCTTATATATATTAAAATATTATTTTTTTATAAAGAATAAAATATTATTTTATTAAAATATTCTTAAGCATTCCGGAAGAGAGGAGAGGTTCGGAGCATACTTCTTTTGAGTATAGGAACAAAAAGTCCGACACATTCCGGAGGTTCTACAGAGGTTAAAAACACTCATAAGAGTGTAAGAATGCGAGTCCGGAATTAAAAAATAATAATTCCTAAATTTTTATTTTAAAAATATTAAATGAATAAAAACGAAAATTTGGAAGATTTATATTCACCGGTTATAATTAAAAGTAATAAAAGTAATAAAAGTAATCTAAGTCGTCATAAATCTCTTAATGCACTAAATGAAATAATAAATAATTATATGAATAACACTGAGTTTCAAGATACACTAACTCCTCAAGATCCTAATCTAAATGATATTAATAATATTGTAGATAATCCTATATATAATACTAGATATAATAATATAGATAAAAATATATATAATAATATAGATAAAAATACATATAATAAAAGATATTTAGAGACACTACCCCCTAATTCATCTCTTAATAAAAAAATACCACAATCAGATCTTACACGTCTTTGGAATTTTTTAAAATTTCATTGTATAAAAATATTGTTAGCATGTATTTTAATATTTTTTATTTATCATCTTGTTATATGTATTGGAAATCAATGGGGTTACTTTCTAACAGAGGAACAAAAGAGGATAAATTTTTATAAACAAGAAATAAAAACTTTTAAAGGATGGAAAACTAATGAGGATAAGATTAAGGATAAAACTAATAATAAAAATATTAAACAAGGTAAAATGTATCAAGAAAATTTACATTTCATTGTTTACGGTAAAACTGGAAGTGGTAAGACTACGTTTATTAAAAAATATATAAACCAATATTATAAGGACGAAACAAAAGTACATATTTTTTGTATGCATACTTCTGAATGGCCAACTTTTACAAACGTCTATAATGATAAACAATTAGATGAGTTACAAGATATGGAAAGTTTTGCTGGTACACCTGAAAATAAATCTTTATTAATTTTAGATGATGTTGCAAGTTTATCAAAACAAAAAAATATGTCAGAAATATTTACAAAAGGAAGACATCAAAATATTCAAATAGTTGTATTAGCTCATAAAGCTTGTGATGTAGATAATAAGATTAGAGAAAACATACAAACATTTTTTACAACTACACAAAATAATGCAGAATTCTTTAATGATATTAATAAAAATTATAAAATGAATATGCCTTTATCATATTATACACATCATAAATATGGAATAATACGTGTTGACACCATAAGTGAACATATGCAAGTATATGATAAAGATTTAAATATATTAGTAGATACCGAACATGAAATCTATAATAACTCTCAAGATTTTGATATTAGAATATATGCAAATACAAAACATTTATCAAATCAAGTTATAGAACAAATAATTATCTTTTTAGAGTCTGAAGCAAAAGTACCACTAAAAATTATTCCTGATACATTTTATTTTTATTTTGATCATTATTTAAATGCAAAATTTGGTATACCAATACCTAACAGATTACAAGATAATGAAACATTAAACTATTTAAAAATTGCAATAAATGATGTTAGAAACGGTTTAAGAAAAGCAACACCAATAATAACTGATGTTAAATCTACATTTTCTGATGCTAAATCTACATTTGATGAAGCCAAAAAAACATATAATGATATAAAACCATTAATAAATGGTGTAAGTGAAATACTTAATAATTAAACAAATTATACATTTTTTTTTAAATTATTAATATATTTTTTAAATTATCAAAATATTTTAAATATATGGAGGAATGTTTAATTTTTGTAATGTTTTTTAAATCATATACTGTTAAGTTATCTTTATTGATTAACCACCATAAATTATTAAAAGCCAAGAATACTCTAAAACTTCGAAGACATAATGGAAAATGATTTGTTTTAGCATATTTAGGTATACCATGTTTTAGTTTGTAATCTCTAACAAATTGCATATATTTATGGTGATAATAGAATTTTACTTCTTGTTTAGGTGTAAGTGGATTTGTAGGATGTCTATAATTTTTTAAAACTGGTACATGTTCTATTTTATACTCTTCAAACATTTTTATTTTTTATGCAAAAAAAGATATTAAATATAACTTTTTTGATAAATAAATATAATTCTATTAATAATCTTCAAACATTTTGTTTTGTAATTAAATATAATTTTTTTTAAAATTTTCTCTAAAAAAATAAAAAAATGGAAAAATTTTATTGCAACTTATGTAAAAAAAAGTTGCAAACAAAAAGAAGTTATCAATCTCATCTACAAAGTAAAATGCATTTACAAAATGTAGAACGAGTTGATGAAGGAAATATATTAAAATTAAATAGTTATAAAAACTATATAGAAACATTACCTACTTATATAAAAGTTAAAAAAATATTTTATGATTATTCACATTCGGAATATAAAAAAGTTTTTAATAGTGAAGATGAACATGTGCCAGATGAAAGATATTTATTTAGCGATACTGATGAATTTAACGAAATAGATGAATTTGATGAAGCTGAACGAACCGATGAAGCCTTACAAACAGAAGGTTCTAGGGCTTCGCCCGTAACAGATATAAAATATTTATTTAATCAGTCTTTTGAATATAATGAAACCGATAAAACTTTTTCTGATATTCTAACCAACTTTTATAATATATTTAAGAAATCTTTCAAATGTTATATGAATGTAGAAGTACTTTATACAAAAAATGGACCTGATGGAATTCCTGAAGAAATAATACAAGGACATTTTACAAATTCACAAGAAATTCATAATGTAAATGATATACAACCCATATTTGAATCGATGATACTTAAATTAGAAAATTGTATAATTGAAGCCCAGTTACGTGAATCTGGTTGGAGATTTGTTAAAATACTATCTAAGAAAATAGTAATTGATAAATATAAAAATAATACTGGTGGTAGTTATGTTCCTTTACCTTTCAGTTCACCACAATTAATCAACATAAAAAATGAAGATGATTATTGTTTTCTGTGGAGTATTATAGCACATTTACATCCTGCAGAATATCATAAAGAAAGACTAAGTCATTATAATAAAGAAGAATACATAAATGAATTTGATCTTTCTGATGGCTTAGATGAATTTCCATATGATTATAATAGGTTAAAAAAGTTTCATAAAAAGAATAAAAATTTAATAGAAGTAAATGTTTTTGAATTAAATGTGAATTATGTTTCTATTGGTAAAATTATTCCACTTTACTCAGATTCAAAAAAAATTTATTTGAATAATAAAAATTTATGCCAATCAGAAATAGTATATAATGATAGAGGAAATTACATGCATCATAATATTTTTTACCAAGGAAAAATAATATGTACTGAAAAATTTGAACTTGTTAAAACACTATCACCAATAATGATTAATCACAATAATTATAAAGGACGTACTGATGATTATAATTACAAATATTCATCTTTATCTTCAGAATATCAACAAAAATTAGAAAATTTAAATAAAAGTTTACAAAACTGTAAAACAGATTATCAACAACAATTAAAAATGTTACTACAAGAATATCACCATAAATATCAAAATAAGATAGAAACGATTCAAAAATTAAATGAAGAAAATAATGAATTAAATAATGAAGAAAATGAAACCAATCAAAAAATAAATGAATCTTTAAAAAAATGTCTACAACAATATAAAGAACAATATGATAAAGAATATATTTATCAGCTACAAATATTAAATCAAAATTATCATCAAAATACATTTAATATTACAAAAGAAATTAATGAAACACATGAAATATATCAAGATAAATTTGAAAAACTAGAACAGTCAAAACAACCAGCACAAGCGAATATATTATATTATCAGGGACATTTTATATTGTGTAAAGATGTTTCTATATTTACAAAAACTTCAGATAATAAAAATTTTCCTTGTCTTCAATGTATGACAAGTTTTAGAACTTTAGAAGAAATGTATAGACATTTGGAGAATTGTCAACAAAACGAAGCAGTCAGAAACACATTTCCAAAAGATGATTATTTAGAATATAATAAATGGTATTTTAAAAATAAAGTACCCTTTACTATTTATTGTGATTTTGAAGCATATAATGTTAATATGACACAAAATCGAACGGAAAGTTCCAGGGCTTCACCCGATTCTGAAAATTATAATTCTGAAAATTATAATTCTGAAAAAAGTGCACCTGGAAAAAGTTCAGCTGAACAAAGTAAAGAAAAATATTTATTTGAACAAAAACCATTATGTTGGGGAATGTACATTCATTCAAATTATCCTGAATTATTTAAATCAGAATATTTACAATACTATGGTGAAGATAGTTCAGAAATGTTTACAAAGAAAGTAGAAGAATTACAAGGACGTTTTTCACAATTGCTTGAAACAAATAAACCAATGATACCATTAACGGATGAAGAAAGAAAAGAATTTTATGATGAAATAAATTGTTATTACTGTGGAAAAGGTTTTACAAATAAATATAAAACTGGCAGAGGTAGATATATTGATAAAGTAAAAGATCATGATCATCTAAATGGATTATATAGAGGTGCAGCACATAATTCTTGTAATCTTAATGCTAACAAATTTAAATATAACTTTGTTCCTCTATATTTCTACAATGGTTCTAAATATGATTTCCATCTAGTAATGAAAGATTTATTTTCATCTGAAAAATTACATCAACAAAAAATAAATGTACTATGTAAACAAGAAGAAGAATATTTTTCAATGCAATTAGGTTGTATTAGAATTTTAGATGCATTTAGATTTTTTACTCCTTATTCATTAGATGTTATGGGAAAAACTTTGAAATCTGAACAATGTAAAATATTAAATAAATATAATTTAAAACCTTTAAAAGGAATATTTCCGTATGAGTATATAGCCTGCGGCTCACAGTCGGAGACTGATATAACTGGAGATAAAACCTGTGGTTCACAGTCGAAGACTGATTTTAATTCTGTGAATAAAATTATGGAAGAAAAACAACTTCCTCCAATAAATAAATTTAAATCAACATTAAAACAATCACAATTATCTGAAGAAGATTATGCAGAAGCTGAAAAAAATTGGAGAGAGTTAAATTGTAAAACAATGTATGATTATACAATGAAATATCTACAGATAGATGTATTAATACTAGCTGATCTTTTTGAAAACTTTCGTGATATGTGTTTAGAATATTACGGAATAGATCCATGTTATTGTTATTCTACACCAGGTTTAACATGGTTAGCAGGATTAAAACATACAAATGTTAAACTTAAACATTATAAAGAAAATACATATGATAAATTATTATTTTTTGAATCTGGAATTAGAGGTGGAGTTTCATCCGTTTTAGGTAATAGATATGTTAAATGTTATAATAAGAAAGTAAATCCACAAGAATATGGAATAATGAAACCTTTATCTCCAGAAGAAAAAGAAAAAATATTAGAAATTTTTCGAACGAAACGAGAAGGAGTAGAACGTGAAAAAGCAATTGATGAATTCATGCGAGAAAACTATTTGTTATATTATGATTTTAATAGCTTATATTCTTCTTGCATGATACAAGAATTACCAACAGGTGAGATGACATGGTGTAATAATCTTAATTATCAAAAATCATATGATGGAAATCGTAATTCTGGTTATATATATGAAGTTGATTTAGTATATCCTGATTATATAAAAGATGCAACAAAATATTATCCTTTCTGCCCAGAAAACAAAATTCCCATTATAAAAGATTTTTCAGATTATCAAAAATCTTTAATTCCTAAGAAATACAGACCAACAAAAAAACTTATGTTAACACAAAGCAATAAAGGAAAGTATGTTGTTGAAGGAAGAATGCTAGATTGGTATTTAGATCATGGAATGATTCTCACAAAAATTCACCGGAAACTAGTGTATAAAAAATCTAAATGGTTAAAAGATTATATTGAGTTCAATATTGAAAAACGCAAAATATCTAAAAGAAATAAAGATGATTTTGGAAACGTGTTCTTCAAATTAATGAATAATGCATTTTATGGTAAGACTTTAGAAAATGTGCGTAATAGACAAAATATTGAAATAGTTTATGATAAAGATAGGTTTCAAAATTTAACAAGGAAACCTACATATAAAAGAACTACTAGATTTAGTGATGAACTATGTGCTGTACATTTACGTCGAAACAGCGTAAAACATGATAAGTTTAATTTTATAGGTTTCACTATATTAGAATTAGCTAAACTATTTATGTATAGATTTATATATGATTATTTAGCGCCTGCTTATGGCAAAAACTATAAATTACACTTTACAGATACCGATTCTGTTTTCTTAGAATTAACAATACCGTATAATTCTACACTTGATGAAGAAATTAATAAAATAAAAGATATCATTCATCCTTCTGATTTATGTAAAATAAAAGATGAATTAGAAGGAAATGAAGATTTCATAACAGAAGCTATATTTTTAAAATCTAAATGTTACTGTTATAATACAACTAATAATATTAAAACACATAAAACATTAAAAGGAATTTCAAAGGCATTAGTGGCTAATCAAATAACATTTCAAGATTATAAAAATGCATTATTTAATACTGAAATAAAAACAGCATGTAATTATAGACTTAATTCAAAAAAACATAAAATGTATTTAAAAGAAGAACATAAATTAGCATTAGATCCATTTGATGATAAAAGAAAAATTTTACCTGATGTAATAACTACTTTACCTTTTTAATTTTCTAATTTCTATTTTCTAAATATAACAATATAACAATATAAAAATATAAAATATTATAAAATAAAATAAAATAATAATATAAAATTATCATATAAAAATGGATAAAGTTAGAGCTGATAATTTTAAAAGAATAAAACAATTAGACGAATTAATAAAACAAAGAAATATTATGAAAGAAAATCATCTTCAACATAGAATGACAAAAGCTGGTATTCAATCTGATATGTTTGATGAATTAAAATTAACTGAAGAAGTAAAAACTGATTATGAAAAAACTGTCGAACCATTTAAAACTCTTGAAAAGGAACTTAATGAAAAACGTGTTGATATAGCGGATCCTGTACTTAAAACACTATTAGATGACTATGGTTTATTAGAGGCAAACATAGATAAAAAATTACCAAAATCTATGTTATTCGAACATTCTACTTTCTTTTTAGATAAAAAATTATTTGCAAGATTTTATCTTGGTGGTAAAGAAATATTTCCACAACCTTTACGAGGATTAATTTTTACGCCAGATAAAAAAACCTATTAGTTTAGATAGAAATTTTGTTGATCTTTTAAGAGGAGCAGATTTAAAAAATTATGCTGTAGAAGATCTCATAAAATATAAAGCTATGTTAGACAGAGTTGGTGTAGTAAAATCTCTAAGACGTTATAAACAATTAGAAAATTTATTATCAACGGGAGTTAAAGTAGGGAAAGGTTTATCTGAAAAACAGAAAACAGAAACAACTGTATTTTTACCAGATGATCCACAAGAATTACTAAATAGATTAAATATTTTAATATCGGCAATAAAAGAAGGACATAATTCTAGTTTTAATGAAATTCATGCTATATTGAAAAGACTGTTAGAAAAGAAGATTCTAAATGAAGAGGATTATAAAAGTATAACGAACCGAATGATCTAGGACTTCGCCCGTAGCTGAAATATGTTGTTGTTTTTAATTTTTTATAAAAAAATATTTCATAAAAAAATATTTATTTAATTTTTAGTTTAAAAATGTGTTCAGCAGATTTAGACAAAATTAATAATCATTTAGAAAATTTGACAGAGATTTTGGGTTCATCAAAATTTAGTACGACGTTAAAAATTATAACAACTACTTCATCACACACTTGTAATTTAGAACCCATTCTACATTTGGAACAAAATAAAAATTATCAAATTGCATTGACTAGTTTCTCCACATTTAACACTATTCAAAACGTTATCAAAGATGTGAATGATCAATTTAGATATTCTACTGATAAAGGTAAAACATGGAAAATACTAACTTTTCTTCCTGGTTCTTACGAAGTTGAAACAATATCAAATGAAATTAAGAGACATTTAGGTATACCATTTAAAGATAAGAAACAATTACATTTTGCAGTTGAACCGGCAGTTAATAAATTTTCTCTTACTTTAGACGAAAATCATCAAGTTGATTTTAATCATGATAGATCATTGTCAAAGCTATTAGGATTTAATAAACAAACCTATAGTCAAGGTTATCATTTAGGTGAGAAGATTCCAAAAATAACTGAAATAAATTCAATTGTTGTACATTGTGACATTATTGAAGGAGGATATATAAATGGTAAATTATCAAATTTAATATTCAGTTTTCCAGCTTTTACTGTACCCATTGGTTATAGATTAAATGTAATTCCACAAACATTAATATATTTTCCTATTACAAGAAAAACTATTAACAACATTGGCATTAGAATCACTGATGAAAAAGGACAAGAAATAAATTTTGGAGGTGAAGAGATTATGATAGATCTTTTGGTTCGGGAGGTATAAACTTTTACGCTACAATAGAGAAGTTTAATTTTTTTTATCATTTTCATTTTTAATCTTATTAATCTTATTAATCTTATTAATCTTATTATTAGAAACAAAAAATAAACTTAAATTAAAATTTTATTTTTATTTTTTTGTTTCTAAAAACACTAATTCAATAATGGATGAATTTATTACTTTAAAAATGAATGAAATGTCTTTAAATAAAAAAAAACTTAAATTTAATCATCATCCAAATTTATCTAATAAAGTTTTAGCAGTTATTTGCGGAAGATCAGGATGTGGAAAAACATATCTATTATTTAAAATTTTAACGACTCCAAATTTTTTGGATTATAACAATCTTATAATTTATACAACAACGGCAGAACAACCCGTCTATCAATTTTTAAAATATGGATTTGAAAATAATCTTACAAAAACAGCAATTGCTTCTCTATTCGAAGAATACGAAAAATCTGAATATGAAGAAGAAATAAATTTGTGGTGTGAAGAAGCAGCAAAAAATAAACAATTAGTTGAATCCAATAAAAATAAGCATATAAAAATACAATTAATAGATGATAGTGGTAATATGCAAGATCCTAGTAAACTAGATAAAACAATGAAACATTGTGTAATTTTTGAGGATTGTGTTAATGACAGAAATCAGTCAGTTCAAAGAAATTATTTCACAAGAGGTAGACATAATAACTGTAGTGTATTTTATTTGACACAAAGTATGTATTCATTAGATGGAAGTGTTATTAGAAAGAATGCAAATATATTTATACTATTTGAAATAAATGCAAGAAACTTAAGTGATTTGTTAAGAGATTTATGTATAAGAGATAAAGATGAATTTAAACAATCGTGTAATAATGCTTGGTCAAAAGATTATGGATTTATCACAATTAATATTGATAAAAAAATTCATGAAAGAGTTATCGAACAATTGTTTACCGAGTAATAAAAATATACAAATATAATGTTTTAATATTTTATTTTTTTATTATCAGCTTTAATTTTGTCTATTTTTTTAAAATATAATATTTGAATTTTGTGGTAACATTGGTATACAGCAAAAACATTTTACTGAACAAATATTTTTTTTATTGCTTTGTTGTTTGTAATCTTTTCGTTTAAAGTTTTCACGTTTAAAGTTTTCACGTTTAAAATTTTCTCGTTTAAAATTTTCTCGTATTAAGTTTTGTTTAATAAAGTTTTGTCTAATAAGGTTTTTAGCTCTTCTAAAAAAATTTTATCATTTTCTTCATTAAAAATTTTATCATCAATAAAAGTTTTACCATCACTAGAAATTTTACCATCCTTTTTATTTTTATCATTAACTTTTTCTGTCTGTGATTGAAATGATATTTGATTTACTTCATTAGCTATTTGATCAAATTTTTCAATCTCATCTAACGTAATAACATTATCATCACATACTCTTTGAAAGTAGTAGTGTAGTTTATCATAGACTTCTTTAATATGTAAATGCTTAGTTTTTAATGATTTTCGTTTCTTAGTTATTAAAGATTTATCTAACATTGTAACAAGTGAAGTTGCAAAAACACCCGTACCTGTTAAAGCTGTAGCAACTACTGGAATTACTAAAACACCTGAAGATATAACAATTGTCAAAGCACCTAAACTTATTGTTAAGAATATGCCAATTCCTTGTGTTACATTCTTAACTTGAGTCCATCTCTTTCTTAATTTTTTATAATGCTCTAATCTTAATACTAATTGAGATTCCTTATCTTTCATATACCTAACTCTATCTTTGTGTTTTTCTTTATTCATTTTTTCAATGTTAATCTTTTCAATGTCCATTAAAGTAGAACTACGTTCATATGATAACGAAGGATATATTCTTGAGGTTCCTTCCATTTCTGAAGTTCCTTCCATTTTTGTTTCATCCATTTTTAAAGAAATATTTTTAGTCACATGATATATTTTAAAAACCTGAAAGATGGATAAAATTCATGAATTTGAAATTCTCAACTTTTATGATTTTCGGTGTCCTAGAACGGTCATGATTTAAGCAATGAAAATCGAACCGAAGGTTCTAGGGCTTCGCCCGATTGTAATTCTCAAATTTGAGATACTCAACTTTTATAATTTTTAGTGTCCTAGAACGGTCATGATTTAAGCAATGAAAAATGTCATAATCACAAATTTGAGTTTCTTAACTTTTATGATTTTTTCGGTGTCCTAGAACGGTCATGATTTTGAGGGTGAAAATTGTAATTCTCAAATTTGAGATTTTGAAAAATTTGAAAATTGGGTACTTTTAAAAACGACATAAATTCATGAATTTAGTCCCTTTTTCAGCTTTTTAAGACCTAAATTCATGAATTTATGTCGTTTTTAAAAGTACCATTTTTGAAAAAAATGGTACTTTTTGAATGAACCAAATTCATGAATTTAGGTCTTAAAAACCTGAAAAAGGGACTAAATTCATGAATTTATGTCGTTTTTAAAAGTACTATTTTTTTTGATTTTATGGTGTCCTGGACCGGTCTTCTTCCCATTACTGTTCATTATCAGAGCCTGAATATCAATGGCCACCAACAAAGAGATTATTTGCAAAATGGAGGTGTCGATATACATGTAGCAAGAACTGTAAATGTCAATTGCTGTCGACTTTTCACATCTTTTCAAGGCTTATAAACTTTGATCACTTTTGAAAGGAGTAATTTATCTCTTTTTAGCTGACTATAGAAATGAAGAATGCAATGTGATTTAGCTAGCCTACTGCAATGTTCACTTTCTGTCGTAAGTGTTAGACATGGACTTCTCGATATGTCAAGATATTGAGAAATCTGTGATGTCAGGCAGAAAACATCAGATAGTGGTCAAAATTCAAACACAAGTATGTACTTCTTTAAATGAAAGTTAACGACTTTCTGAACTCATAAGAAAGCATGTGTCATTCACTTAGCAAGTAAAAGCATTATTTAATGAACTCTGAATTTGAAAATGCCTCAATCAGCAGCTGACATTAATGAAACAAAGTGCTTGCGTTCAATTCTTTTCATGAATAAATAGCGAAATTCGAAAAATTAGAGACATTGATGCCCTTACTCACTATACAAACTTGTTCCATTGATAAGCCAAAAAGGACAATCACACTGCATTTTCTTTATACTGTGTTTTTACCAAGTCGTCGTATTTCAGTGCCTTTTTGCAGAACTTCCTTGCTTCAATTCTTTTTCACCATCAGTGTCATCTGTACTTCATGATTGAATCACTTAATTCATTTTATGATTTTCGAATCGCTAAATGTATCTGTGCTTCGACTGTATATTTTGATCACCATTTCAATAATCAATAAACGTCTCTCTCTCTCTCTCTCGAGTGAGAGGAGTGTCACTTTCCGCATTTCATTTGATTTTACTAACCGTTGGCGCACTCCCACCGGACATTGATATTTTTTCTTTTATTGCGCATCGATTTCCTTTTACCCTTGTGGTGATAACTGCTTTCCTTCCAACCGTCTAATATGTTCGATGCGCTTCTACATCAAAATATCACGCTGAAAATACTTCAACAAGCAGATCAAATGATATTTGAAGTTCATTGTTGAGTGATTGGCAGTGATTGATAACATGAGGTGCTTTTCAGGTGCTCTACATGTAAACGTCGAGTCTGGATGAAATTTTCATGTTGAATACGATATAATATTCATACTTTTTATACATCAGCAGGTGAAGGTGAAATATTGATCATCATCGATCTGCTTGATTAATTTTGATGGATTTCATGATAAGTACTGTTTGATTGCAGGAAACGTCTAACATAGGTGAAATATTGCGCCGAAAACGAATGTGGCATTGAAATTAGGGCTGTTCAGTCATATTAGTAAGAGGCTGCAGGTGATATTCTTCAAAATGGATCTGTTTGGTGTGATTGATTGTCCGAGTGATGACTGTATAGAAACATTTATTAACCTATTAATGCCTGGAAAGAAAATTCCTGATTTTCATAATACAAACACACTACATAGAGCATTACATCCACAGAATTAGACAGGTCGTTTATTCTTCTGTTTGACTGGAAGGGTATCATTGAAATATGTAACGTTAATGAAATGGCACAATCTCCTGACTAAATACCATAGCAATCGAACAATGAGCAGCCAGTTCAACATTAAACACGCCAAATTGTGCGAAGTTTCAGTGACTGTTATCAATCGGATCACACAAGAAAGAGACACAGTTGATGTCAAGTTCTACAGAGAAGTTTGTGAACGTTTTTTCGTGCACCTGCTAATTTTTTCTAATAATGATCGGAGGGCCCAACATTATCAAGAAAACTTTTGCGCAATGATCTGAATTCTTCGAATCTGAAGGAATCGTGGCGATCGGAGCATTTTGAAGGAATCCACATCAATCCGCAAGCGACGCACTACTATTTTTCCTATCTCTGTAAGGTATTAAAAATTCTTTTTGCCCACTTATTAAGGTCCTGCATGTGCCATCTGGTTGAATCAGTTTGTACTTTTAGCAAAGTGATGCGGTTAAACAATCTAATTCTGTGATTACATCATATGATTGTCGAATTTGATTTTTGACATCTTAACATAGAAATCGGATCGGTGGATTATAGTTTACCATAGGCAGAACCATGCACAAAACCGTTCACTTATCAAGTATATTGTCATTGCACACGGTTACTGAGTGATCAAATCAGGAAATGTATCATGCCAATCAAATACATTGTGCATAGGCACTTCATGCATATTTTGTTTGTTTGTGCGAGTATTTTTAAGGTTTACCGCATGGTACATGTACATGTGCAAGATGTTTGTACTCCATGTATAATATACAAGCGTATGCCAATAAATTATAAAAGATTCATGGGTAAGAGTGATCTCTCGACCCTTTGCACAATTTGACACTTAATAATTTAGGCGAGATGCTTGGCTAGATCGATTTGCTCAGTCAGTGTCAAAGTGTCATTTTAATGCAGTTAACAATTTAGACAATGTAGGCTTGCACGTATTGTAGATAGATTCTGATAGTTTTACTAAAGAACCACAGGTATGGCAAGAGTTTTTCTATTTAGGTTTACATAAAAGAAAGTAGCATGGTAGGTGAATTCAAATGTCATGTAAATTATTATTCTTCAAGTTTAAGTAATTTTCATATTATTCTTTAAGATTTGGAACACTTGATTTGTTCATCAAAAACATAAAATATCATGAAGAAGTCATTATAAATGACATCAATATAATCCAACATCTTTGTTGCTATCTTGTTATTGGTCATCCAAAAATGATGCTAAGAGGTGAGAAATGAATGGATCTGCATGCCAAGAAGCTTGTTCTGAATCTGATTTTAATAGTTAAGTAAAGCACAAAAAAGAAGAAGACAGGGTGTGGAGCTCTTTGGATATAAGCGAATTAATTGTAGACTATATTCCACGCTAGGCATTAATGGGTTAAGGTAATATGGGAATTATTAATCCTTCCTGAACGACAATAAAATGTGGTTGTCTTATTGTTCACTTAATCGGTTGTTGCCATTATCAAAAGATGAGCGATCCTACCCGAAACCCTCCCCGATCCCGAACCCGACCCGAACCCGATCCGAAGCCCGAACCCTAATGCTCGGTTTCGGGTCGGGTTCGGGTAGAGCAATTGCAAAGTCGGGTAAGACCATCTCTTTTATCTAAAACCCGAAATAACCCGAATTCAGGATTTTTCGTGTTGGAGCATACACATTTGAAAAATGTTTAGAACTTAAAAAATATTTTCTGTGAAGTTAGTACTGCTTCATGTGTATCTGTAGTTTAATGAAGTTTTTCAAGAAATTGTGGCTTATCACATTATTCTCATTGTCAATTATTGATCTAATAAATACTTTGCGCTACATATTTTGCTTCTAAAACAACGAAAGATCATTATCAAATTGATTGAATATGTTCTTGTGGTCTGATGATGATTATGATGTGGCTATGAAGCCTCATTCTCATAATGACATGTAGATCGTGACTCGCAGGATGGATGGAAAGAAATGAAATTTAATTTGAGATAAGCTTTGCATATGAACGGAACCTTAACTATACATTAAATATTGTATAACTGAAATTATAGCATCTACCGTGTGTCCGCAAAGTCTGGAAAAATTTGAAATTCAAATATTTTCAAAAATGAAAGAAGTGGAACAAAACATTTACTCACACGTTTGAAGTCATTGAGACAATATTATGAAAATATCATTAGTTAATGTCTATCTTGCTTTATAAATTATAGAAATCATTTTAAAAAACATGCTATATAATCCAATTTGAAAGACTTTATTCAAAACTACCGCCATCAACTTCTCTCAAATAATCAAGTCTAACACTGATATTGGACACTCCAGCTGACAATTCTTGCGGCATAACACCTTCACACACTTCTATAATTCTTTGCTTCAAATCCTCCTTCGATTGAACAGGTGAGTGAACATTATTCGTAAGCCAAGCCAATCACGTCTTAGTGAAACTGCCTCAGCCAATGATTTTGGTCTTTCAAAAAATTTATTGTTTGATTGCAGCGTCATGTGACTTTTGCTCATCACTTTCAGCTTCATTTGCTTTTGAAGCATTCGTCAGACTGTGGTATTAGCTTATGGAACTCAGCACAGAATCAGAGTTGCTAGAATATAACATTTTGTGTGACCAGAGTCCTACAGCTGCTCTTCGCGAATTCAAACGCACGTACAATATGATCCGAGACCAATTTTCTGCTGCGACTGTGCTCAAAATAATGACTAAATTTTATGAAACGGGCAGTCTGCATGATAAGCCACGTTCCGGTCGTCCTAGACTAAGTGAAGAGGATGTGGCCTCTGTGCAAGAGGCTATCGCTTCTGCAGAGGGTCACACTTCCATTCGTGGTGTGTCAATGATGACTGATATAAAAAAGACTTCATTTCATAAATCTACAAACCTACAAAATCTCATTACATCAGCAAATGCTGGAATCTGATAAATCAACACGACTTGAGTTTGCTGATTGGTTGGAAGCAAATGAGGATCAACTTCCGAACATCCTGTGCAGTTTCTAACTTTTCTGTCAATGGAGCCATCCATAGACATAACTGCCACGTATGGTGAGACTCGAATCCTCACGATTCGAGTTCACAACCTTTTCATTCTCCATATAAGGCTTATCACTGTGGATAGGTTTCACTAGCCAATTTGGACTGACGCCGTACTTTTTTAATGGAACAGTGAAGAGTGAATGCCGATAATTACCTCACAATGCATAAGGAGCACGTAATCTCTCAATTGAAACACCGTGAACTTAGTCGAACAATTTTCATGCAAGATGGAGCTCCTTCACGTTTTGCTACGAAAGTTCGACAATTTTTGATGCATCGACTAATCAGCCGAGGCTGTGATATACCGTGACCCGCACGCAGTCCAGACCTCAGTCCTCTTGACTACTGGTTTTGGGGTTGGCTCAAGAGTAAAGTTTTCACGTCTCACTCGCCTGTTCAATCGAAGGAGGATTTGAAGAAAAGAATTATAGATGTGTGTGAAGGTGTTATGCCGCAAGAATTGTCAGCTGGAGTGTCCAATATCAGTGTTAGACTTGATTATTTGAGAGAAGTTGATGGCGGTAGTTTTGAATAAAGTCTTTCAAATTGGATTATATAGCATGTTTTTTAAAATGATTTCTATAATTTATAAAGCAAGATAGACATTAACTAATGATATTTTCATAATATTGTCTCAATGACTTCAAACGTGTGAGTAAATGTTTTGTTCCACTTCTTTCATTTTTGAAAATATTTGAATTTCAAATTTTTCCAGACTTTGCGGAAAAACGCACTTTACAGAATAATGTTGTTACATTTAGTGATGCAGTTCAGCTGCTCGGACCTTTGCATCTTCATTAGCATTGAGAGTCATAGTGTCCCAATCAGAGTTGTGAAAGAGTATGCTGCTACACCTATAATATGTCGCGAAGCAGTCGATTTTTTGTAAAAAAAATTCCGACCAAACCGCAGCACACTTCACTAAGTCGCTCTGTTAGCTAGTGATGTCGAATCGGTTTTCAACAATTGCAAGAAAGTTGGATCAGTACTTGTTGACCTCTCAGCAGCCTACGATACAGTTTGGCACCGTGATCTTACAGTAAAGCTCCTCTAAGTGATCCCTTGCAAGTCTATGGTCCGGATGATTATGGAGACAGTTCGAGGACGAAGTTCAACGCAAATTTCTGAAGAATGGCGTGCCTCAAGGCTCCGTACTCGCTCCCCTTCTGTTTCATGTATACACTCACGATCTTCCAACCACAGTTAGCAAGAAATATATAATGCTGATGACATCACCATCATGATTTCCGGTAGATATTTCTCAACAACAGAATGAACACTGTCAGATGATTTGGAGTCCCTAGATACATTCTTTCAACAATGGCGATTGAAAATCAACATCAGCAAAACAGTTAGCTGTTCCTTTCATCTTGTCAACCGCTTTGCAGACTATCAACTACAAGTCAAGCTCAATAACACTGCTATACGAACCGACAAATATCCTAAATATCTTGGCATTACACTTGACAGGACTTTCAGCAAACAGCAGCCAAAATTCAATCAAGAAACGACCTACTTCGACACCTTGCCAGTAACAATTGGAGTGCAAGTTACCAAGTTCTCAGGACATCCAGCCTTGCTTTGTGTTATTCAGTGGCAGAATATTGCTCACCAGTGTGTACACATAGCTGTCACTCCAAACTAGTCGACATAGCACTTCATAATACCATGTGAATTATCTCCAGTTGTATCAAATCCACGCCAGTGTCACAGTTAGCGATACTGAGCGACATCACACCTCCCGGCATTCGCAGGCAGTCAAATTGTATTGCGCCATGTATTCGAGCCAAAAATGATCATCACCACCTGCTTCACGAGATATCACAAACAGAGGCATACAGATGCAACCATGGAAACGCCGGAACATCTTCCAAACCCTCAGAAACATGACCATCAACACAACGTCAGTAAGGGAATGGACCCATCAACGATGGACAGAGAGATGGCTTCAGGAGACATGCCGACTTCGACACTTCATTACAAGACCAACATGTCGACCTCCTGGTTTCAAGCTGAAAAGAGCTAATGGGTGCAGTTGAATCGTCTGCGCTCTGGACATGGAAGATTTCGTGCTTTCATGTTCCGGATCGGTCTTCACAATCCAACACATGCATGTGCGACCAAAAACAGACGGCAGTCCACGTCCTGCAATGCAAATGGTTCGAACTGATATGATCACAGTAGACGAGACTTTTCGTTCCTGGTTGCTGAATGCTGATATTAAATTTTTAACCATTAACTGACTATCATCTTGCATTTGTTCATACGAATATACAATACACTGTATATATTTTTTGTACAGATTCCGAATTTTGTCATGTGTTGTAGGCTGTATTGATTTCGTGGGTAATTATGCTACTTATTTAGTATGTGTTTGAATACTTTATTTGCCTAGAGAAAATAATATACTAACTACTACGTATTTTAATAAAATACTAACATAATATTAATAAGAATTAAGATTACCGCCCGGTATCACATTTGGATCAAGCATTAGCTTTATAACTAGAAATGCTTCTAATTTTTCGAATATAATCGGGTCGGGTTCTGGCACTCTTTGTCGGGTTCGGGTTGAAATTTTGTTCGACTCGGGTATCCGAATTTTTGGAACCCCACCCGACTCTCATCTTTAATCATAAGTATAGAGTTTTCAATTCAAAGTTTCAGTGTAACTTTCGAATAACTTTGTCTGATCACGTGAGTCATGTTTTTACTAGAAAAAAAGAGGTGATGAAATAGGAGCGACAACGCATTAATAGCTCCCTCATCGCGGTGCTGTGTCAGCTATCTTTTGGTTTTACAATAGGTTGTCATAATACTACAAGGCATGTATTCTCCTCGCATTCCAAAAATAGCGATATTTACTAATCATACTATTTATAAATCAGCTGAATGCAACTCTAGAAAATTTAGTTGTCTAGATACTAATGGACACGGCAGTGTACTGGTACAGGCTCCGGCTTTATCGTAGATAGATGCTTCATAGGCCGCAACCCACGTTGTTATTCATAAGGTTATCAAGAATCAATAATAATTATCGCGTTGTCAGACAGGATCAAAGAAAACACATGTAAATCCAATGGGACGCAGATTGCAGCTTTTGGTTAAAATGAAATTTTCTATGTTTTCTGTGATTAAACGAAAAGTACTAAGCCCAGAGTCATAATTTTTGCATGCAATATCTTCAGGTCATTTCCTTTCATGTTCATGCACCCCTGTCTATATAGCTAAACACATTTAGATTTGGCGAGCCTCTTAATGTCGGCAAACACAAGCATTTTGAGTAGCTTTGTCCACATTCAACCACATTCTCGCATACACGTATATTGCCAATCAGAAGCATGATAATAACACATGCACATCATAGGAAACGACCTGAAGACATTCCATGTCAAAAATTATAACTCTAGACTTAATGCTTTTCAGTTGATAAGAGAAAACACAGAGAATTGTATTTTGACCAAAAGCTGCAATCAGCGTCCCATTGGATTTACATGTGTTTTTCTTTAATCTTGTCTGACAAGAAGAGGAACTCACTAGAACTCGGCAGACGTGGCGATTCGTAGTAGGCATAGGGTGTACATCTTTCTGTGAAAGTCTCACTTTCGACCTCGTTCCCTGCAGAAACTCGTTCTGTCTGCCGGACTATAAGTGCAATTTTTTTCTTTCTTGTTCATAGCAATTTCATTTTTAGCTCTACAGATTTCATCATTTATTAAGGTCCTGGATATCCAAGAGATCCTAGAGATCAATTTCAAGCATAAAAATTGAATATTTAGAGAATTGTATAGAGAATTGTATAGAGAATTTTTTGAATGGAATCAATTCTATTCAAAAGCTAGAGTCATGGAACATGAAATAGAAAAGGAAGAAGAAATAATTCACAAGATTTCGGAGGAGGAAACAACACTTTTAAGTTCAAATAGGCATCTAATTTCATGAAATTTAGGAATTTGGCAAACAAGGGACAGTGGCGAGCTTCAAAGTAATTATACAAATGTTAGAAAGAATCAGAAATAATCACAATAGGCAATTTAATTGTAGTAATATGTTTATGAAATCAACCAATTTTCAAAATAGCACAAGATTCCGTAGCAATAATAGATGGAATAATTACAATATAAATCACAATCGCAGGCGAATGAGAAATAACAGAATTAATCATTTTAGTGAGAGTCAGTGTTGCAATTATTTCAGAAGTTTTGGTAGATTCAGTTCAAATCGTATCGTAAATTTACCAGAAGATGGAATTTTAGGCTCAAATCTATTGCACATAGATGTCCATGCATCAGATAGTAATGCCGATCATTGCTTATGTTAAATGATTTGAAAACTATACACATTTCTACTTATGATACGCTAGACACCGAGAAAAAGCCTTTGGCGAAGAGATGTAAATTCAAAAATTATTCCGTATGAAAAATTTGACACGTCTTCACATTGATTTGATATGTTTTTTGTAGAAGATTACGTTTGATTGATTATATCAAAGACAAAGACCAAGCAGAAGAAAACACTTCGGGCACAATGAAATCATAAAAAATGAGAAGCAAATCAAACTTTGAACCGCTTAAAGATTTGAACCTATCGCTTGATTCTTACCTATCGCATAATTCTAGGTGAAACAGAAAATTGAAAACCTACTCCAACAAATGAAGCAAGGAAAAAACTGGCTTTGAATAGACTTAAAAATCTTGATGATAGCGAAATCAGATACAAGTGGAGCATTTCTGGTTATCAGTTATTACAGAACTTTTGTATATAATGAACACTTATGTAACACAAATATTATATCGACTGATTTTCAAGCATACTTCATAATCAAAGCACACTGAATTTGATTACTAAATTTTGCAAAACGGTTTAATAATTGCTTAACAGCAAAGGGAATAAAACATCTTCACAAATTCGGTGCGCAGATATTCCATTTATGCAGAAAATTCAAATGATCGAAAACATTAATTTCAATATTATTGGAGAGTATGTTTAGATAAAACTACAATACCAGAAAAAATTGAAATTGCGTCTTATAAATTGAAGTGCAAAAGGTCCCACGGATCGAATCGTTCAAGTTATTTTCTTAATGACATACTAAAGCCTCTAACTTTAAGGCTTGAAAATAGCTTGATTGTGCATCGGTGATTCATAGGAAAAACAGTTGTCTCTTCGATGCAGATTATGCATTCTTGCCGAATTTTCGACAGACAGAGGGTCTGTCATCTTTCAGGGCAAACGACACAATGTAACTTCAATGTCCAGCAATACGCGCAAACTACAATTGAACACTTCATGACAGAACGGAATTTGGCTAACTTACACCATTTTAAGCATTTTACCCTTGCTTTTCAGCTACAATCAATTTAAGGTAAATTTTAACTAATTCCTTTTATTACTTTCGTAATTGTTTTAATTTTGGGTAAGGGCTTCATTCTTTTGTTTTTTTCAGCCTTATTTTGTTTGTTTTGCAATTATTAGTAATCTATTTTATGATGCTTTCTGTCAGTTGTATGTGTATTTCTTGAGTTCTGGTTTCATTTAGTTACTTTTGCTGTTAACCCTTTTGTTTTATGGATGTATGGCACGATTTTCTTAATGGTGTAAGTGTAGCCAAATTCCGTTCTGTTATGAAGAGTGTTCAATTGTAGTTTGCGCGTATTGCTGGACATTGAAGTTACATTGTGTCGTTTGCCCTGAAAGATGACAGACGCTCTGTCTGTCAAAAGTTCAGCAAGAATACATAATCTGGATCGAAGAGACAACTTTAAGGCTGCCGATTTTTTGCAGAGATACAGTCCAATTCATCTGAAAATTACCTAAGTAGACAAAGAATCAAACATCTTTATATACGAATATTTATAGCGACCTAGGATTGACAGCAATGAAATTGTGGATTGAGAAACATAGAGATTTAATAGGGAATACCCCTGCATTTATTATAAATGGATTTCGATATTCCTAGAAAGCTTTGAGGGGAAATTTTATTTGCAAATTTCTATGGGCACTTGATTAGCCTCTACATAACCTCCTTCTATCACTCAGTAGGACATTATCAGCTTCAAATTATTATATGCATAATCCAAAAATTTGCATTGCGGCAATGGAGACAGTACATTATCACAGTAAAGTATGTTCCAATGGGATTTCAATGCTTAAGCAGATAATGTCCGGAAAAATATCTATATGCATAAGAACCCTAGAGATATAATAGACATGTTTATAGCCCAGAACCATAGAAAGAGGTTAAGCTAGATATTGTACAACACCTATCCCTTAATACAACTATATCAATTTCAGTTGGGCCATAGAAAGAGGTTATGCTAGATATTGTACTCATATTGGAATCATTGAAATAGAATGTCCTTAGCGCTACGCGCCTCGGACATTCTATGCCAATAATTCCAATATTCGTACAATATCTAACATATACACTAAATTCCAGAAGACTTGTCGCACTAGGCTATTAGCTAGCATGGTCATTCGAGACATGCATTAATCATAGCAGTAGAAAGTCAATAGATAATGGCAAGCATTGGATGGCAATATAGATATCTGCGCATCTGCTTCCTCTATAGACAAGCAACCATGATATCAACTGCATGCATTATCTCTGTCATAGACAAGTGAGATGAAAAGTTCTTTTATATCAGCTATTGTGTTCTGATGTTGTGTGTTACTTAAAAGTTACAACGCTATGAAGATGAAGGTTGCACTGCATTCCAGTAAACTCCAGAAAGAAAACAATGCGTATCTTCGGGGCCTTGCTGTAGGATTATCAATGAAAATGCTCAAAGTAACAGAAATTGCCAAGATGCTCAAGGTTGATAGGAGAACAATTCAACGATGGAAAAAGAAACATTAAGAGCAAGAATTTTGTGATAAGCGAACAACTGGTCGACGAAGAAAAACCACCCACCGCTCAGATCGCCTTCTAACACGCTTGGCTAGAAAGCACAACTTTTCTTCGGCAAAGGAGCTCAGAAACATGTGGAAAGAGCGAGTGAGCCTACAGACTCTCTACAGAAGACTGCGAATTGTTGGATTGAGGAAGCGTGCATCTTTTTGTGCCCCTTTGCTTTCCATCAATCAAAAGAAGTCTCGAGAAAGGTGGGCGATGAAAAAATGTGCTTGGAGACAAGCATGGAGAAATGTCATCTCCTCTGACGAATCTCGCTTTAGACGCATGAACAACGACAGGCGTGTGCGAGTATGGAGAGAAATGGGTCAAAGGATGGCGGAGAGAAACTGCAAGGCTTCAGTTCAAGCGATGGGAGGGTCTATCCACGTTTGGGGAGCCATCTGGTTTGGTGGAAGAAGCAAGTTGACTATCTTAAAGAGCTTTGTAAACGGAAAGACTTATACCGATCTTCTCAAGCGATTTTTCGATGACGAGGAAACACCAAGCAATCACCTCTTTCAGGATGATAATGCTCCTGCGCATCGGTCTGTACAAGTTGAACGTTTTTGTTCCAGCCACAGCATCAGAAGACTTGACTGGCCTTCAAGATCTCCTGATCTTAATCCTATAGAGCACCTGTGGGATCTCATGAAGCGTCGGATCAGTAAAAGAGGACACATTGACTCCTTGAAGAGCCTAGAAGAAGCGATTGTGGAGGAGTGGAACGCAATTCCTGAATCCATCATCAACAGCTTGATTGACAGTATGCAGAGAAGAGTTCGAGCTGTGATCACTGCCAAGGGAAGTCACACCCGGTATTAGTGTGCCCTGGCATCCTTGTCATTTAATGTGGGAATATATGCTGTTCATATTTATTGTAAAAGATCAAAGTTTTTATTGTGTCTTTCTCAAGCTATCGAAGTGCGGCAAGTCTTTTGGAATTTAGTGTATGCCTTTTTCTCTAACAAAGGATGTGTGTTCACATGAGGCATGTTTTGAGCAGAACAGAAATTTATGGACAATTGGCTCAGATAACAGTATTTGTGTATATTTTGTATTTTTGTATAGTCCGGCAGCCAGAACGAGTTTCTGCAGGGAAAGAGGCCAAAAGTGAGCCTTTCACAGAATGATGTACCTGCTACGAATCTGCCGAGTTCTAGTGAGTTCCTCTTCTTGTCAGACAAGATCAAAGAAAAACACATGTAAATCCAATGGGACGCATATGGCAGTTTTTGGTAAAAATGAAGTTTTCTATGTTTTCTCTCATCAGTCAAAAAGTACTAGGTCTAGAGCGGTCATTTTTGACAATAATGTCTTCAGATCATTTCCTGTCAAGTGTGTGTGATAGTACAGTCCGTTTCATAAAAAGTGGATCATCCTAAAATTTGACTAAATAAAACATAAGTATGATACAGAAAGCATTTTTCATGTTATTTCATGTCCCTAATATATTTAAATGTCCTTATATAATCTGATAAGCTATGATACAGTAACGGTTCTTAAGAAGCTAATATTTTGTGGCCCTACCCTTATTGTCAATGACATCACCAATTCGTCTAGGCATTGATTCGATGATATCGTTGATTTTTGACTGATCTAACTTTCTCCACTCTCTTTTTAACAGTGACACGCCATCTGTAGGTAGCAGTGAACGACGAACGTTACGTTTTAGAATACTCCATACATTTTCTATGGGATTCAGATCAGGAGAACGAGCTGGCCAAGATAATGTCCTAAGCCCTAATTGAGACTTGCATAAGATGATTTCGCCAGTGACAGTGACTCATTGCCCATCTGAGACGTCTTTTTGTATGCTGATCTGATAACTCGATCTGAGAGGGCCTCTTACAGCTCTTGAAATTCGACTCAATAAGTCTTCCAGTCTTTAGAAATAGACGAGAGTAGTGCAGCCATCTCAGTTAACGAGAGACTTGGATCAACTTTAACAAATCTCAAAATTAGGCGGTCTCTACGTTTGGATGTTTTGCGTGGACGGCCAGAGCCCTCTTTACGACAGAGTCGAAAATCATCATTATGCCATCGATGCACATTTGTGTAAGGGACATTTAGTCGCTTGCTTGTAGCTCGCAAATATAGCTAACTCTAGTTCTAGCAAGGCTGACACTTTGCCTTTTGTGAATGCGATCTCGTTATTGTTCATTTGTGCTTTGTATTGTTTTCAACCGGTAAGAGATAGATTTCTAGCTGAAAGCAATCAGGAGTGCTGCTAACACCACCGCAACGAAGTCAGGAAGCTATGGAACATGAAGTCCAGTTAATCACATGTAGCAGTTACATTATTGTTGATGAATAATGGTGCTATACTGGCTCTGATTGACCGATTTTCTTTAGTTTTGTTTTGCTTGATAGCTTTTGGCTTGTAGAACAACATATTACATAACAAAGGAAACAAATGTAATTTTATAAGAGTGAGGTATGATTTTGTGTAACATTGCTAAATGAAGATCAAATTATCTACTACTTTTTTATCTATAACAGGAAAACAATTCAATATTCATGCTTGAAATTTCCAACAATGATATTAGTAAGCACAACTGACATCTCTTCCAAATTTCAGAGAAATTCGTTCAAGTTTGGCGGAGTTAGACAAAGTTGAAGTTAAGGCGATGTTTAAGGGTGATCCATTTTTTATGAAACAATCTGTATCATGTTTCTGATCGGCGATGTATGCGAGAATGTGGTTCAATGTGGATAAAGTGGGCCAACATATTGGTGCTTGCCGAAAGTAGGAGTTTTGTCAAGACTGAATGTGCGTAGTTTCATTCAGGGTGTCCCGTTTTAGACTGAAAAAGTAAAAACGCTACTGCGTGTGAATGAAAGATCACAGCTCAGCGCTTCCACTTGTAAGTTTATCTTCATGAAACCGGATTTTGTTCTATGCTTTGAAATTAAAATAACTATCAATAGTTAAGGAGCATTATACCTTTATTTATAGTCATGAAATTCCAAAATATTTACAAAAAATGCATAAAAATTTATGTTTAATAAGACTAAATTCGACTTATTTGCTATGAATAGCAAATGAAAAGAATTATTGTCATCCATACACACAGACAGTCATGAGATGAATTCATATTGGCGCACCTGCTTTCTCTTTGTCCGCATTCCAATGATCAGTCGCTATTGTCATCAAGCAATCAATACTCTTTTCAATGAAGAGCTGTTGGTGTTGATGAATCACGTGAATAGATTTCATCAATAGTTTGTTTATATTCCATTAATCGATTTTACACAGCGATAAGACAGGAGTAGCGTCTGAAATTAACCATCTGTTTCTTGTGCTTTCTGCTAATCGAGTCAGTCATGCCGCACTTAACGATACAAGACAATGTTGCCCTTGTCAAGAATTATAATCAGATTGGTGAAAATATCTCTGCTGCCATTCGTGCCCGTTGCACAGCTCACAAAATAAAGGAGAGAAAATTTGCTCCAGTTTATAACACTGTGAAATTAATGATAACACGATTCGAGGCCACATCATCTTGCTTTGTTGAGCCTTATGCCCGTCGGGTTCGTGAGGATGAGGACATTGATGATGTGAAACAGATGATTGATGAAGATTGTAATACAAGCACCAGAGCTATCGCTAATCGATGCCTCTTCTCAAAAAGCAAGGTTCATGCTATCCTGACGAAGGAATTAGGCACAAAAAAGCCTTACAAACCAAAATTTGAACGGCATCTCTCTGATGGTGCTATTGAAGAACGAGTGCAGTTCTGGCAAGAATTTCCTAATGCCGCTAATGGTTCCAGCACATTCTTGAAAAAGGTTTTATTCAGTGATGAGGCCATGTTTAATTTAAACCCTTCGCTGAACAGACAGAACTGTCCTTTCTAGGCTAGTGAGAGACCTGCTAACTCGTCGTTTGTCGTTCGACAATTTCCTCAAAAGTTGATGGTATGGATCGGCTTTTCAAAGACAGTTGTCATTGATCCTTACTTCTTTGATGGTTCCGTTAATTCGACATCATATTCCAATATGATAACAGATTTCGTCATTCCAGAGCTTACGAAGAAGGAAATTCTCGTCAACAATTTTCCAGTAGGATGGAGCAACCCCCACACAGCTAGACCGACGAAAGCTGTTCTCCAGGAACACTTTGGCGACAGGTTGATCAGCCGATGAACTTCCTTCAATTGGCCTGGTTATCCACCTGACTTGTCACCAGTGGATTTTGCCTTCTGGGGATATTTGAAATCTGCCGTATGTGGACGAAATCACAGCAGTCTTGCGTCTTTAAAAAGTGATATAAAGAACTTTGTTTGCACATTGTCTCAAGACTATTTATCCAGTTGTGTTGTAAGCATCATCACGCGCTGTCAGTTGTGTTCAGATGACAGTGGTGACTTATTCGAATAAATTATAATTTTTTCGGCATTAATTTTTCATGACGATTCACGAACATTGTTGATGTTTACGTTCTTCGTAAATCCGGTTTCCTGTCCTACCTGATAATATATATACTTTCAAATCACTATGCTAATTTTCTAAAAATTATGAGCATTTTATTTTTTCAGTCTAAAAAGTGACACCCTGTAGATTAATGTTCATGAGCCTGATAAGAAATGACATGAAGACATTACATGTCAAAAATTATGGCTCTAGACTGAGTATTTTTACCGTAAGAAGTGAAAACATGGAAAATTTCATTTTACCAAAAACTGCAATGTGCCTCCCATTGTTTTTTTTCATTGATCCTGTCTGGCAAGAAGAGGAACTCACTAGAACTCGGCAGACGTGCCGCTTCGTAGTAGGCATAGGGTGTACATCATTCTGTGAAAGTCTCACTTTCGGCCTCGTTCCCTGCAGAAACTCGTTCTGACTGTCGGACTAACATAACCATGCAGATATTCTCAAAGGGAGCTCAAATTACCTTCTTCTGTCAACTTCAATAAGCATTTAAGTGGAAACTGAAGAGCAGACAGTCACAGAAATAGCCACTTTGGGATTATGACATAATTTGTTCTTGTTCCAAAGAGGTATGGAAAATAAAAGTGAAGGTTGGCATAAACTGCGAAACATTTGACTGTTGCTGTTGTGAATCATACCTTGGAACTTCCACCTATTTCATGTTGCTTAGTTATGAAATAATCATAATATTTGGTATGCAAGTTTCGAGAGATTTAATCGCATGCATGTAATTGATTTTTTATCAAATTACATTTTTTTAAAAATTTCGAAATTACAAAATTTTCGACTCGCTGACGAAAATTGTCCTTAATTCATGATGTTGTATAATATGTGATTATAACCATCAAGTTCAGCGATTAACTCTTGTTCTTGAATCAGTGCGATCGATGGAAGCAGTTTGGAAATTTAAATCTATAATCGTGTCTATTGCTGGCTATTCAGGTACCTTTATTGAATATTTGGTCTTGATTGTCAGCTTATTAAATTCATTCTGCATGCTACTAGATGCATCAGCGTCATCACATCGACGGCCTCATATTAGAAACTCAACTACAGATCTCCTAATAATTAGATTGTGGTTTAGCACACATAATGTATCTTATAAGTACAAAATACAGCTGCCAAGAGTAAAAGAAATTAAATTTGGACAATTTTTTGATTGGACAAAAAATGTACAGTTTTACTGGATTATGTGACGACATAAGCATGAATAACAAACACTAACATCGGAAGCTATTTTTGATAATTTTAACTAGGATTTTTCTACGTAACGATGAAGTCTCTTGATTGCAATACTTAAATACGATTTTTGAGTGCCATCTAATTAAAGGTCTTGCTATTTATCAGGCTACTTAATTGTAATGAATTTTCACTAGCATTGGAATTTTCATTCCTTCAAAATAGAATTCGAAAATTTGCTTATAGTCGGTGTAAGGGTCATTATGCCATCTATCTAAGAGACAGAGAGAAGCGATTGTTTTCCTTAAACACACAAAATTAAACTATATCAATAATTCTTCGCATTGCAACACCCTACTATTCTGCAGTGGTTCTTGGCGATATGAGCATTCTCTCACGGCTTCCTTCAAAATGCGTCTGTTTTCTGAATGACTTTGCTTACCCTTCTGTGCTCATCACAATTTTCAATTGAAGATATATCTCAATCGCTTCAAACGAATGAGCAAGAATTTCATCTGCAGATCAGCGCAATTTGCTGTTCTGTTGATCTCGATTTGATTGAAACTCTGGATAAGTAATGGATATTAACTATAGATATTAACTATAATCCCTGCCGACCGCGATTATGACAAAAACAAAGTTAAGAATATTTTTATTCAAAACGGATATCATCCGGATAGAATAAATAAAGTCTTTGAGCGTTGTGATAATCCTAAGACTAAAATAGAATCTAGCGAAAAAAACTGAAATATTTTGGAAGCTCCCCTATGTTTCAACTCTTCTTTCTCGAATAAAACGTAATATTCGCCACATAAATAGTGCTTTAGAAAATAGTATTTTAAGAATTGCCTTGAACACATGCAAAACACAAAACATGATAAGCAATAATGATAAAATTTCTTTCCATGAGTTATCTTCCGTAGTGTACAAGTATACTTGCGAGCATTGCAGTCAATGCTACGTCGGTGAAACCCGTCGCCATATTTTCACTAGGATAAACGAACACGTGAAAGGTCGACCAGCATCCAAAATATCTCTTCATGTTCACATCCCAAATAAAGATAATTTTAAAACTCTCGTTCGCACTCCATACACGAAAATTGCTGAATCATTGTACATAAAGTCATTCCTTCATTCACGGTACCTAATGAATAACCGCAGCCAATCACAGCCGCTTTTCCTATATTGATTTTTCTTGTCTCATTCGCACTGTATATATTGCATCCTTGTTTATTGACCGTTGTCACTGATGATGGTAGCTTGCCTACTGAAACATGTTTGCTGCTAATAAACCTATCAAAAGGATATTAACTACTTGAGCTGTGAGTGTAATCTTTTGTGTTATGCGTGTGAAAAATGCTTAAATCAGAATATCAGGTGTTAAACGAATATTTTACAGTGCTACCTTGAAACTATCGAAGTGTATTAGTGAGATATTTTATCGCAATACTTGTTTTCAGCTGTATTCTACTTCAATTGTAGCCAAAAAAGACGCTGTGGAGAAATCATCTGTCATGCTGATATACAGATTTCATGTGATGTTATATTTTATTTCAATATCAGTTATTCCATATTGAAATTTCAGGTCTTCAATAGGTTTGTCACTCAGAAAAACTCTTCATGAAATGATGTGTCAAATGACAAAGTCACGTTCGATATTTCGTGAAACAGTCAGTAGCCTCTAGTCCGGCAGACAGAACGAGTTTCTGCAGGGAACGAGGCCGAAAGTGAGACTTTCACAGAATGATGTACACCCTATGCCTACTACGAAGCGGCACGTCTGCCGAGTTCTAGTGAGTTCCTCTTCTTGTCAGACAGGATCAAAGAAAAACACATGTAAATCCAATGGGACGCAGATTGCAGTTTTTGGCTAAAATGAAATTTTGTATGTTTTCTCTGATTAAACGAAAAGTATTAAGCCCAGAGTCATAATTTTTGACATGTAATGTCTTTATGTCATTTCCTATCATGTTCATGCACTCCTGTGTATAAAGCTAAACACATTTAGATTTGGCGAGCCTCTTAATGTCGGCAAATACAAAAGTTTTGAGCAACTTTATCCACATTCAACCACGTTCTCACACACATTACCAAATAGATGCATGATAAAGGCCCGTGCATTTCATAGGAAATGACCTGAAGACATTTCATGTCAAAAATTATGACTCTGGGCTTGATACTTTTCGTTTAATCAGAGAAAACATAGAAAATTTCATTTTAGCTAAAAACTGCAATCTGCGTCACATTGGATTTACATGTGTTTTTCTTTGATCCTGTCTGACAAGAAGAGGAACTCACTAGAACTCGGCAGGCGTACCGATTCGTAGTAGCCATGGGGTGTATGTACATCATTCTGTGAAAGTCTCACTTTCGGCCTCTTTCCCTGCAGAAACTCGTTGTGGCTGCCGGACCATTCATTCAAACACATGCTTCTAGTCAGCATTACGGCCAAGTCACTATTGATGTAAATATGCTTGATACATGTCAAAGATAGATCTCAACTTAGCCCATTGTTCAGACCTGGCCTCGGATGTAATCTTTAGATTCAATTTTATCTCCAGGAAATGCTCTGAGAATTTTGTGACTTTTCCCTCAGGTGTCATGACCACCTCAATAAACGTTTCCTGTCCAGATGCTACCCTGAAGATATCCATGGATAGTAGCAGGGAATCCCAGATGGCACCTAGGCATGAAAAACATGTCACGTCCTTGGCATAGCCATCTGGGATTCCCTGATAGGATGCTATGGACAAACCATGTAGTTCATGGACAAGCTAAGCAGACCATGACTTAAATTCATTTGAATAATGCCTTTCATTTTCGGTTGCAGCAGAGGAAAACTGGACAGCGCTTTCTAGATAGAAATACGGCAAGAAATCCTGGGTGATACAATCTTATCCCTAAAAACTAAAGAGGAAGCATGTTTGCATTCATTAAACGTCTAATGCCTCTGTATTTTCCGATCTTCAGTATTTTAATTTCACCCACTATTTCAAGGATGGGCAAGATAAATGCGACAATTATAAAGAATACTGAATGGTGGTTAAATGATAATATGTATTATCTCAGTTCTATGGATGCAATGGAATTGGTATATACCACCACTCAATTATATATTGAAACAAAGAATGTGTCCGACAACGTAACAATTCCTTATTGCTATAGCATAACACCTTGCAATGATACAATCACTAGATGGAATATCTTCCAATTTGCTAATAATAGTGAAAAATCTGCGTTCAAACCTATAGTGTGGTATAAAGACCAGAAATATACCATGCATGATTGGGCTTGGAGAGACTCACCGCAAGAAGGTTGGAATCGACATGTTGAACTTGCAAAAAGTCGACCAAGTTTTGCTGACGGTGACAAGGACGTAAAGATAAATCATCAAATAATGGGTTGTTTGAATCACACCGGCCGTAAGGATTTGATTTTAGATTTTTTACCTCACTACATGGTGACCCTTGTGTATGTATCAAATCGCTATGAGTTGCATCAAAAGGATTTCGGATATCCACTTTTACACAAAAATCCTAATTTTCATGCATGCGCTAAAACTGAATCAAAATTAAGAATACATTTTGAACATGCTCTTAGCATGCGCCAACAAAAAAATATCAGATACTGCATTGCAATCAATTCTGAACGGCCATTGCATAATCGTTGCACGGCTCATATGTATGTCAATGAAACCATATTGAACAAAACGGACGACGTAAGATCGCTTTTAGTAAAGTCTTCTTCATACAAGATAAATGACGCGCAATACAAATGTACTTCAAAAAAATACGAAATAATGTTTGATAATCTACAACTCTCCGATACGACATATTACATCAATATTTATGTTATTAACAGCATTTCAGAACAAGCCTCGTCGTACCCAATGCATAAGTGGAATCCTCATCGATATCCTTATACAAAGTGCGATCGCAGGAGTATGGAGACAAATATCTCAACATTTTATGATGGCAATATCAGCCACATGACAATACAAAAACCCATACGTCCAGCAACAGATTTTTTTATTCATTACCATAGAAGGGACCCCTCTTCAAAATCAAGCGAAGCAGTAAAAACGGAAAGCAAGCGCAGTTGGACTATATATTTCATGCCCTGCAAGTGGCCACGGTTCGTGGGTAGATACAATGTCACATTGCGATTAATGTCTAATCAAAAATCTTCAGATGATTTAGAGGAAGCGACTGATTACTCCATGAATGAAACTGATGAAAATCCTCCACAAGACAACGATAATATTCTCTGCAGACGCCCGTTTAGATATCATTATCACAAAGTCTGCCGCAATTTGGAGCATCTTCCCTATCCTGACAATGTGGATGAATACAAATTAACTATTGATGCAGGAACTCATATTGAGCCCTATGGCAAAGTAATTCTGACAACTGAACGGATCACCTCCAGCATCTTTCCATACACAGGACCTCACGATTCGAAGCCAAAATACTATAAACGTTTACATGCACGCACAATGTGTGGTAAAGGAGCTAATGAGAGCGCAGTGATACATGCATACATATATGCCCATTTTGCGTCCTACTACTGTTTTCATATATTTTATATAGACGGCTATAATGAACCTGGCATTGGGGTGACAAATAGATATAGGAGATATATACTTCAAACTGTAAATATTTGTCATCGAAGAATGAATCCACCACCCTTTGACTCCATATGCGTCATGAAGCACAATAATGCAGAAAGTGTTTGGAAAGAAGCGAACGTTCAGTTCAAGAAAGAAATATTTAACCAGACTCGATACTTGATAGAAGTATATGCTTTTCTATCTATGGACACGGAATCCATACAAGAACTTTTTGCTGTTGGTCAAGCTTACGTTAATTGCTAAGAGTATTAGAAGAAATGAAACTCTTATGAAAACTTTTTGAATAGGTGAGAATTGCAAAGTTGTGCATACTTACCTACGACATGCTTTTGCTGTATCTCATCCGCTAAGGGATCGCCTATCTGAAGAAAATTAAAAACTTATCTTCTTTGAGTGTGCGAATCTGAGCAATACGTTGAGGAGGTGATTCATGCATTAAGAGAGCTGAGTGAGCAATAGATAAACGTATGAATGATTCCCGACTTCTCAAAAAAACTTACTTCAATTATTTTAGTAAAACTTGCTTTTTTTCTGCCTGTTCATAGAAGCGTTATTGAAAAAGTATTTTGACAAAGTTAAATGTTCAACGACATTCTCCTGCAATGAATCCATAAAATCTACTTGTATCTGCGTTGATTTCAGATACCACTTGAAAATATAGGTTTGCTTATTTACCGTTTTCAATGTTTTCTCTCTTGCAAATAAAAGATGAATGACACATTTACTATCACCAATGAAGATCATTAATTGACGCATGCGTGCGGGTATAATTTCGAACAAACCAGTTACATAACATCAGGGACATCTATGATTAGTACAGGATATCTAAGGGACGGATCTCAGTCCCATGACATGAATTGGACTGGAGGCCGGTGACCTTGGTAAATGCTTCATAAATGAAGGTAGTTAATGTGCATCTGGATAAAACCGTTAAACAATTTTAAACAATCCTTTTTACTATTATATGCATTAATAATCTAATACACACATTCATGGAGGGAATCTGTTGAAAGAAGATTCTGGATCCAATCAAGAAGAGATAAAAGAATTACAAAACTGTTACAGGAATAAGCAACTATCAATAACAGCTGCAATGTCAACTGCCAGTGATTGAAGTTGTTCACCTACAGCAAGTAGCACCAATAGCTACTAATGAGGATTCTGCTTATTTATGCATGTAAATGTTATTTTTGTGCAATTTGTAGGATTATTGCAAACGGATTTCCTTTCTGAAATCGATTCAGCAGTGTTTCTTGAGAACTGTGGACTCACTCGGGAAAGAATTTTGATAATATGTTTCTTTTACTCAAAGCAGTTATGGAATTAGTAATAAATTAGTAATAACTGGTAATTATATCAGTAATGATTATACTTGCTAATCGCTGCTGCAATTCCTATGCCTAATTCATTACTATGCCAGTAAATGCAATGATTAATATGTAAAGAAGAATCTACCGAAGATGCATTCAGAAATAAACAGAAGATAGATTACTGAAGCATCAAAAATTGAAAATACAAGTTGTGTAGCAATGTTTATCAATAAATCAATAAAAATCGATAAAAGTGAAAATGCTGAAAGTTAAGTAACAATCGTTTGAGGATCCCTTCCTTTGGAAGATCCTTAATCAAGATTTTGGTGGGAAAGTGCATTACAAGGTTGGACCTTGGGTTTTGGGTCAAACTTATGTTTTCTATTAATGCTGAATATATACTAGTCTGGCAGCTAGCGTGAAGTTGTGCAGGGAACGAGGTAGTACATAAAACTTTCACATAGCATAGTACACCTCTAACCTACTGCAAAACTTCGCGTCTGCCGGATCAGATCATTTGCATTTCAGAAATAGAGAGGATAACACAATCCTATGTATTTCCAGTGGTAAAATTGTGACACTTAAGGTGTTGACTCCATTTTTTCGAATTTTTGCTCATAAAAGTTACACAAATTAGTATTTTGTTGAACTGGTTATTATAGAAATCATCTACAGATCATGATCTTTCAAATGAGTTATCATTCAGTGACAGAGGATGAAGTAAAGTGTACAAACAGACACTTTTCGTTAAAGTATATCAACAATTTTCCTGAAATTTCTATGTTAAAATTTGCAGTTACACCAACGAAAAGTGTCTGCTTGTACACTTTACTTCATCCTCTGTCACTGAATGATAACTCATTTGAAAGATCATGATCTGTACATGATTTCTATAATAACCAGTTCAACAAAATACCAATTTGTGTAACTTTTATGAGCAAAAAATCGAAAAAAATGGAGTCAACACCTTAAGTGTCACAATTTTACCACTGGAAATACATAGGATTTTGTAATCCTCTCTATTTCTGAAAAGCAAAAATGATCTGATCCGGCAAACGCGAAGTTTTGCAGTAGGTTAGAGGTGTACTATGCTATGTGAAAGTTTTATGTACTACCTCGTTCCCTGCACAACTTCACGCTAGCTGCCAGACTACAGATCAAGTTGCAAAAATTAATATTTTGATTTGAATCTTAGGAGAGCTACAGGATAAGAGCATAACGTTTTCATATTTTATCAAATTTCCACTGGATTCACAGAATATTTCAAAAATGAAATAGTTGTGATTATTAGCTACTTCATTCTTTGCTTGTCAATACCGCGCATTGAAAGCTCATACATATTGTATCTAATGTAAGCTTAAATGCAATTTGTTGCATCTGTGCATATTGAATTTTTATAAATTCCGTAAATTTTACATCTTCGCAGTTGTCTTGCACCCTTAACTTTCTGCGATAGCCGACATTTATCCAAAAAATTAATTGATTCCGATTTCGCATTCTACCACACACTTACTGCGCAGTTTGTATTTCTGAATGATAAAATGAAAACAATTACTTTGCTACGAGCAATGTGAAACTCAATCATAATTAGGGGAGAATGGGGCAGAACGGAACCCTTCGATTTATATTTGTTTTGATCATTTGTGTGTCAAGAGCACTTAGTATAGCAAAAAACTAGTGATTTTAATAAACTATTAGTACTATTTTATATCGTATTGGTACCGATTGTGAAGATCGTTCATTCTTGTTTAGAGATAACTGGAAGCAAAAGTGATTTCAAAATTTGAAAATCACCTGAAGCATTGTGAATGTGGCTGAATCCAGTGTGTTCCGTTCTGCCCCGCCGTGTTTTATACTTTCCATAAGCTGTTCGCATGCTTCATGTGGTTGTCATAACATTGCGTTGATGTAGCAGCTTCACTCGTAGTTTCTCATGAATAAAAATGCACAAAATGAATAGCTTCAAATTCACATGTTTCCACTTAATCGCATGCTGTACATAATTTTAATTAGTTTTTCCTCTTACTAATATTGTCAATTAATATGCTAACTGCTTTAATTGTAAGCTTAGTTCATATCTTCATCTGACGTGTGTTTCTCCGAAGATAGATATCTAGGATGAAATTCAAACCAAACACAAAGAGCTATACCAACACTAACTAGCGCTTGTTCTCAATACGCTATTGTTTTGTAAAGCAATATTCATTCATCTATTGTTTTGAGATCAACTTTATACTATCTTGATTGTCTATGAATGTTGGATGTCTTGCTTATATGCCAATTGTCATTTAAAGAACAAATGAACATCTCTCGAGCAGCAGCATCAACTCATTGCAATCTTCAATGTGCATAAGGTTTCGATTTCATTCAATCAACATGAGTCGAGACCCAGTACCACTTGTGAGACATGCAAATTTGTACACTTTTGCAGAATTGTACACGAATTTGACTGATCATGATATCTAGATACAGAATAGAATGGTATTCCACAAATCCTCCATGTCATGACAACTTGCAGAGGCAATATAGTTTGTTAAATTAGCGATTCGATGGGTTACCATTACTAGAAGCTCAGCTTCATTATAATAAGATTATCTTCTTAAGCGTGATCATATCACAAATTGCCAATGAAAGAGCAAAACATCCTTATCAAAGAAACTAATCTCATTCAACATCAGAGGATATGTGTGTCCACGTTGCTATTCAGATTCAAGAAATGACATCATGTGAATCCTTAAATCTGTGCTAGAAATCGTCTTCAATGCCGTCGTGAATTGATCAGCCTAAAGCTTTTTAAGAAGGTGGCTTTTAACAAAAAGCACGTCCTTCATAAATACATACCTGAACGCTTGCATCATTCCAAGCATTTTCGATTAAAGCTGACCCGAACTTAAAAATATAAATGCTCATTCTTTCCTCGTACCTCCGGGATCATGAATTACAGATAATAAAATGTCAAATGATGTTGTACGTCTAAAGATGCACGCAAATGTGAGTTTTTTATCTCTTTATTTCTTTTGAAATGATGTTGCATTTCAGTTGCATAATTTTACTATTAGCAATATATGACATTTTGTATGATTCTCTGCAAATTGTGATTTTCATTACTTTTGACAAATAAACACTCAATTATTATTATTTTTGTTATTATGCCACTGAACATAAAATCAAAGACATATCATCTTAGCCAAGAAGCTCTCAATAAGATCTCAACTTTTCGTTGAAGACTTGCAGGTACTTGCATTATGATGCAGTTCTTGAAATTCCCTTGATAATCTGCCTAATTTCCGCTTAATTAAGATGCTTGTTAGCAGATATTCATTCCTTTTGCTACCGGTATCAAACTTGTTTCATGCTACTTATTAGGAGGCTTCATATCGGTGGTGTATAAATTTGAAAAATTAAGCTTTTTAAAACTATGCTCAAATTTGGACAGCAGGAACGATATCTCCTCAAAAAACTGAGTCTCATAATATAAAAATTTTCACTGTATACAGATACGTGTTTGAGTCGACTCTACATACTGTATACTTATGGATTTTACTTTCTGTTTATTTTGTTTGAATTTATTCACTTATGCCATTCAGCAGCAATGATTTTGGGTAGTATTGAGTTGCAAGAAATTTTCTCAGTACACAACTTTTGAAACAGGCATTTCAACGGTATCAGCGAAATAGGACCAACTATACTTAAAGGGTCGTATAGTTTTGGTGTTGTTTGAATTATGAATCTCTTAGTTAATCTAGAAAAGTCGGTTGAAGAATATAAGTACGTGGTGTGATCCAAAATGTCCCGGACTAATCTACTTGCAGATAACCTGTGATAACGAATACTACTTCAGATGTAAATTTAGGTCTTAAAGGCATGAGAAATATGGTCGCCGAAATTTTTCCGGTCAGTTTTCTATTTTTAAAAAATATTTTTACATTTTAACATGAATTTCTGTATTTTCTGAATTGATCGAGATCCGATTTGTCTTATTGTTATAGTTAGATTGATTTTGATTTGTACCTTATTTGACGGATATCTTTGCCATGAATATTGCACGTCTTTTGTTAATTGCTTCATGTGTTACGATATCAATCAGTGAAGTTCATTCAGCACGCATTCATTAAGAAATCCGTGTCAACGATGGTTCTTTGTTCTATCAGTTTTCATGATGGATGTGACAAGAGTGTCTTCAGTCGAATATCGCAGTGTGATACGATACCTCCTGATCCGCGGCTTCGCTAATGGTGACATTCTAAAGGAATTAAGCCTGGCATATGGAAGCAAAGCTCCATCGAGAACTACTGCTTATTTCTGGATAAGCGAATTTAAACGCGGAAGACAATCTGTGGAGCAAGATTTTTCAACTGTTGGTCGGCCGCAGGAGATTCCGGAAGAGAAATCGAGTCAGTGCGATGAAGTGATTACAGCACACAGAAGGATAACCATCCGTGAGTTGTCAAGAGAGTTGCGAATCAGTTATCACTCCTGTCATGACATCATCGAAAGACTTGGATATCGCAAACTGGCATCACGTTTCGTACCGAAGTTTCTGTCACCTGAAATGAAGGAGAACAGACTTCTGGCGGCACAGTCAAATTTGGATCTCCTCGAAATGCACGGAGATCAGTTTCTGAACTGCATCCTTACAGAGGATGAAACACCTTTAAGTTTGTATCTGCCTCAAAGTAAGCGAGAATCTGCAGAGTGGCGAAAATCAGGCGAGTCTGCCCCTTTGAAAATGCGATCCGGAACATCACATCGCCGGTCGTTGATGCTGACGGTCTTTTGGAACGCTTCGGGAATCCAACTGGTTGACTTTGCGGATAAAGGAGTAAGAATCAATAGCGAATATTATTCCAATCTGTTATCTGAAGCGAGGAAGAAAATAAGAAAGCCACGGAACATTCCCCACTACTTGCTTCATGACAATGCTCCGATTCACACCTCGCAGGAGACAACCAATGCCTTAACGAGAAACGGATTTCGACTATTGAGCCATCCTCCTTATTCACCTGACTTGGCCCCAAGTGACTTCTATCTGTTTAGATTCCTCAAAAAGCATCTTCGTGGACACCATTTTGAATCGCCAGTTGAACTGCGGGATGCAGTTACTGAGTTTTTTGATTCTTTGACACCGGAATTTTTTCATAAAGCTTTTTGTGAATTGAGACTTCGTTGGCAAAAAGTGACGAATGCTAACGGCTCATACATTGAAAAGTAAACTGTTTTCTGGAACAAAACATTTGTTTTTCCGTTAATTATTAGTCAGGTTATTAGTGATAGCTTAACTGTCAAGTTAATCTAAATATATTAATTCTAAATCGCTAGAATTTATAGGAAAATCTTGAAATTCAGACAAAAATGTTTGAAAATTTTGAAAAAATAGAAAACTGACCGGAAAAATTTCGGCGACCATATTTCTCATGCCTTAAAGACCTAAATTTACATCTGAAGTAGTATTCGTTATCACAGGTTATCTGCAAGTAGGTTAGTCCGGGACATTTTGGATCACACCACGTAAGATAGGCACATAATGAATTCAGACCCGCAGTTGGATTCCACTGCATTCCTAAAACTTTCACTTGTTCGAAGATTGGTTACTTTTCAGAATTAAGTGTGACCTTTTCACATCATCCTTATTATCTTCGGTGCAGTAATAATTTGAAATGTAGCTATTCAACTCTACTGAATTCGAAATCCATTGTTTGAGATTGAACCCAGCTTCATAAAATATCTTACGCTATACTTCGAACAAATATTTAGCATTTTCATATGAGTAACTTCCTGTCATAAAATTATCAACGTAGATATTGTTCTTGACTTTCTCAGTTAACTCTGGGTATAAATTCACATATTTTTCCAGATGTATTTTGACTACATACTCTAATACTGCTGAAGAACAGTATGAACCGAACACAAGTGACGCATATCGATAAACTTTGATAGAAGGATTTGAAGCATTTGTATCGTCGATCCATAAAAATCTTAAGGCATCTCTATCATCTTTGTTAATTTTCATTTATAAAAATGTCTTCTAAATGTCTGCTACGATAGCTATTATTTACTCCAAACCTAATCAATAAGAGAGAAATCTGAGTGAAGCTGGATGGACCCTGCTCTAAGCAGTCATTCAAACATAACTGTCCCTTATATTGCTTTTGAGACGCAATAAAGACAATTCTAACTGAAATTGACTCAGGTTAGGTTTGACTGGGCAACAGTGCGAATCATAGAATTAGATTTATCTGCGCGCGAAGCAGATAAACAAAATATTTAATTCTGTGGCGCGAATAGCAGTTTCGATTAAGGCATAAACATTTCAACTGGATAATGCCAAATCAAGATGCAGTTTTAGACATGTCGTGAGCAGCATGTCGTTTCAAGAATAAAGTTGCCAATTAGGCATGCTGTATTGCCGTTTCAAGAGCGTAATGATGAATCAAGTGTACAATCCGATGCGCGTGACACTCATTTTGCGATGACAGTCGACGGGTGATGTGTTTGCCATAAATGCCACCACAAGTGCAACTTTGCCTTTGCAGGTGCACACAGCCATGCCAAGTCAAAGAATCAGCAGTGGCGATAAAGATCGTTTGAATTTAGCACATGAACGAGGAGAGGACTGCATCGAGCTCGCCAGTCAGCACAGCATATTCAATCGTGAGAAGATCCACCGAACATCAAAGACCAAAGACGTGGCCTGGAAGAAGAACGACGCAGATTGACGGTGAAATGAAGACCACAATACAGGAGATTGTGGAGGAACATTCCGCTTTCAGTGTTCACCAAATCAATCATGAGAAACCTCATATTCAACGAACCACGCTGAACACCGCCCTTGTAGGTCAACTTCATGTGTTCAAGAGACTGGAAGACTCACCTGCTGAGATAAACACTAGCGAGACGAACACGTGCCGACGAGATTTCGCATACTGGCTGCTGAAAGACGGCATACAGCGAGTTAGTCTACATTGACGAAGCTGGTACAGTCGGGACTCGCTATAACGAACCCTTCTATAACAAACATTCGTCTATAACGAACCTTATCCATGGACCCCAATTATTTTTAACATTCTTAATAGGAATCGAATAAAGAAAAAATGTTGTTGATTCCAGATCATATGGAAATGAAACGCTTGAATTTTATCTTCCTGAACCGACTCAGCTGGTTCAGCTGGACTGTCCTATTGGAAGTCTCATTCACCACTCGTACAAAAAAATTACGCCTTTTCCAATCCATGAGCAAAAATTGTCAATTCAATAGTAAAATATTTCAGGACAAATGTAATGTTTCATTTTATACTGGAGACAATTGATAAATGTCATGAAATTCACTAATTTCATCTTGAATGAAAATTCTTGAAATTTCACCCGTCCTCAAGGAGAAAATGATGCCATGTTTAATTGAGAGACCTATTCATCAATTAATTGATATCACATGTCATACCATCGTAATTATCCATGCCATATAATTGTTTATGTGTGTGTCTGCCCATCCTAAACTTATTAAGATAGAAGTGTCTTTCCAATTAGCCGGAAAAATGTTTACAAGGATGAGAATTTTTCGCAGATATGTCAATTATTAATGTCTGCCTAATGTATTTTTTCTTTTTGGGGTTTCCTTGTAATGTGAATTTCCTCCGTGAACTACGTTCCCCCATTCTCATCCTGTGCTTTGTAATAAAATTGGCAAAATCTGAAAAAAAGTCACTGCTCAGAATGATTCACTGTGGATAGATAGGATCTGTATAAACCACCCTAAGCTTGTTGCTGAGCAATTTCAGAGCTGTTGTTGCTGATTTCAGTTAATGGAGGAAGTATTTGACATCAATTTTTCAATCAGTAGCCTATTGATAAAAATCGGTATTGAGTAGATGATAAAAGATACTAAGACAGCAACTTAAATTATCTACATGTTCATCTTGTAATAAAAGATCGATCAATGCATGTGTCATTTTCCTAATTTTCAATTTTGTTAAATTCTATATAATCCTTGTGCGTCAAACATATTCTTATACTTTTTGCATCAAAAACTTCATCGCGCATTTCAGAGGGGAATTGTTGTCTCTCATAAAGAAATGTCATAAATGGAAACGGACTCTTCCAAACCAGTACAATCGGTGGTAGAGAAACTTAATTGCGACTGTTCTGTAGGCCGACATTTACTTATGAGGTGAGTCGTTTAAGTAAGCTTAATTAATTATTTCTTAGTGATTCTGTCACGTCACTGCCTCCGAATGCTTTGGTTTTAACAGCATTTTAACAGCTTTGGTTTTTTCTGCTGTTAATCCTTGGAGCATTTCGTAGCAGGATGACACCGATCAGCAATGCTTTATAATGTATAAATATGTAGGGTTCAATTGTCACTGCCTCCGAATGTTTTGGTTTTCGCATCATTGAGTTTTCTGCTGTTATTCCTTGGAGCATTTCGCAGCAGGATGACTTTGATCAACAGTATATTCATCATTATGAACAGTAAATGTCATCAAAATTTTACTACAACATAAAGAATTAGGGGTATAATTTTTACAATAGAATGTGAATATCCTGCAAACCCACTTTATGCGTCAAGATCAAACTTCAAGTTTTATAATTTGTAAATTACATGTTACTCAATATTGACGCATAAATTTGTGAGTTCGTAGGATGTTCACATTATATTGATAAAATTATAGCTGACCTACTGTATGTTGTGGCAAAATATTGGAGTACCCAGTCAACCGTCACACGTGTTTAACACGTGTTTTTTGGTATCATAATAGTGACACAAGATAAACGCGTGTTTAACATATGTATTTAATGCAAAATCTAACACATCTTTTAATTGGCAAAACATACACGACAAAAACACATGTCAATCACATCTGATTTTACATATGATAAATCATACACGTGTCATACACGTGTCATACACGTGTCATACACGTGTACTATTTGCATATAGTTCCAGATGAAAATAAAATATCCTTTTCAAATAATTGAATAAAAATTAGTCACACAGTCTTATCATTTTGCTCTTGAAATGCACTTCCATACTTCGATTTTATAAATAGATGTAAAACCAATTGTGTAATTGTAATCAAACTGCTGTAGGTTGCTCTTTTTGCAGTCATCCTTCAAGTTAAGTCTGTTCTGTTATTGAGGTTAATAATCAATATTCAACAGTGTTTCAGGATCCTGTATTTTGCAAAAGTCGTATATTGCAAATCAGTTAACCGTTCAGCACTCTAATTCCCATTAGAAATTAGAAAAGAATTGTAGTTTCTGCTTATTTTTCACATCATTGCTAGCAATATTCTGCACAGATATTAACGAATATATATAACATGAAAGGTGCTGGATATTGTGGGTGATTGATCTATGCTGTCCTTCATATATCTCTTTTAAAAATTATGCTTCAGAAAAGCAGTTTAATGTTTTCCTGGCTGAACTCCTTTTTCTGGACTCTGTCTTTAATGGCACTCATATGATTAAATTAAGTTTAAACACTTTACGTATTCAAACAATATTTTTTAAAAAAAACAAGAAATTTTATTTCACAATATTAGAATTTTCCCTACCACTTTGCAAGTAGCTGTCGTAATCAGCAAAAAAGTATCATATGGAATAAGCTACTGAATTGACAAAGAAAGAAGTCAATAGATATATTCAATATATTTTTAATATCATAAAATTTCAAAAGTGAAATGAGATTCGGCATATGCATAGCTTATGTAAATACATATAAGATGTAGCATTTATTTGAATTTGTTATGAATGCAAAGACATTTTAAGATTCATAAGATTACTGACTGCTGTTCTGTGTTACTTATTCTGGATTCCAATGTCTAACAATGTAAAATAAAACGTCTAATTTTAATGATCTTACATGTATTATCAATTTATGTATACATGTATGTATAATTGAAAATGCTGATAAAATTCTACAACTACAGAAAATCATGGCAATATTGAACCATCGCAAAAACATGAAAAACTCTATAGTAAGACGCACTAAGTTACATTTCTTTAAGTCACAGTCATCGGACATCATTATATGATCCGATGTCTATTCTCAAAGTTCTATTTAGTGGCAATTTACAATAGTTTTAATCTTCTAACATTATCTATGATTAAATAATTCAATTTGTTAAGGATCTTCAAGATTCCTATCCAATGAAGGATGGGTATAAAACCCGATCACGACCGATCAAGCCGATCATACCAATCAGAAAAAATCAGACGCTTTTGCAGTAAAAATGGCTTCAGAGCTATAATTGTCGCCTACCATTGCCTGTAGTACAGCAATAAACCAGTAAAAATCACAGAAAACCATCAAAAACGTCAAAATTTAACTATATCAACTCAATAGGCTAAAACCGAAAACTGTGATATTTTCTTTCGTTGCATGTAGAATATTGTTTCCCTATGCTTAGATTGCAATAAATGGCACCAGGAAATGCAAGAAAATTTACGGAAAACACTTTCTAATAGTAATAATAGCCATTTTTTTCATTTTCTTTTGATGCTCTCGACCTAATTTCATACATTTAAACTAAATTTTCTCAATGAATCCTTTTGATCGGCGGACATTTCTTCTCTCCAGTTGGTTGTTCACATCAAATACTACCCACAAATGCAAAGAAACCCCTGCCGATCAAATCGGAACACCAACCGAACAAGTCGTTTTTGTGAGAGGACATAGTGAAGTTTCACGATTTTCTTGTCAAGTTGGACTATTCCAATGTCAATTTCCTCAATGAATCCTTTTGATCGGCGGACATTTCTTCTCTCCAGTTGGTTGTTCACATCAAATACTACCCAGAAATGCAAAGAAACCCCTGCCGATCAAATCGGAACACCAACCGAACAAGTCGTTTTTGTGAGAGGACATAGTGAAGTTTCACGATTTTCTTGTCAAGTTGGACTATTCCAATGTCAATTTCCTCAATGAATCCTTTTTATCGGCGGACAATTCTTCTCTCCACTTGGTTGTTCACATCAAATACTACCCACAAATGCAAAGAAACCCCTGCCGATCAAATCGGAACACCAACCGAACAAGTCGTTTTTGTGAGAGGACATAGTGAAGTTTCACGATTTTCTTGTCAAGTTGGACTATTCCAATGTCAATTTCCTCAATGAATCCTTTTTATCGGCGGACATTTCTTCTCTCCAGTTGGTTGTTCACATCAAATACTACCCACAAATGCAAAGAAACCCCTGCCGATCAAATCGGAACACCAACCGAACAAGTCGTTTTTGTGAGAGGACATAGTGAAGTTTCACGATTTTCTTGTCAAGTTGGACTATTCCAATGTCAATTTCCTCAATGAATCCTTTTTATCGGCGGACATTTCTTCTCTCCAGTTGGTTGTTCACATCGAATACTACCCACAAATGCAAAGAAACCCCTGCCGATCAAATCGGAACACCAACCGAACAAGTCGTTTTTGTGAGAAGACAAGGAGAAATTTCAGGAGCTTCTCCTACACTAGGCCTACTCCTATGTCAATTTCTTCAATGAATCCTTCTGATCGGCGGACATTTCTTCTCTGTAGCTGGATGTTCACATCGAATGCTACTCAAAATGCAAAGAAACCCCTGCCGATTGTCTGATCGTGTTTCGTTCGTACGGTCTAATTCATGCTATGTGAATGTCTTGTTCAATAAAGCCTTATAACATGTAACCTGACTTTTACTACAACAATTTATTGAACAAGATAAACGTCGTCAACATGGATAAATTCTTACGTCCTCGTACACTGGAAACTAATCCTGAGTCGCCGAACGCCGCTGATGAGTGGGAGATGTGGTTGAACAATTTCAACGAATTCTTCAAATCAATCGATGCCGCCTTACCTCCTGAATGGTTCTGCTGAAAGCTCATGTGTCTTGCCCTATCTACAAACTCATCAAACACACATCGACTTTTTCTGACGCGTTAGCCATTCTCAACGTTCGATTTATTAAACCAAAAAGTGAAGTTTTTGCCCGATATCGTCTTGCTACATGTCGGCAACAACCAGAAGAAAATCTTGATCAATTTTTGGATAATTTGAAGGGCTCTCGCTTGACTTTAATTTCTCGACCTCGTCTGCTGAAATCATCTGTGAACAAGCCATACGTGATGCGTTTATTGCTTGTACGTCTTCTAATTCCATTCGTCAGCGCTTGCTGAAAAATTTGACATTGAATCTAACTGATGCAGTCTCACAAGCTCGTGCTCTTGAAATGGCACAACTTCACAGTGAAGCTTATCAATCAATATCCATCGTCGTCTCGAGTAACTTCGGCTCCTGCTCTGACAGATATTTTTCCAACGCAAGCTTTGAAGTGCATGTCAAGAATGATGAACATGTAGACTCTAACTCCAACAGTCGTAATGATAGAACTGCTACAACTGCATCTGTTCTGCGTCGTTGTTATTTCTGTGGCGGCTCTTAACATCCTCGCAATATCTGTAAAGCCCGCAATGCCATATGTGGTAAGTGTGGAAAAACCGGTCATTTTGCTAAAATCTGTCCATCCACCGCTTTATCACGGAATATGGAATCAACTTCTGCGTCTTTGCTCGCTACATTGAATTCATCTCCTTTAAGCGGGGTCACCTGTGCAGTTACTACAGGATATGTGAATGGGAAAAGTATGGAAATTTTGATTGACACAGGCAGTTCATGTAGTTATGTCAGCACTGATATTGCGAAAACCTGTGGTTTGAAAATAACTCCAGTGACGGGATGTGTTTCAATGGCCTCAACTATCTATAAATCAACGACCAGTGGGCGGTGCTCTATTTCGCTTGAACTCGAAGGGAGACTTTACCCTGACGTGCTACTCTCTGTGATGGAGAATCTCTGTGCGCCTGTACTGTTAGGCCACGACTTTCTTGGTCAACACGAATCAGTGTCTGTGAAATTCGGTGGTAAACTTCCGCCTATTGATCTTTGTGGCCTTATCGCTGCCCGTATAGAGGCTCCTGCTTTGTTTAATGACCTTTCAGAGGACTGTCGTCCTATTCAAACCAAATCTCGACGACATAGTCCCAAAGATGAGAATTACATCAAACAAGAAATTGACCAATTGCTCGAGAAAGGTGTTATAGTGCCTAGTTGCAGCCCCTGGAGAGCTCAAGTTCTAATCATTCCTCAAGGGGGAAAAACGTCGTCTTGTCGTCGACTATTCAATGACAATAAACCGCTTCACAAACTTGAACGCTTACCGAGATTAACAAGATGATAGAGAAAATATCAAGATATGAGATCTTTAGTTCTATTGACCTGAAGTCTGCTTACCATCAAATTCTCTTGCGTTTGGAAGAACGAAAATATACCGCTTTCGAAGCTTCAGGTCGTCTGTTTGAATTTACTAGAATTCCATTCGGGGTAACCAACGGCGTTGCCTGCTTCCAGAAGATAATTAATGACATCATTGACATAGAAAAATTACAAGACACATTTGCTTATGTTGATGACATCACTGTGTGTGGAAATACCACGGAGGACCACTATCGAAATCTTGTCAGGTTTCAAGAAGCTGCTGAGAAATATGGGCTCACTATCAACACTGAGAAAAGCAGATATTGCACAAACCGTATTGCTATCCTTGGACACGTCATTGAGAACAAAAGTATACGACCAGATCCTGAGAGAATGAGATCATTACTGGAAATGCCCCTTCCTACTGATGCTAAATCCCTGAGACGAGCATTAGGGTTATTGTCGCACTACTCAAAATGGATTCCTGCTTTCTCCGACAAGGCTCGGCCTCTTATCAACAGTGACGAGTTTCCTTTAAAAGAAAGGGCAGTAGAAAGTTTCAATCAACTAATCCGTGAGATATCACATGCCACTCTTTATGCAATACAAGATAATGTGCCGTTTGTGGTGGAAACAGACGCTTCCAACGAAGCGATTGCAGCCTCGCTTTCTCAAGATGGACGACCTGTGGCCTTCTTCACGCGGTCACTTAACTCTGCAGAAAAAATGCATTCTTCTATAGAAAAGGAAGCCTGTGCGATCATTGAATCTATTCGGCAGTGGCGGCATTTTTTAATTAGCCATTCTTTCAAAGTCATAACTGATCAACAAGCCGTCAGTTTCATGTTCGATGGTCAAAACAAGGGAAAAGTGAAAAATGATAAGATTCAGCGCTGTAAAGATGATAAGATTCAGAATTGGAAGTGGCATCTTTCAACTTCGACATTGTTTTTAGACCAGGGAAGAGAACTCTTGTGGCCGATGCCTTGACAAGAGCGGGTTCAAGTGATAAACTCAGTGCTTCAGCTTATTCTGATGTTAATCTAGGAGATCTCCATGCGAGTCTATGTCACCCGAGTGTTACCCACCTTTGGCATGCTGTTAGGGCTCGTAATTTGCCTTTCTCGATAGACGACGTCCGCATCGTTATTCGAAGTTGTTCCACTTGTGCTGAACTTAAGCCCCAATTTGTAAAATACAGTGGGCAGCTGGTGAAATCTACTCGACCGTTCGAAAAACTGTATTGATTTCAAGGGTCCACTACCGTCTTGCACTAGACATAAGTACCTCTTAATCGTGGTGGATGAATATAGCCGCTTCCCCTTTGCGTTTCCAACGACCGATACATCTGCTGAGACTACGATTCAATGCCTCCTGTCACTATTCTCTGTATTCGGTGTGCCAGAATTTATTCACTCTGATAATGGTCCAGCGTTCTCCGCAAATTACCGGAATTTCTTACTACAGCACAATATTTCAATTAGTCATTCATCCGTTTACAATCCTCGTGGAAATGGACAGGCAGAGAGATATGTTGGAACTATTTGGAAAGCAGTGCGCCTCAGTTTACATTCAAAGAATCTATCCATCGAAAATGGGAATCTGTGCTACAGATTGCTTTACACAGCATCCGATCCCTGCTGTGCACCTCTACCAACTGCACTCCACATGAACGGTTTCTCTCATTTCCTCGAAAAGCAATGTACGGGACTACATTACCTACATGGCTATTAAATGCTGACTCGGCCTTTCTACGTTCTCCTGTAAGACAATCGAAATATGACAATGAAGTTGAGAATGTGAAGCTACTCCACATCAATCCTCAATATGCTAGAGTACAACATGATAACGGGAAAGAGTCCACCGTCTCTTTGCGTCGATTATCACCGTCAAACGAACTTACTACAAATGATTTGCCCCAGTTTAATCCGAAAGATAGTAGAAATGAAACCATTGAAAATAACCCGACCAACAACGAACAAAATAGGCCTACGCCGTCGCAGGGTGTCGTTCAGTCCGAGACGATGCGAATACAGAAGACGCTCCGAATTTACGTCGTTCAGCCCGAGTTCGTAAGCCGCCTAATCGATATGATCCTTCTAAAAATTATTTCAAATGATCAGTATGATCCATACAATAATTATTTCAAACTCCTCAAGGAGGGGAGAATGACGTGATTGTTATTGTTATGGTCTGACGCGATTGCAATTGTTGTAGTCTGACATGATCGTTATTGTTATGGTCTGCGGCTCTGCGCTATTGATTAATTAAGTAATCATTCTTCTTTGTCTGATCGCTTCAGCATGGTGCTCGTTGACGATAACTATTCGCTTGTCTGATTGTGTTTCGTTCGTACGGTCTAATTCATGCTATGTGAATGTCTTGTTCAATAAAGCCTTATAACAGGTAACCTGACTTTTACTACAACAGCTATGTGACCCAATTCCTACTTCACTGTCAAAGTAATGTTTAGATCTTCTTTCACAATTCCTGACTTTCCTTATTAATCGTTCACTGTCATTCGGCCTGGTCCCTACCAGATGGAAGAAGGCGTACATTACACCCACATTGAAGAATTCAACAGCAGACTCATTGGATGTTTCATCATATCGGCCCATCTCGAAACTACCGGTCCTTTCCAAAGTCTCCGAGCGAATAGTTGCATTCCATCTGCAGCAGCATATTGATGACCATCTCCTCCTTCCGCGGCTACTATCAGCCTACCGTCCACCACTAAAACGGCAGTTCTGAAAGTGTTCTCTGATGCGCTGCTAAGTCTGGACAGAGGGCATGTCTGCCTAATGCTTTTTCTGGAGCTCAGCTGCGCCTTTGACTGTGTCGATCATGCCACTCTTTTTTCGACGCCTCAATGTATCAGCCGGACTCCGTGGCTCCGCATTGGCTTGGTTTGAATCCTACTTGTGCAACCGCTCAGTGTCTGTTACCCACATCACGAAAACCAAGTTCGTTCCCCTGGTAAGCGGGATCCCTCAAGGATCAGTTCTCGGTCCTGCCCTGCTTTCCCTCTACATTGCTGACATAGCATCTTTGGTGCAGCAGCATGGCTTGGACATTCATCTTTTTGCGGATGACATACTTATTTACAGTTCATCGCCTGCAAAGGATGTATCTGCCTTGGCTATGAAGGTCTCTCGTTTCGATGACGTCAAGAGTTGGCTTGCTTCCAATGGGCTACACCTTAACTCGGGGAAGTCAAAGATCATGTGGTACCAATCCCCACGTGCACGGAATAAGGTGTGCACTCCCGTCGTCCTTGATGGACTTAGATTGACTCCCAGTGCCAGCGTGAAGTATCTTGGAGTGACACTTGATGAACATTTAACCTTATCACGTAATGTCTCTAACACGACGAGCTCCTGTTTCTCGATGCTACGCCGCATTCGTGCTGTGAAAGGGAGCCTGACACGCCTAATTCTAGTGAAGGTAATCAGTGCCCTCGTCTTCAGTAAACTGGATTACTGCCTTTCTCTACACGCTGGTGTTCCTGCATCTACCATCTGGAGGCTTCACAGAATTGTTCAGGCTGCTGCTCGAGTCGTGTTTGGCGCTGGAAGGTACGATCACGTGACTCTCTTGCTCGAAGAATTGAGATGGCTGTCTGTCCGCAAACGCATAGACAATTACGCCTTGGTGTTATTGTGTTTAAGCGCTGCCATGATATGGCACCATCGTACCTATCGGAGCAGCTTGTGGAAGTCACCATGATACCTCGTCGCCAGAGTTTTCGGTCTGCAACCCGCAAGTGTTTGGTTCAGCCTGCATTTCGCACCTTCGGTGTGACTGCTAGTCGCCTATGGAACCGCCTCCCGCAAACAGTGACATCTGCATGTAGTGTCTCTTCTTTTAAATGTCTTTTAAAAATACATCTTTTAAATTGTACAAAGGCCTAGAAGCCATGCCTGGCACAACGCCTTTTCTTTTTAAATAAATTCATATTGATTTGATTGTAAAGGTTCTGTAGGATTGAGACCGGCGCACTTAATGATAAGAGCATGTGGGGCCTTTTCGGATTATGAAGGGCTCTTTAAAATTGGGAACGCGGCTATGCAGATTGTTAGAGGACCTTAAAGATGCTGCAATTTTTAAGGGTGACCCAATTAAAAGCAGATGCTTTCTAAAAATCCGCTTGACTCTTGAGCAGTAGATTCTTCTACAAGGAAATCAGTTATCCTTTCGTTAGTCCTAAGAAACTGGACAAAGTGCAAGTAATCATGGTTTTGAAATAAGAAATAAATTTGGGTGGGAATGCTTGACAAAAAAGTTGTAATACGTAATTATAGAGCTTATTATGAATTGAGTTCTGATTGCTTTGATGCACTCCAAAACGTGTCTTTCAAGAAGCGGCTGCCAGAAAAGTATGAAAGAAAAATCTACTTAAAACACAAGGGAGTGACGAAAGAATATTTTGTATGATCACTTGTTGCAAAAGCGGCTAAATTTCAACGAGAACACAACCGAAAATTGAAATATCGCAAACAACTGCAGAAGTGATAGGATCGTGTTGATTTTGCGCTTACTTATGCCATGACGGCTCAACCTTTATCAAATAGCTGTCATAATCTTGTTTGAAAGCCAAAAGTTGTTCTTAGATGTAATTGTTCTTTATTATGTTTGAAGTACAAGAAATGAGAACAAGGTTTGATTTGAATCATTGCCGGAGCTACAAGAACTGATGAAGTTTCTTCAAGCTCAACTGCAAGCGTTTTTGACTTTTTAGCCGCCATCAGTGCAGTAAATCAGCAACTCACTCCACAGACCATCGGTAGGTGGATGTGCTTGGAAATCCGGCAGCTCACCTTCGTGCATGAAGTGCAAACACGAATTAGCTGTTTGCAAATTTCAAATTTTGGAAACGAACTCTACAGAATGAGATTTGATCTGCATGTATTTCATTAATTGTAGATGTCTGTATTTCGGATGCTGATTTGTTTGCATGTGAGTTACTGATTCTTTACAGGCATACTGCACTGATGACGGCTAAAAATCCAGAAGCGTCAGTATTTCCCGTAATGGATTGTATCAAATGTTGCTCTCATCTCATTTCAGATTAAATATTATATTAAGTTGCATGGCTTCTGTAATGTGTAATCATTGAATCAGATTCATCTGCGCTCGCTTAAGTAGATAAACAAAATATTTAATTCTGTGTGCGCAATATTTGGGCACAATATAGAGCTACGTTTTCTCATATTCAGCAACTGCGATAGTTTTTAGTCGTCAATTTATTCTGTGTGACATTGATTCAAAATTATTTTCTTTAACGAACGTGGTGGATTGTCAGTGATCATTTCAAAGTTGTTGATACAATAGCAAGCAATTAGCGGCTCATTGATTAATTTCTGTAGGTTAAGTATGATTCAAAGAAAAACAGTTGCTGACACGAGTACCACTAATGTTTGTTTTCTACTTGCTCACCATTTGCCCGAACGCAATCTAATTCTTCGATCAAGAGCGCAAGAGCGTATCTCTACTCAATCGCTCGTCGTTCTGCAGAAAACGGTGCAAAGCTTTATTTTCCAGTTCATCCAAATGCATAGGATGACTCTAATGCACCATTTCTTAAACGTGCCTAAAAGAAAAAAGTCACAGGGCATTGAATCTGGTGCTATCGGAAGCCATTCCAAAGGCTCCCATGACGGTCAATCCAATATTTAGGAAAATTGCTGTCCAAATAATTTACGATGGGTCGGTAGAAGTGCGATGGCATTCCATCCTACATGAAAGATATTCCTATCTTTCATGACATTTGGTATATTTTATACTGCATAGAAAGGAAGATTTTGCCACACATTCTCGATTTCTCAAAAGAATAATGGCTCTCCCAAAGAAGATGGCTTATGGAAATACCTGCCCAAGTATGTATTTTGTATGAAGATATTTGCTGTGACTAGACCGCTCTGCTGAAGCAGTCCAAACGTCAAACAGCTGAACAGCAATTTCCTAGTGGTTTCATGAAAATTCTTCACAATAAAGACGGGATCTTGCACCGTGTGACGCCATGGCACGATTAATAGAAAATGGCAAGGCTGTACGGCAGTACTGCATTATAAATTTGAATGTAAAATTTTTGAACTGAAGAAAGTTGTCTTTCAAACAGTTAAGTAAAATCATCCATAAGCCTACATGTAGATTATTCGATAATATGCAGTCTTTATATCGAGCTTAAATCGTCAATAACTTCATGCTGATTTTGCATTGATTTCAGTACACTTTGTCTAACCTTCGAAAACGGCTGTCCTGAAAATAGTAGCTGTTCGAGTCATGTATTCTAGTGCACCTTGTTGAAACTGATGATTAAATAAGCATCAGTAATAATTTTATACATTTACTTGCTAACTGTGAGGATTCAGAAGCATCTTTATTAGAACAGAGCCAACATCTGCTAGAACGCTTTCAAAACTTACCGGGTAGTGTGATATCCAATTTAGGGGGCCCATTCCGATTTGACGTTCCGGTTTCTATTTTTGATAAGAGTGGCAGCCCTGATTATATTCTTGCATTAGATATAAATTGTAATGTGTAATTTTTGAAATATGAAAATTTGATCAAAATCTTCACCACATATTTGGACATCGCGTTTGTCTTAAATAACTAGGTGATAATTGGCTATGGCTTATCATAGGTTTTGTGCGTCTGAGTGCGTCAGATGGTTCGAGTCCATCATTCTCTCGCCCTTGGGCTGGCTTCAGAGAATTTGGAAGGGCGCTATGCTTGGATGCATCAATAATAGCATATAGATATTTCGTCCAAACAGGTCACATAAACTCGCCATCAGTCGTGTCAAAAAGTCATAACTTGAGACAACTCGCTAACGGACATTTTACATCAGCTGAAACGTGCTTTTTGTGACGAACTGAGCCGTCCTCGGTCGTGATAAGTCGTCTCAATACTGCAGAGGTTTAGTCTCACAGATTATAGAATAGTAAGTCCTTTGTATGAAAATGTGCGAAGAGCCGACCTCTATCTTATTCGATTCTTAAAACTCTGCATCCTACAGAATGCAAATTCTCCTTAATTTACATTTTAGCTAAACTTTTCCGCATTAAAGTCAATCGCATGTATGAAAATTAAATACTACAAGCACTAGAAAAAAGAGAAATTCTGTTAATTAGTGTGTATATTTCCTTCTGTGATTCTTCACGACCATCAAGCTACTAAAAATCTTCGTAAAAGTAGTTACAAAACAGAACATCACGCGAGCCATTTCAATTGACCACTGGAGTAGGCATAGTGTAGGAGAAAATCCTGAAATTCACCAAGTCCTCTCACAAAAACGACTTGTTCGGTTGGTGTTCCGATTTGATCGGCAGGGGTTTCTTTGCATTTCTGGGTATTATTTGATGTGAACAACCAGCTAGAGAGAAGAAATGTCCGCCGATCAAAAGGATTCATTGAGGAAATTGACATAGAAGTAGGCATAGTGTAGGAGAAAATCCTGAAATTCACCAAGTCCTCTCACAAAAACGACTTGTTCGGTTGGTGTTCCGATTTGATCGGCAGGGGTTTCTTTGCATTTCTGGGTAGCATTCGATGTGAACAACCAGCTAGAGAGAAGAAATGTCCGACGATCAAAAGGATTCATTGAGGAAATTTACTTCTGAGTTGTCCTGCTGGAGTGTATAAGCTTATGCAACATTACCATCTTAACAGCTTGTTCGCCTGGTGTTTCAGATTTGATTTCAAGAGCATCTTTGTATCCCTGACTCGAAGTTATAAATTCAGTATTTTTCTAGTAGACTCGCAACAGATGAAACGAATTTCTGGACGAAGTTGATGTTCGTATTGGCCTATTGCGCATCGACATTCTACGTTTCTCATATGGTAGAAACAGCAAAATTAGTTCATGTGTGGATTTGATAGAGGAGAGCTCTCTAATTTGTGGGAAGAATTTGGTGTGATGTTGTATTTGATGAGTGAATGTGTCTTTCGATCAGAAGAATTCCTGGAGGAATTTGACTTGCAGTCTACGTCAAATGCGTGCGATGTTTTATAGAATTTATACAATTGAGATCATAAGAATATTCGAATCAGCATCTGGATTTGTACTGTGTTCGTGTGGATGTGGTAGAAGCGCACATTGTAAGGAAAAGCTTGTTAGTTAGTGAAAAATATAGTTTATTCGTTTTGTTTTAATAGCCTAAATTATTTTGTTGTACTTTTTCTTAAATTTTTTAAATTTAGTTGTGATTGGCTTGATCGGTTGTGATCGGATTTTATACCCATCCAAAAATGAACATAATTGTTGCAAGTTTGTGAAAATTCGTCAGCCGGAATGCAATTTTCTGAGTGCGTTATTCATTTATATTTCAGCCAATGAAGACGCGTTATGCTACCGTAATAGCCAATGAAAATACGATGAACAGATTTGATGAAGGAAGATCTAATTTGTGCTGTAAATGAAAAGATTGACTTTAATGAGTGCAATGCAAAATGTGCAGCTTGACTGCCTTTCATAACAATTAAACCACAGACATCGGCTCATAATATCAATACTATAATATTTAAAATCATGCCGGGACTTTACTAGTTAATATATTATGATCTTACACAGTTATTCATTATCAAAATCAAATATATTGTTCTGCGAATATAAATTTCTGATAATTGTAAGTGATCCTACAATATTATGAATTACAATGAATGAATCATTGTAAGGAATATTCATTATTTGTAATATAGACGACGGAATTATATAATGAACAGCCCTGATCCAAAATAATAGATGAGAACTCTTTGTTTAAGTCTAGATTGCTTTGAGAGGATTAAGCATAGGGATTAAGACTGTAATGTTTAAATGATATGTTTTCGCGAGTACATAGGTCTTGTGTTTTAGTTTGCACGATTATGAATTAGATACACTTTCCCTGAACTTTGAAAGTTCTGGTTTTCCTTGGCATTCCTAGAATATGTATTTACTTGACATTCTGTACATATAAGAAATACATCTGGCTAGATGTTGAAAAAAAATATTTTGGCTAAGTTTTGTTTTTTTGGTTAAGCCAAATTTTCCTTTTCCAACACGAGTTTTGATAGCCTGGCCATTTGACGTTAAATCGATTAATAACCGGAATCCTTCATGGACAGAGTACTTAGGGAGTTTTTTATTGATTGAGGGACGCAATATCAAATACAAGGGTAGAAGAAAGGCTTCGCTGTTACATTTGGCAGGAATAGAGGTCCAAGATGAGGATCAGTCCACTGGTATTCGATAATTGTGCAAACAGTTTGACCAGTTATTTCGCTCAAAAATCTAATGACATATGATCGTCATTTGTTCAGAAAGTTGTGCCAAGGTGACACAATTGACCAGCTCGTTAGTGGAATCAGGCAGCAAGTTGCACTATGTGATTTTGATGATACAGATCAAGCGATAATTGACCAGTTGGTTTAAGGTTTGCGTTCTCAGATTTTACGAGAACGGATTCAAGAAAAGGCGATAAGCGAATACTTGATTCCGTTATTGAAACATGTAGTGCGTTTGAGGTTTCAGGGTTGCAGGCTGGAAATTTTGATGATAGGTCATTTAAGTATGAATAGAATCAAGTCCGGTCTTTCTAGGCAAAGCAGTCAATGTCATGGTTACATCAAAGGTTCTTTCTCTAAGTCCCAGAATTTTTTTTCAAGCCACAATATCAGTAAAACATGGCTTCTGTTCTCAGCATTCTTCTAGTTCTACTGTACGCTGTGCTGCGGTTCATCACCTGGTCGTCGCTGTTTTCGTTGCGATAGTCCAAATCACCTTGCTAATTTCACGAATTATCCTGCCCGTCATGGTCGAAGTGTAGGTCTCGAGGACATAATGCCAGATGTTGTAAGGCGAATAATGTAAAGAAACTCCAGATTCACCGCCTTATGACCCAACTTAATATGCTTTTTCTTTGGGGATTCTTCTCGACATAGCCTACCGGTACTACTGTTGAGGTTACTGTTGGTGGACAGTTATTGACGATCATTGATACTGGTAGCAACTTTGCTGTGGATAAGCCGACTTAGGAATTGAAATCCAAGCAAATTCAATGCATGTCATGGCCTTTTGTGGACAAGCTCTTTCCACATGGTCTGCAGGATAGTCTCGATGTTCTTGGGAAGTTTCCGGCTGAAATAAGCCTCCCATCCGGAATATCGTGTTTCTTACATGTAGCAATTTATTTCAATATACATTTCATTAATGATGCAAATAGAGTCAATAATTTAGGAGAATCTGTGTCATGTGTTCATTTTTGAAATGCTTTATGTGATAATGATCACTTAGTTAATAATTGAAAGATTTCTCGATTGATGTACACTTTCAGATATCATATCTTGTCTAGCAGGAAATAATTGGATAACTAGGAAATAATGATTGAATTATGAAACTAATTTCACCGATAGAAGCTCTACCGATAGGTTGGAATAACCAAAACCTAAGTTTTGGCTACAATAAGCCATCTGGCATAATTTCTGAAAAATTGCAAAGGATCATGATCGACATGAAAGCCTAAGAAATATTCCAGTAGTAGAAGGTTTAGCTGAAAAAACGAACAAAATCTAGCATGTCAGTACTGAAGTCGGAATCTTCGGTGTCCGAAGTGAATGTTTGATTCAACTGCAGGTAGGAAGTCTGACTGCTCGCTTCAATATTCATTTCGGTGTCTTAATCAAGTCTCGTCTAAGTGATGGAATCAATGGAAGCTTGAGTGTCAGAATCAATATCACTTCGGTATCTGAATGACGGTTCTCTCCAATGTCGTAATCAACATTCATTGCAGTATTTGAGGCAAATGTCAAATCGGTTGAATCGCTCTTAGAAAATGGGACCCTCATTGCTTTCTTGAAGCCATTTCGAATGACCTTTTCTGGCACCTGCTCCCAGGACATATTGTAATGAGAGCCTACCTATCTATTAAAATCTTATTTGACCTTAGATAGGGCGCATTATCTGTTTCCGAGTAAAAAAAGTCGCGCCTTATAGGCCGGAATTTACGGTATTTACATAGATGAAATTTAGCGTCGGAATATACATAACCTTATAAAAACTTTCTAAAATACAAAATTTTCTAGGGCAAAATGAACGTTTGTACTATTTTTCATTTTTTTTTCATTCGCATCTTAGTTGGGTAGGTGTTAATATCTCACGATATATACGTGGTTGAATATCTCATCATTTGGTAATGTCTGTCTTTTCTCAGTACCCATATGTGAATGATAGACGTGATATTGCGTCCTACTACGGTCTACATGGAATCGCTCTTATGTGAAAAATTCAATTGCTACCGGGATAAATTATATTATTTATACCGGTTCCATAATATTCCACGAATTTCATTCGTTCTTAATTCCATTATATTTTAATCATATATCAGATATATCAAGAATCAGCGTATCAGATATTAATCATATATTTTCAAAATAAATTAAACGGATGCTGTTACATACAAATGTCATATTTCCACTTCAGAGTTATTTTTATTTGCAGATATTTTCAGACGCAGTTGATATGAGTCTCCAGGGAAAAGTTTACTATAGAAAGAAAAAAATGAAAGCTGCCCCATATCAAAGAAGGAATCCTTTGAATTTTGAAAGCGATAGCACTTCAGATGAGGTAAATACCAAGTCTAGTGAACTGGATAATATGGACACTAATGCTTTTAAAGGTGAACCTACTTGGATGCCACTTCATCAAAGAACAACTACGGAAAGTCAAGTCAGTGACCGTAGTATTGATTCGGATAGTCAAACGGCCTCTGCGACTAATGATAATCCATTGAATTGGAATTACATGGAAGAATTTGACGTTTATTACGGTGTTTATGATGAAGGTGACAGCATAGATAACTTCACTAGCGATGAGGAGGATTTCGATAAAAATTATGAATCTGATCAAATGTTAGATGTCAAAGTTGCGTCAACTCTGAGAGGATGGTACACAAGAAACCCAAATGTTCCTAAATCCAGCGTATCAGACCTTCTACGATCACTGAAACCAATTTTCCCGATGTTACCATCAAAATGTGATACCCTGTTGAATGATAACTGTTCTAGTTCGTCAGTTGTGAAGTCAATAACAGAACAGCAGGATAACAGTGGCGACTACGTGTTTGGATATATTTATTATATTATATTTATTTCTTGGCAGCTTTGGAAAGAAGATTGAACTATTACGCTCAGACGATGCCGGAAAATATTTCAAAACTCGGAATCTTGATTTTAATAAGTGTCGATGGAATTCAACTTTTCAAGAATTCGGATTTTTCTATGTGGACAATATCGTTTATGATTCCTTGTATTAATGAATCTCCTATAATTTGTGGAGCGTACTATGACAAAGGAAAACCCGACCATTCTCGATTTCTGGCTCCTCTAGTTGAGGATTTGCATGATATTATACTTAAAAAGTCCTTGACATTGAATAATTGGTCATGTAGGGTGGATAAAGTCCTATTTGTATGTGATGCACCTGCAAGGAGCTTCTTGAAAAAAATAAAATCTCATACAGGTTATTCATCATGTGAACGGTGCGAGGCGGAAGGCTCGTACGTCAACGATCGAGTCGTATTTGACGAATTTAATTCACCGTCGCGAACAAATGCTAAGTTCAGACAACAGTCAGACGATGGTCACCATGTTGGCAAATCTGAACTTGAAAAATTGAATATAGACATGGTATCAGATTTCACTTTCGATACCATGCATCTTGTGTGCCTAGGAGTTTGCAGAAGGATGCTGATGTGGTGGTTATGGAATGGGCCCCCATTGTGTAGAATTCCGGGACGCATTCAAAATCAGATTGGAGAATTGATGAACGCTTTTCAGCCTTTCTTTTCTCGGTGCGATTCTAGAAAGCCACGTTCATTGTCAGATATAAAGAAATATAAAGCAACCGAATTTCGTGGCTTTCTGTTATATTCCGTTGTATGCTTGAAAGGATCAATTGATGAATCAATGTATTTGAATTTCCTGCTTCTCCACTGTGGTTTTACCATAGTGAGTTCTCCCAGACTTTGTCGTAAACTTATTAATGAAGCAGTTAAATGCTTTAGAGAGTTTATTAGACACGGAAAGGAGTTGTATGGAGTCACTTTCATTAACTAAAACGTACACAATTTATTACATCTGTGTGATGATCTCCGCCGACACGGATTGCCGGTTGACTCGATCTCTGCCTTCGCGTTTGAGAACTATTATGTGCATGTTAAAAAATCAATTAAGTCTCCGTACCTGCCTTTAAAGCAATTGAAGACGCAGTTTACCCTAGGATTTTTTGATAATGATTTCAAAAAAGATATTGAATTTCGGTTTATAAGAGCATTTGACCGTAAACCTGAGTTTATAAAAAGTTCCATCAACTTTCCAGAATATTTTCACGTACTGAAAAAGAAAACATTTTTCCTCAGTTCATCCCCAGCTGATAGCATTTTTATGTCTAAGTCAGGTCTTCTATGTAGAATCCTCTGCATAATTCGTGATGCATCTGGAAAGCCATCGATTTGTTGCAGAAGTCTAAATAAGCTTTTCTTATCTCCATTGTACTTATATCCTTTAAATTCTACGTTGCTCGGAATTTATAAGTATGAAGAAAATATTTTTGACGATTAAAACCTTTCAAGTGAAGTAGTATTTCTACAAATTTTGTGAACTTTCGTATAAACTTTTATGTCTTCCTTTCACAGGTGATCATAAAGTATTCGCTGTTTTCCCTATAGATGTTCCTACATTTTATTCTTGCAAGCATTGTGATCTTGGTGAAATGTAAATTGATCTTATCGGTTATATTTTATTCTTACTTATAATATCGGAGTGCTACCAAATATGTTGCTTGTAAAATTGCATTGGCAATATTTTTTGCTGTGTGTCGAATTAATATGTATCTACTCGCCTCGCAATAGGAGAGTGTTATCAATATAGAAAACAATGATCATCGATGATGAATTATTATAAATATAATTTCTCAAAATATTAGTTTTGGTTCTTAAATGAGCTTGTACAATTCTTTATATTACTGCTTCATTCAAATTTTTGTTTTGTAAATGTTAGACATTCGTTAAGTGTGAGCGAATCTGTAACAGCAAATTGGATGGCATCACTCTGGGCCTCGCTGCATCTCATTGAGAATGACAGAAGAATAAAAGTTACAAATTAAGCAAATCACCGTGCTCGCTGCTTGTGTTCGACGCAGCATCTGGCGGCTTAAAATGATAAATTTCGTGATATATTAGCCAGAAACGGATATCCGTCTTGGTTTATTCGAAAATATTCGAACGTCAGTACCCGTCATATTCTCGTTATACTCCATTGAGATGCAGCGAGACCCAGAATATATTGATGCCAGGCAATTTACGGTTTAAAATGTAAAATGTTTCTACTGATTTTTATACTTCATACTCTCATGCCTGCTGGTTTACTAATGATAAGAAATTGATGGAATAGTAGCTTAGCTACTTTTCGATTACATGTAGTCTCTATTTAGGCATGAATCACAGAAACCATGTATTGCCTTTCAGATGCCACACAATTGCAATTTCTTCCTCCTATTCTTTCGGTCAGATTCATCTTTTATAATTGATTGCTCCGCGTGTATTTTTGGTCTTTCCGGGAAAGTCAGCAAACTGGAATTCAAACGATCGGGTGAAACATAGTAGCGAAGAACTTTCAGTTACTTATACGTGCGATAGCTGGTCTGCATCTGGTGTCGTAATTCAGATCGCGGAGGAGAGAGATGAGCTAACTGACGCCCTGACAAAAGCCAAAGATTTAAGATTTAATTTGAAGGTTGTGCTTGCTGACATTTTGAGTTATTTTCATAGATACAAATTTCCCAGTTCAAGAAATATTGTTCCATCAGTAAGTACGAAATCATTCCAAAATATTTTTATCTGTTCATTCCTGATAAAATAACATTTTCTTGATTGCGTGAATAGGATGTTTTCAAATAGCGAAAAAAATGAACACAGCAAAACACATGCGAGGTGCTCACGCGATCTGAATCCGATAAATATATTTGATAGGCCTACTTGATCAAAATAAATAAGGCAATTAAGGAAATATTCACTAAGGGGTCATGATATGTATGACATATTTTCATTAATGTCTTTCCGAATATCCCAAAAAATCAGAAGCCGTTATCTGCCGCGGTGGAAGTAGTATCCTAACGACCAAGAAAAACGTTGCCAACACCCAAACCAATTAGCACGTCTTCTCCTGTTTTTGATTTGGAATCTTCTGAAACTGCGCATCGTCCATCAGTGTCTGCTCCTGAGTTATCCGAAACGAGACCTCACCTATCACAGGCCGCATCTGATTGCTCACTAGTCACGTTTGAGTCATCAGAAATAACATCTGATCTAAATAAGACCATTCAAGACACGACTGAAATTAGAGTATCATTTCAACTCAATCAGATACAAGAAAGAATTGTTACTCTTGATGCACAAAACAAGGTGATTATGGAAACGCAAACAAAAATTTTGGCAATTTTAAGCTCGCAGCGAGCTGAGGATGATCTAGAACTTGATGATGAAATGCCATCCTTACCGATAAAAGACGGCAATGAATTGGAGGCTTTGAATGAGTTTTTGAATGAACGCAGTAAACGGAAGCACTTAGCAGCAGTGTTGCCAAATTACGCGGGTGACGGATTTCCGGCAACAACACGTCTAATTCTGAAGAAGCTATTTTCAAAGGAACTTGGCTCAAAAATGAATTGGCAGGACAAAGAGACAATCACAAAATTCATTTGAAGAATTACGAAAACGTTCTGAAAATTTTATATGGTGAGTTAAAACAAGAATGATAATTTGACCATTAACTGCTGAAATAGGGATACTTCAGTACATAGCATTTTCTAAATCAATTTCGATTCATTTTCTGTCAGTTACTTTATACTCGTCTAATTCTCGGTAATGTTAAGTCAGTAACACCTAACATGGACTATGCGCTGTTTATAGACTAAACGCGTCGTGTCAGTGTTTTAATATTACTAAGAATGAATTTTCATCATTAATTCGAGAGCGAATTGTTTCTCATTTTTAACTTCCGTATTATGATAAATCTCTTTTCGCACAGTAAGGAACACTAACTTAACAACACTACCTGGTCTACACGAAAAACATGAAATACTTGTGCCGATTAATTATATTAACATCAATCAAAGAATTTAAACATCAGTACGGTAATCTATACACAAAGAGATGAACTTTCTAAATTACAATAGCTGAAATTTGCCACTTAAGGTTGTGAGCCTATCCTATACCAAAACCGCCCGTTTGGAAAATCCTAAGATTTTGTAAAATATTTCCTTAAGTTATAAAGGTATAGAGGCTATAGCAGAACATGCAACATAAAGACAAGCGGTAGATGCTTCAAACATTTATCATGGGATACAATATTTTTGATTTCGAAGTACAGTCGGGGACATAATATCTTACGTTGGATTTGATTTGTCGATTTTATATAGATTGTCGTTTTTATATGGCGCCGTTTCGTTTAAGACGTTTATATTGAATTTATTTCAGTTTCTGTACATCGATGTCACGAGGACTCAACCTACGATATGGTAAGCAAGACCATTAAAGAAAGGTTGAGAAACCAGATTTGCCGAAAAAAGTGACACTCATATCTTTGTTAGATTTAGATTTTGTTAAATATACATATTCTTATAATCGTTTAAGTTTTGGGCGCCTCGGTCTTAAACACGAAATTAATTGGGTGATGTAACTTAGGGGATGATCTTGTGTTTGCTAATGTCACCCACAGCCATTCTAGAGTCAAATAGAAAGAATGTAGATAAAGATACAGTTGAAATTTATTTACAAGGTCATGTCATGTTTTTGTAGCAGTTGTCTGATGAGCATCACTAAGATGGATATAAAAGTCATTGAATTACTTAACTAAATTTATGTACACTTACACAGCCTGAATGTAACTAAAAACTTGACGAAAAATTTAAAAACAATCGCATGTTTTAGATCGTCGATCAAAAGTACAAATTTATAGAAAGACATCAAAAATTCATTATGTAAACCTACATGAATTTAAGTGACGGTGTGCCATTGTTTTATTCAACTTAATGGCCCGTAAATGTCGCAACTTTGATGATTTAATCTTGGTGTCTTCGTTTTGTCTTGTGGCTATAGAAACATGTTGCATTGGATTTTTGTAGTGGATAGAATATACTGTCTGTGTCAAAAATTCAAAGATGTCCGTTCTTACAATTAGTGCTATATGAATTAACTATTTGTTATTTGGAGCATTTTTTGTACATTGGCAACGACAAATCTATGTATTAAGATTCTGTTAAAACGCATCTCCAGCACATTTCATGCTCAGGGTTTTCCTTAAATACATATTGTATTAGTTACTTAAAGTTGGAATATCATTTAATCATTTCCTCGTGATCTGATACCGGTATAGCCTATGAAAAGTTATTTGTTAATGCCAGGAAAATGTTATCAATCAAATCACTTTCTAAACATTGTTCTCTTGTGAGATAACGCAGTATTTTTATATAATTTAATGCCCTCATTTTTAGAAACTCCAACTCAAGCTCATCGCAATCAAATGATACCATGGTTGTTTTTTTTCTTAACAATTAATTACCAATCTTGAAATATCTGCCGACAGCTGCAATAAAGATCTCCAATTCGTCGACAAACGGCATCAGTGGTGAGCAACTAAGCGACAACTTTGTTATATTGAAATTGTATTGAAGTTGAAGTGTAAGATGAAGTTCAAATCGGTCAAATCGTCAGTACTTCCGGAATTTTAGTCCATATTGAATTATAAATCATGCCCTCATTTCTTTTTCAGTTGGCTAGTAATTTTCATGTAGCTGTTTCATTTTCTTGCATGCTTACAGTCAAGTTCGTGTCATTTTTATACTATGTATCCTTTTCACGAAATATTTGGATTATCTGGCACAATCTTCTGAGCTGACGATGACAGAAGTAAGAGTTCTATCATATTCCGGCAAGTAAAAAAACCGATAGCTAGCTGGAAAAATTCAGGTTATTTGAAAAGACCTGTGGGCCTATGTTATTCGAGGATAATTGATGCACTTCGCTCATGATTCAATTCTAACTCACCAACATCAGTATCTTATTTGTTTGTTACTGTGTCTTTGTATCTAATGTTTCAAATTAGTTTTCAGTCCATTAAGCCAAAATTCAGAGCTATAAGTGATAATGGTGAAGTGTTTGCTTTGTTACTCATCATTTTCGCGAAATATTTGGCATAATCATCCCAGCTGGTGGCAGCAAAAGGAGATTTCCAACCCATTGCGGTAAGACAAGAAGCGCGATCGCGAATTGAAAAACTAAGATATAAATTTTTAAAATGCGTCGTCTAGATCTATTTTGCAGATGATGAACTGTGCGCATGAATGATTCAATTCGATCAACGTCAGTATAGTTGCTGCAGAGGACAATTGCTTCCCGCAGAAGATTTCCAGAGCTCGCAGTAGGCCTGCTCCAGCGAAATGACAAGGTAAGGGAACATTGAAATACTCTTATAACATTGACATACAAGTAGATTTGCTGATTTAAGCACTATTGAACGGTGTAAAATATGCGTAGAACATGTGTATTTCTACTTGTTACACACTAGTTTAACGCGTGTAAAAGATCGCGTGAACAGTGTAAATTTCGCGTATATCATGTGTATTTCTACTTGTTGCACACCAGTTTAACACGTGTAAAAGCTCGACACAAAATACATGTCTTATACGTGTTCATAACACGTGTGAGAAACGCGTGTTTTACATGCGTTATACACGTGTGTCGGTTGACTGGGTATTTAAGAAATCGCTGCTCGAACGTTTGATTTTTGAATGTCGAGAACATACCACAAACGATCGTAGATAGTAGCCGTTTGAACATTCTGCTTAGGTTCGTCTACAGTCCAAGAACGTACGAAAGAGCGCGATTAATTAACGTACAATAAACGTTCTTGTTCCGGCTGGGGTTATGTAGGCCGACATTTACTTTTGAGGTGAGTCGCTAAAGTAATTTCTTGTGCGAATTATTTGTCACTGCCCCCAAATGTTTTGGTTTTAGCAGCATTGAGTTTTTCTGATGTTAATCCTTGGAACATTTCGTTGCAGGATGACTTTGATCAACAGTATTCATCAATATCAACAGCACATTTCTTTAATATTTTACTACAACGTCAAGTAGGCTATAACTGTATCTTCATCAAAAGAATGTGAACATATATATAATGAGATGTCGGCTCATCGATTCGTCGGCAAATAGTCGGGGAATTAGGACCTTTGCCGTCATTAAGCCGAGCCGGCTTCCCGATAATGGACCGACGGTCTTTTTTTAAACCGGGTACCAAGTCTATGATGTAAACAATGCCACAAAACCAAAGTTCCAGGTTCTAGAGCCAAAGAGACTTCATATTTTTGTGCTTCGTTTGATAGTTGCCCTTCTTTGCACACCGACTGTTTCCGTTTGTGCCATATGTTTGGATTACATATCTGATTTCCAGTTTTGTCAGATGATGATCTATTAAGATGTTTATTAGAATAAGTTCAAAGTTTTTTATTTTTCTGAAATGAGCCATATGAAAGATGTTTTCATAACCATAGTCTGATGACAAATTCTAAAACTGATATGTGTAACTAAAAACGATCCTGATAAAAGTTCCGGTAATATTTTTTGCTGACATTTAGTTTAAATCACTGAAAATTTGAATTCAATTAAAAAGTGATTTTTGCTAAAAATCATATGGTTTCAAACTTTTGCACGGTGATTGAGGAAAGAAAGATTTCTACCTTACGTTGGGGATCTCTAAGGATACTATTGCGTGTCAGAAGGTCATGTCTGCAAGTTTAAGATCATAGTTAAACTAAAAACCTAAAAAAATCTAGATCATTTTAAAAAAGTAAATTTTGCTGTCTCAACTCACCCCAAACGACTTTTTTCATTCATGCTTAGCTAACATGTTGCGCGTGATTTCCATTAAGCAATCATCTTTGATTTGTATTATCGTGTTTGCATTCATATGTAAATGTCTGTACTACGTAAAGTCTTGATCATGCATTAAAACATGAGTATTGTCTTCCTGATTCTACCACATTTCTTATTTGCTTTCCAGGTTTGATAATGCCGCGAATCTACCAACCAAAGCGTAATGGTAGAAGACGTTGCACTTATGATTCCGATGTTCTTCGCAATGCTATACGAGACGTTGAGGAGCAAAGTCTATCCATCCGTCAGTCCGCACAGAAGAACGGTGTCGATAAATCAAAGCTCTGTCGACTCCTACGACGTGTGCAGGCAAGACCCTCAGGTGGACAAACGTCATTATCTCGTGAAATTGAAGACGTATTAGTCGATAAATTCGTCACTTGCTCCCTTTGGGGTTATCCACTCGATACACTGGGCATTCGACTATTTGTGAAATGGCACCTTGATTCGAGTGGTTTGAAAGTGAATCGTTTCAAAGGAAATATGCCGGGCCCAGATTGGGCTGAGTCATTTCTGAAGAGGCATGCACACAAACTCTGGAATTGTCTTACGGCAAACATCAAAAGAGCAAGAGCTGAGGTTTCTGCCAGGGTGATTCACGAATACTTTGACAATATTGAAGAAACACTCAAAGACGTCCCTACAGAAGACATGTTCAACTATGACGAAACTAACTTTTCTGATTCACCTGGTAGAAAGAGATGCGTCGTGAAAAGGGGGTGCAAGTACCCGGATCGTATTATGAGCAGTTCTAACCCTATTCGCCCGTCCATGGATATTTATGGATGATTTCATGCATGTGTCAGAAATTAATCATGCATGAGAATGCATGATTCATGCATTCCCATGCATGAATATTATTAATGATTTATCCATTAAGTATCAATGATTTATCAATTAAGTATCAATGATTTATCAATGTGACATTTGATGTTGCTCAAAAAATCATGCATAATTTTACGATGCACTTGATGAAGTTGACCATGGTCCCCCGAAAGGTGGAATGCGCTTTTAAACAGCACGATCGATACAGAATTGAATTCTCCAACTTAGTGTGGAATAGACCAGTTCGTGTTAGAAATATGCAATGATTCATTGCACAGCTAGTTGTCGACTGGGGTGCTCGTAATCACAAATGGGTTCTTCAAATATATCTATTTCTATTCAATTCATTTCTGGATCGATCATGCGGTTCAAAAAATGAATTTCACCAACCTGACGCGCCATTACGTTTTCATCAATTGCATGGTAAATCATATCTGATTTGGATGCTAGAACTACCTGAAATTCACATATTAAGGAAATAATACATAGCTCATTATGGCATGAATAGATTTTATCTATAACAAAAAAACAATTAATCAGTATAAACATGGAGGCTAAAAAACATAACGAAAAAAGTTTACTTCATATAACAAACTTGTTCGCTAGTCTTTCTCTTTACAAACATTGCATTCACGATAATCATGGTGACATAACGTAAGGACATTGCAAGACTTAAAAAATGCATATACACGATAGATGTAATGATTATCGGTAAGTCATCGGTATAATTTGGCATCATAAACAGAAGTGTGTTGCATTAAGTCATTGTGAAAAGAAACACGTTGTTGCACTTCTACTGATAAAAAGACGATAATATCAAGTTAATAAGGCAAGTCAATCGATCGCGCTTCGAGCCACTGACACTTCAAGGGGCCATCCATTTATGTAGGCCTATAGTAATAAAACGATAACCACGTTTGATGTCGAAGATTCTGACTCACAAGTATGACATGCATAAACTCATTGGATTCCAAAAACACAAAGATTATTTCGCAGTATTCATCCCATACAATTCGCACGAAATATTGAAAGATCAACCATAGACAATCAATCCAATTGCACACATTGACGCAGTGATCAGCAACGAGTACCGAAAGTTATCGAGGACAAAGGAAGTAAAGCATCAAATGTGGAGATCACAACGAGCATTAACCATCTGCAACGAAACAAAAATTATGTTATTTTAAAACCATTCTATGGGCTGTTTGCAATTGACGTCAAATAAGAGGGGGAGGGGCTTACTCAAAATTAACAGTTGATGGTTGACTTTTACTGATTAAGTCACCTTTTATGAATACATGATAGCAACTGTATACCAGATTTTCCAAAAATTCACACTTGTCTCTTTCAAATTTCGGGACACGCGCGGATCATTAGACAGATTCTTTATTGATTTAAGATGACCAAATTGTTGCTGAATAGAATCTAATTTTCAAATAATCATTTAATTGTTCCGCATAAACAGCGTACTGTTTTAAAAAATCGAAAATAGCCGATGCTGTTTGTGTTGAAAATATATTCTCAAATTTTCGTTGTCCCCTGACGCGGTCTGAGACAGACGAAAGTTTGGGAATATTTTCAACAGCATCGGCAATTTTCGACTACTTAAAGTGATCATTTATTTCCATTCTTATTTCTAGTTCATTATGTAATCACGTGCTTTATATCTATCAATATTCGATAAACTCCTTTTATATCATCTACATCGTACACTAAATTATGAAAGTCATGTAACGACTTAGAATTTCTGAGCTGCAGAGAAAAGAGAATGACCTAGTCCCATTCTCAAACAGCCACAAATTTTGAAAATGATTCCTCTTTTAAAATACATACTTTAATACACAAGTAGAGAATGAGCTGCCAAACTCAGAAGCACCAATTATAACTTTCAATGGAATTGGAAGAATATGTGTATCCGGGAAAACGACCATTTTCAACGTCAATCCACACGAAAATGCCTGTTAAATGATCACAATAATTGCAACTTACCAGGAATAACGAGACCACTTTAAATGAGCTGAAAAGTCCGAAGCATCCAATGAAATTGAGAGAATCCGTGTAATGGGAAAACAACCATCTACAAAGACGGGATTACGTACAGACTGATCAACATAATAGTTTTACATTTACAGAACAACTATTACACAATTAAATCAAAAATTCCAATGAAAAAAATACATGCACTTAAGTTTTTCACTTTTATCTATAGATCAGTGGTCGGGGCAGAGATTTTTCCATTTTTTTGCAGCTCTACAAAATTTTCGCAAAACCAGCAAATTATAGTATCATATTTCATGATTATGAAGATTTAAACACCGCTCTTATCAAAACTTGACCAACGCCCAATATCTGTCGGGACAAACTGATTTTTCAAAATGTCTTGTGCAATCTCCGCAACTAGCTAAGTGCTTTCTTGTAATAAGCCAGATTTTTCGGAAGTAACTACGTTCCGTCAGTGATGACTCACAAAAGATTTTTCGCAAATATCTGATTTCAGAAACTTGCTACTACTGCCATCTACTGTTTCTTAGGAGCCATTTTGTTAATACTTAACTACCTAAATTATAGAACTGGCATTTTGTCACCGAATCCATCTTATCAGCTGGTACATACATGTGCATGTAGCAAATTTAGTCAAAAGTCACTAACCTTACAACTAAACCACCAACAAAAATTTTACAACAAAAATTCTTGTTAATACATGTCATTTAAGACATGATCCGTTCCAGTTGAGAACAGGCGCTGACAGGAAGGTCACAACAAAAGGAAATAAACCAATCAGCAATTGAAAGAAAGCAGAAGTTTTCATCAAAAGAATACAAGTAATAATTACGGATCGAAAGAGAAAAAGTGGATGATGCAGAAATTCAGCGGTGTGGAAATCTTGACTTGTAAAGATGCAACAATCATATACATGAAAACATTGAGCATGATGTCTCTGAGTATGATCAAGTATGATATTCTCTTTCCATTGACTCCTCCTGCTCCTCACGCTGCTGTCTTGCTTGGTTTTCCATTAATATTGCACTGATATTTCCCATCAATTCTCGCCGTCTCGGAATGCATCGAGCTTGAGGTTATAGGTCCACCGCAAATTTCCCGGCACCTGGAGGAACTGAAGTCGATCAGTGGCGGCGACTGCACAAGCAACAAAATTTTTGCATCTGTTTGCAGGAAATTGCAGGAATAATTGGTAGCCGAATTTATCTGATGATCACATTATTTCTGCAACAGACGAATGTCTTAGACCGAAAACTTGTGTGCCAATGGATCTAATTCGAGCAGAACAAAATGTGCTTTCCTGCAGTATTATCAACTCCGGCTCGATAGTTCTGCATCATATTAATGTTTTCCATTCCTTCGTGTGTCTCTTTATGTCCGATGCCTCTATCTTTTATCTCTTAGTGTTCTGAAGCATCGAGTTTATTGTCACAAAATTATTTTCCTTTTTTTGCTGTAACTGTTTTCCACTTTTTTTGATGGTGATCTGTCCTCTTGTTCTTTAAAACAAGCCTTGGAATGCCGCTTTTGGCCAACGGCACTTTTTTACGAAGACTGTCTGTGGTTGGCAACATGTGGCAGAACTGATTGTCGGCAGTTAGGTCAACGCTCACACACTGTTGATCCAAAACAGATGTCTCGAGATTCGGACATTTCATTTTTATGGACTTTGCATCATTTAAGAGAAAATTCCATAACAGTCTATTTTCCAGGGTCAGCTATGAAATTTTCTGCCTATCTGGTATAAAATGGGGTACATTTTTTGCAGCATCCACGTCTTTAGAATGCGCTTTCAAATTTTCTGAATGGAAGGTAAGAACCGTTTGTAAGATGAGAGTACATTCATTTAACATCACTCATCGCTTGATTTGATCTTTTCGGGTGATCTTAAAAACCCCCAGCTGTTCGAGGATACTTTGGACAACTTAATGGCAATGCAACTGATAACACAAGGCTAGACATTGTGTTTTCTGCATCCATCAGAGCCGTTGCATCGTTAGCTGAATATCAAAAATATGAGTAAATCGTATAGGAAGTGTGGAGCGCTTCAAATGACTCCAGTTGCGTTCAGAATTTCAGGCATCGAGCGAGTGTACAAAATGAATTTCAATGCATATATCCGACAACAATACTCATATTAATTTGAATTTTCTTTGTTTTGTCTATACATCAATTGAAAAATTATTTGAAATCAAGTCGCTTATCATTCTTCTATAGAATTATCGGCAACTTCTTAAACATGGCTTTGACAGCTTCGTAAGCGGTTACAACATCCATAGTAACTCAGAAGAAGCGGAACTACTGCTGCAATTCTTCTATTTTACTGAACCTGTTACAAGATGTAAGACGCTGTGAATAATATGAAGCTTTAACTGAATTATAACGTAATGAATAACATGCTAATTAGTTGTTATTAGTTTGCCTTTTCCATCCTGTAGACCAGTGTTCATTCTATTAGACAACAGGTTCATTTAAATGCAAGAATTACAAGGTTCAATTTTTCGCAGGACCAAGTCAATTTTTATCGCAGCGAGCGAGTTCACTTTTTTAAACATTTTCGCAGATTTTCGCAGCTGGCCTGACCACTGCTATATAGATCCGCCATTTAATATTACGTGCAATTATATACAGATTTAGATAAAGTTCTATATATAACGAAATTATCAACCGACCTTTCGATATGGCATATTTGAATTAGTTAGCATTGCTCAGTTAATATCATTTGATATTAACCGGGCTCTTCAAGGTCAATGACATACAGTAGTCTAGTCATGTCAAGTTTTGATAATGCCATGAATTTGGAATACATGCACATGTACTCGCTACGCAAATATATTTTGGTTTGATCAGTCTGAAATTGACAGATATTCTCATCTGATACAGAAAGAAGGCACAAATATAAAAAGAGGAACGTAAATAATATCAGGATATCTGTTGAAAACTGTAAAACATACGTGTGTATTTAACGAAAATCAGAAAACAATTAAAAAAATAGATCTACTAGTGCAAAAAGTCTAAACATAACAACTCCTTAATTACATCTCTACACAAATTTGCATCATCTTCTTACTTAATATGGGCCTACATAAATATAAAAGCAATGAGTAGACTTTTGAACAAGATGCCAACAAGACGGCCCCAATCATTACAACAATCTTTCACTCGTTCACAATCAAGTCAATGTCATCATCTATAGAGCTAACTGAACTGTTACAATCTTCACAACACGGGGTGTGAAAGACGGTTTCTCAGTTTTGTGTGTGTCGGCGCGCATAAGCTGAAGACTCGCTCCGTACCAGAACTGGATGGATGGCAACTGTGGACAGCAGCTGCAAGATCAGTAAATTTCCACATAGACGTTTTCATCCGCATTTACTTGGAAGAACCGCCAAACTTGACGGCTTACATATATTATTTGATTTCACTTGAAAAACAGGTGATATGAAAGATATACAAGACAATAAATCAGTTATCGTCCGCTAAACTCCTTTATCCTTTTACCGACGACAAGCAGATTTAGATGTTACCTGACTTCTGACTGCACCCTGATAAATGATAAATAATGGTCTTCAAGAAAGAAACCTTCACCGAGCGCAAACATCACCGATAAACAGGGGCCATGAAAAATTAATTTCAAATAATTGCTACAATTAGGTGCAATTAATTAATTTCTCAATTGACGAAATTAAGCTGAATATCCATTTGATTTTTTGGATAAAATTATTGCAATTAATTGGTCGGCCTACATAAACGTACATTACCCTAAAAAAAATTAAAAAAATTCATTATAGCGCTATAATGAATTTTTTTAATTTTTTTAGGGGTCACGGAATTCTAGAGGATTCCGTGTTAGGGCCCTTCAAAAGTTGATTTTTTGTCAGAGCCCCCAACTGCCCGTTCTCATCCCCGCATATAGGTAATGTACGTTTATGTAGGCCGACCAATTAATTGCAATAATTTTATCCAAAAAATCAAATGGATTGTCAGCTTAATTTCGTCAATTGAGAAATTAATTAATTGCACCTAATTGTAGCAATTATTTGAAATTAATTTTTCATGGCCACTGGCGGAAACGCGTATCCGCTAAAGATTTTCATCCCTGTTATGCGAAGTTGCATGCTCTCTATCAATATCAATTTTTGGAGGCTGTAGTCATGGTATTTAATTTTCAAATTTAAATTCTACAATCATTCGCAAATAAGAATGACCAATAAATTCACTATGACTGAGATACTTCTTAGTTGTCTAAACTAATTTAGAGGCGCATATGAAGACCCAAGATCTGTTATAGTGCCCGCTACTTTTGATAAGTGATCCTTAGATAACTTCATTATAAATTAGTTCTGAGCTGCCAACGACTGTAAGTCGTCGTGCGAGGATTTCATAGAAGACTTAATTGGTTGTAGTCAAAGTAAAAGCAATTAAATAGACAATTAAAATGTGTGGTGCCAAATAGTCACCACAGAATTCTGTTAAATACTGGTTGAATATGTGACAGTGAATTCATAGTCTTGAGAGCAAGGGCTGGTTCAACGCGGTATTGAAATCTTATCAATTTAAAATTTTTGAGTGATAATATGTTTAAAATGTTTTCAGCAAAATATTACTGAATTCCAGTTATTGTATTACACATTACTGTATCAAGTTATTGATTATTATTGAATTCTAGCGAGTCGATGATAATCCAGTCAACCAGTGGCTGTGACTGTACACTCCTCCCCCAAACTAAGTAGATACCGGTAGTACATGATTGTCATAACAGAGGACCCATATATTGTGACACAAATTACATGATGACTTACATGGCACAATCCACATACTGAGGACTGGTTCAAAATACATTCACTTTGAAAATAAGTAGGAAATATGAAATAGATTTTCAACAAGTAGAAGCAGACATAATTATAATAATATATTGCATGCAAACACAATTCAAAAAAATATTGAGAATGCAACATAAGTACTTCACAATAGACTCAGTATCATACCCGCGACTGCCGATCAATATCATTTGCCACAAAATATCTAGGATTACAAAACATTCGGAAGCTCTGACATATCAGTCGTTATGAAAATTAAACGACTTGCTTTTATAACCAGCTAAATGACAAATGAGGTCCATTTGGTCCGTCGTCTAATGTAGCTAGCTTGAGCCCTATTGCTTAATCAGGGGATGGAACCATTTGGATTCATGCAGCCTCATCTAAAAAAAGCGAGTATCCACCTACTACTCGTCTCAAACATGCTGTATAAACCGAGTGAAGTGGCGCTGCTTTCTGAATTATTTTGAGTCATGACCGCAGAATGTACGCATTAAAATTCGTTTCAGTGGTTGAGAAAATAAGGTTTCATTTCAAGACCTCATGTGTTGGTTCATTTTATAGTATATTATAATATGTTTTTCAATTTCATTATAATTCATGATTTTAGCATGACACTTAAAAAATTGCAGAAATCTTACTAATTTCCAATTTATAATGTTGCCCTCTATCAATTGGCCTACTTAGTTTCCTTGCCTGATACTACCTGAAACCTTGATGCTGTAAACCTAGTACGCACTACATCTACCGGATGAACAAGGAGTAAAACATAAGCTGTTTTGGAATTCCTACCCAGTCCAAAACAGCCGTGTTACATTCTCCAATATCTATTCCCGAATGAAACCCGGGTCAGAGTGAGAAAAAGAAATGGAACCCTCAATTGAAGCACAGTATAAAAATGATCACGCTGAAAATGATGCGACGCTTGAACTTTCCTACTGAATTTCAGAAAAATATTCATTGTTTTTAAATCAAAAACTTTAGCACCGGTAGGTCTAGAAAAAATGTTAAATTTTTTTCAATCTCAAGCACATTATTTCAAAAAGGAGACCATGAAGGTGTACGTTTACAGCTAAAGTACAATTTAACTCACACTTCATGGAATAATAACTTGGTTTGTAGCATGAGTGATCGTCTTACCTTCTTTTACGTGGCCTCCGCTCTATTCCTTACCAGCACGTAAACTTGAGAGAATCGGCAGAAATTGAGTCGCACAGGTATTCGATTCACATTTCTATCATATTTCGTTTAATTCGAAGAAGCTCCACGAAATCATAGTTTACCAATGTAAAGAATCAGCATGAAAAGTCGTTGGCACATCCAGTGACAGCTTTACAATTCACAGCCCTTCTGTTCGAGTGAGGAGCGCATATCGAAACGAGCGCAGCAGTATGGCCAGACAGCAAGGTCACGTATTGTTAAAAGAAACGCAAAGTAAGTCAATGCGCGCCAAAGACGGCGAGGACACGCGCACACTATGCGTGAGTCACTCTATAAAGCAATGATCCTACGTGTAAGGCATTAAGATTGATGTTGCATAACGTCACTTGATCGTAAAAAGTCCTCGACTGAAGGCGGCAAGGAAGAAACAAACGCTTATATTAATGTAGAGCTGCAGTTATTAATGAAGTATGGGGAATATATATGGGTGCTGCTATTGTGCTTGTCTGTGAAATCAAACGGCATGTTCATCGACTTCAATGTGATGTGAAGATATTACCATAGACACTGCTCCTTCGCTCGTGCAAGTTACACTGTTCAAGTTCAATTCCATCGTTCACGTATTTGTCTTGGAGATTCGGTTCCGTATTGACACCAGCTGCTGGCTAGTGATAAAAAGTTGTGATTTTTCAATCATTTGACGTAAACATTGTTATCATGTAGCAGCTAAACAGATGAGTTCAGAACTCCGCTTACTGCACTGTTTAATGCTAACAATTACATAAGTATGCAGAAATATTTTTGTTACATCGACAAATTAATTTATAAATATTTGTAAAATGTTTCAGATATGAACATTTAGGAGTCCGTTTCGGCATTTTTTAATAAATATGGTATTTCGTTAAATAATGTATCGACACGACAACAATTGAAAGTAGGTCGTTCATTTAACTACTTCTACAAAGAGCAACGCATGTAGTGGCGGCCAAAATACATCGAAGGTCAAAATGAAAACTAATAAAGTACACAAAATCCCAAAAACTCAAAAAAGAGGGTATTTTTGCGTTAGATAATTCATGTACGATTCACAAGTGGAGCGAGCGTACAAAATATGTCACATTTGGAGAGAGATCGATTTTTCCGGCTGACGTTTAGGACAAAATTAATAGGTAATGGCTGTTACACTGGCTGAGCTGGAACAATTTTAATCTGGCGACTGTTGCACCGAATTAGCCAGCACGACTGATTACCTAATAGATAAGTAGGATATGGAAAGTATTTACATTAAATAAAGCACTAAATTAAACTTTGTTACATAAAGAGTTTCCGAATCACCGTAGGGAAATAAGTTTGCTTCGCTTAAGAAATCACTAAGTATCTCAGAAAACATCGAAGACGAAGATAAACCAAGCAAGGCTAAGCAAGACAAGCAACGAGTCAAGACACATTCTGATGCAATTTCTTTGTCATATTGAATGATCTGCAGCCATGCTTGTAGCTAGTTAACATGAGGCGTGTTGATAGATATGGAAGACTTTTGTACCGTCTTTAATGATAATTTGACCACGAAAATGCTTAATTTTAAGCACTTTTCTAACCATTTTGAAAAGAAGCTGTACCACTTTATTTAGTTAGGGACACCCTGTTAATAATAATATTTTGTTGACAATGATCAAAATGGCCGATTTGTGTAATGCAACCGTTTTTATGAAACTGATATCATGAATTTTCAACACGTTGATTTCAGAAGTCAATTTTCAAGGAGCCAAAATTTCGTATTTTTTATCTAGTTCTGCAACTAAAGCCGTCAAGGTGGATTAACTTTTAGGATTTTTTATTTGGGTAATGTTTGGTGATATCCCAAAGCGGCTAGCGCTCACAAGCAGTTGGAAGATGGAAATCTGCCTTTAAAGATAGGTACAAAAGTGCATAATTTTAAGCACTTTTCTAAATTAAAGTACTCTACTTTGAAAGCATATTTCTTCAAAACTACAACCGCTAATAACTCTGGAACACTTTCTGCAAAAGAGGAACGATATGAATTGTTATGAAAGATAACAGGCAACGACTTGAGAAACCTATCAATATTTTTATTTGATAATTAACAGAAAATGTAGGTATTTTTCACACGTCTGAAAACGACGAAAGCAAGAAATTGACACTGAAGCAAACCCACCAAGCATTGATATTGTCCTAATTCCTAGGCCTATATCTTACGAATGATATGTATAGAAGTCAAGTATGCGCACTTGATAGTTTTTCCTAAATTGCTATCATAGATTAAAGAGAAAAGTGCTTAATATTAAGCACTTTCCTACTTCAAGTTCCTTTTGAAATTGTATGTGTATAGATACCTGAATATGAGTAAAACTGCATTAATATGGGGCGATAATCAACCATAATGATCAACTATATTCATTCATGTTAAAATATGATTATATTAGGATATCATTATGACTTTCATATGAGTAAACGTTGATTTAGTAATCATCATGCTGCAGTATCTGAAGTGTTCGAAGGCAGAAGATCCCGATGAAGAAATCATTGACTTCATCAACAGCGTCAACGAAAACTTCCAATGCGCTCTTAGTCCTGGGGACCGGCTTTGTCTGGACGAAAGCATGGTTAAATCCTACCATACCATAAAGGACAGACTGGAAAAGTCAAAATTATTCGCCAACCGCGACCGATCGGCAATGAAATCAAGGATATGTCGGACGCGCGGTCAAACATCGTTCTTAAGATAGAATTAAACGAAGAAAAAGAGAGAATGCGAGAAAAAGACCAAGTTTCAGAATACGGAGCCACCACAGCCGCAGTGTTGAGACTGACAAAGGACTATCATGGATCAGGGAGAACTGTGATTGCATACTCTTGGTTCGGTTCCGTCAAGAGTTCAACTGCTGATGAAAGTAGGTCTATATTCAATCATGCTAGTAAAAACAGCACACAAGAACTATACGAAAGAGCTACTGAGAGAGAACTCGAGCGAGGGGAATGGATAGCTTATGCCGCGAAACTTGATGACACAGACCTCCAGGATGTTAACTTCATGGATTTAAAGAAGAAGCAGTTCATTTCAACGTGCTCTACTGCGATCGCTGGAAATCCCAGGAGAACAAAGCATCACGGTGAGATACCCAGACCGCAGGTAGCCGAGGAATATTTGAAGTATTGTTCTTCGATCGATGTATTCAATTATTTCAGAACCGGTGCTTTAGGATTCGAAGATGTTGTCCAAACACACTCACCGTATATACGCCAGGCATGTGGTGTTCTGGGATTCATTTTTACTAATTCCTTCTTGGCGTATATATATTTTAAGCCTTGACAATCTGAATTGACTCATGCCGACTTCAAAATGAATTTAGCAAACAGTCTTCTCCATTTCACTATGATCAAAGTTGGAAATGAGACAAGAAGAGGTTCTCTGAACGTTCCTCAGGATCTGATGCAGAGCTCTCATAGGCCCATCTCATTAGCCTCATCCAAAGCCATGCTACATTTGCCGACATGGATATGCTGAAAGTGAGCGAAACACAACATCATTTCAGTGTGTCTTCTGCGAAAAACCTATCTGCAAACCAAGCTCAACTCGCCCCTGTTGGTCGAAGCACATTCAGGAAGAACTTCCCCCAAAACGACGTCAAAAACGAGTTTAAATAGACTTTCCCTGACTATTCTATTATACAAATTACGTGATTTATTTGGCTGATAATAAGCCTATTCGTAAACCTGTCGGTACATTGATTGAGATTTCGCAGATATGTAAACAGAGATATATTTAGAAGAAACGGTGTTTTTCTCTTCGGATACATTGGGGTGTAGATTGATTAACTAAAACTGGTAACTTAGCCATTTTACGTACCAAAAACGAAGTATGAGTACATTTGTCAAAAATACTTAAAATTAAGAGCTTTTACCATCTGATTATTATGTGAACTAGAATAATATTTATGATGTGAGTTATCAATCATAACTTTTCCTAATCACTGAGGATTTATTCAAGTTTTGTAGCACAACTAACATGCAGGTAAATACAGTGTATGTTATAAAAGCCCTTGTGGTAACTATGCCGGGTACTACGCTATAGAAAGGTTATAGAAAATTATAGGTTTATAGCCACCAGGTATAACCGATATAATGCAACAATTATGAAAACATATCATACACATCAAAAATAGCAAGTTTAGCTATCACTTTGGTGTCGTGCCTACACTTTGGCATATATCATCTAAAAAGAGAAAAGTGCTTAAAACTAAGCACTTTTACTTCTCATATTTAACCAGCAACAGCGGCTACGAAATTTATTCAATTTTAATTGCGCTTACATATATGTTTCTATGAACACACATTCTATCAACGGCTTAGCCATGTAGTAATCCCAACGGCTTGGCGTCTTTAAAACACAATAATGTTGATAAAACATTTTTTCATTGAACAAAATATGTTAAAAATTAGCATAAAAATGGAAAATTTTCACATTTTGAACTCCCCAAAGCTTCTATAACCTCCTTCTTCTGATTTTTCATCGCATTTCACATATTACAGTGCTATTCAATATTCATAGACTGTCAAATAAAAAGAACCGTGTAGCTTTTACAAAATGACAATTTTCTGATATATTCAAAAATATATTTTTGTTCAAAGTGATGTCAAACAAAAAGCAAGACCGATAAGAGGATTACAAATTAGGACGTATTATACTTGAACGTACTACAGTTGTGGAGTTGTCGGCTGATTTTCTGTGTGATGAATACTAAATAATATCCATTTTCTAAAAGTGTGAAAAGTGCTTAAAGTTAAGCATTAATGCTTAAAATTAAGCACTTGGTCAATTTATCATTAAGGCCAAAGACAAATTGCTTAGTTTCCAAAATGAGAAATTCAAAATTTCAAAAACCTAAGTCCATGGAGATACAGTGACAGAAAAACCTAAGTCCAGAAATATTGTTTTAGACTCATGCCGTCCCACATTTTTATTAGCAGTGCACTGCATTGGGTTCAGCTGTCTGGTGAGGAATGTGAAGTATGTGTGAGCCATGACCACCAAATCAAAGAAAATGCTTGTTTCGAGCCATGTCAATCCTGTCTGAGTTTTGCCGAACACGAAGAAAGGTATCGAGCTGCTCGAAGGGAGTAATTGTAAATTTCTTCATGAAAGGTCACGTAAAGGCATGTGCGGATATGATGAAGGTTACAATGCTTCCTCAGATGCCGTTCAAGATTTGCATATTCACACCACGAATTATTGCATTCAGTGAGACTTTTACATGTATTGGAGCAGAGGGAGAATCATTGGCAGTCATTTGGGATGAATCTGTAGCCGGCAGAAACTCCGAAGATGTAGCGTGTGCCTACTTGAAGTTTTTTCGTGCTAACAGGGACGCTGATATCTTACCATTTCACCATATTCTGTTCTGCACAAAACAAAAACTGGCAACTATTTTCATTTATCTTGCACTGTGTTCATATTGAAAAATTTGCCATGAAGACAGTTACCCTAAAATATTTTGAGCCAGGCCATACGTTCATGAGTGCTGACAGTGAACATGCTGCAGCAGGGGCGCGGGAGCCGCTATGGCAAGTATGGCAATTGCCATACCAATGTTTTGAGTAAGTAGTGTGGCGAATATGTCCTAGAGTAAGTAATATGAGTTCTTCTTTGCCTCGCCACCTTTCTATGGTCCTAGCAATAAAAACTAAGAAATATTTCATTGTAGACTTAACCACAAATTTAATGACGTTAACCTTAACCATTGGAAATTCAATCTCACTCTTCAGCCCTTCAGCCTACGAACTGCTTGTCAATTGTATACTGATTGTCTACTCGACAACTGCTACTGACGTCACACCTACGGCCCACAGTCTACGAGTTCGGCTATACCATTTATTTTCTTTCTTATTGTTCTCTTCATCGTGACCCACTTCATCTTGTCATGAGCTTGAACTAAATCGTCGAATCATGATACAGAGGAGAGGCGAATGAATGTTACACCGTGTGTTACGTCCTTAACCGATAAAGTACTCACATTATTGGCCTCTCATAAGTGTTAGCGTCCACTTCAGTGAATCATTTGTGATTTCGTGACCTTGCTTTACGTCGCTTCGTAGATTCTTGCCATTTTTGCTTACCTCTGTCTTAGGCTAATCGATTCATCATTACATAATTTGTTTGAAGTTCGAATTACGCCATATTAAGATAACCTCATTTACAGCTGAATTAGCTTAAATTACTAAAAGGCTACTAGCTTTTTCATGTAAATTATAAGTAGGATCAGTTAACTACTACATGTATAGGCCTACTCATACTCTCAACCTACATTATTTATCTTCATAGCGGCCGATAATTGTACGTTATGACCACGGACTTGATAATGATGTTTTACCTCTCATAACGGACGTATCGCAGGACGACATCGTATAATTCATCGCATGAACAAATTCATATAGTAATCGGTGTATACATGTAGGTTATTGAATGTGAGAATTTTCGAATTATTTTATTTTTCTCATTGTCTTATATTTCTTTTTTTTAAGTGCCATGTTTTAGTCGATTGAGGACTCATTACACAATTAACTATATATTGATATGTCCTCTTTAAAAATTACAAGACTTTTATATGACTATCATAGGCCTTATTACTACTTCTGATGTCCTCTTTTCCTTAAATTTATCTTTCTTATTGAATTAGTTCTACAATATACACAGTTGCGAGTGTCTAACTACCTATTACGCTATTGTATACTGCAATCTTTTATGCATATATGTCTCAATAATTCATAAGACTATGAATTTCATTTATTTGAACATTTCAGCCTAACTGATTTGGCCTACCTCATGTTGGAGGTGAATCCCAGGGAAATGACCTGCCTGACGGGCGCCCCAAACCTATGCCCAATTTTTCATTTCATATCACAATCAAAACCCGATTACAAATGTAATACTTTTCATCCTTGACGGATATTTTAAAGAAATTATATCGTGGCGAATTGTGTACAATAACTTATAAAAACGGACAATTAACGATTGAAGGGTTCACAAATGGTTTACTAATTGGCTTTTTAGATACAATTATCATTCATTATTCAAATCGCATTTGATATTGTTTTTTGATTTTTGTAAGTTTTGTTAAAATTTGTAAGATTTTAGGGCTCTTCTGCAGTTTCCCCCTCACATTTCTCAAAAAAGAGCAGAGGAGCTGACTTATTTCATCGACACTTGCAGAGTGGTTGTGGCCTCAACTGTCAATTACGAGTTCTGTGGCCTCTAGGAGACTTTATTTCCTTTGCACTTACGGAATGGTTATGGCCTCAGTTGAATTTTAAGTAGAGGTCCACACTTCTTAACAATAGCAATAGAAAACAATTAACAATGGAAATGTGGGGGGGGGGAACCGCAGAAGAGCCAATTTTAGCATTAAATGAAGATATATCTACTCTACACCTTATGTTGAAATTTGTTAAGATGCCGGTAGCTCTTAAAACCTTGTTAGTCCAGCTATTGCATGTATGATTTGTTTATTTTGTTGACCCGAGATACTTTCCTTGATACAACACAACCCACAATTTTTAGTATTAAAATTTCCTTTTTCTGCAGATTTCGCGTTTTTGATACGAAAAGGTCCATCATTTTATTTGAAAAATCTGCCATACCAACCAAAAAATCGTTCCCGCGCCCCTGTGCTGCAGTCGAGAAGGCTTTGAAAAAGAAAGGTTGTGTGTATGACTTGCAAGACTTCAAGCTTTGTTGTTCAACTAAGAAAGGCACTGCAGTGATCATGCAGACAGATGACTTCATGCACTCTAAAGACAATAGGTACAAATTGGACCTAGTATCGCAATATAACTTGTCAAAGATGACCAATCGACGACATCTTTCAAATGTCGTTGTGGCTCAATTTCGTCGTGGAGACAATCGATTCTTTTTCAAATCATCATTTGATTCAACTAACTTTAAGGCAGTGAGTGTCGTGTCGAAGTCTTCTTCGGAGCTGTTTCTGGAGAAGCTAGTCTTCAAAAAAGAGGCACGTGGAATAAATTCAGAAAAAATCAGCCATTTTGAAAACCCTGATTCCCTTGATGCCTCCACACAGGAGACATTCGTGGGCTGAGATGCCCGAAAGCAACGTTTCAAGGGACTTGATAAATTTCCGATTCTGATTTAAATGTGTAATTTACATTATCCTCGTTTTAGTAAAGATATATCAGTTTTTGAATCCAGATAGATTTTTGATACAAGGATTTTGAGATTGTTTTTCAAAAGAGTTATCTGTTTTTATACAAGTTAAAATATTCTTTCTCTTGTCTGATGGGAATGCCACTTATCTTGCTGAAAAATGGGGAAAATGATGGACTTAAGTTTTCATACAAGGTAATTGCAGTTAAATGGTAAAGGAAAAACAGTGACAAAAAACCTAAGTCCATAAAAAGCACTTTCCAGTGCGTGCACTAGTGCAAACTTTTTTGTATAACTAGTGTTAGTATAGACATGCTATATGTAAAATATTGGCATTTGTGATTAAGCATTTTTTGTTCCATTAAAATTTTCACAAAAGTTGCTCCACTGAAAAATCACAAATTTGGGCTTAGGTTGTTTTGTCACTGTACGGCAGTATTGCCATTACGGAGAGCTGGCTTAGTGACACTATCGCTTAAGTTCTGGCAAACCGTCGCAAAGAGTAAATTACCTGTCTGACAAACCGTCGTAAAGGTCAAATTAGCTGTTTGACAAACCGTCGTAAAGGGTAAATCACAGTTCTTGCAAACCGTCGTAAGTCAATTTTTTTGATTTTGAATTTTATAGCTAATATGATGTAAAATACATTGAAAAATATTCACAATGAATATCCGATATCATAATCTTATGGTTCCACATGTACTCAGGCGCTGCAAACCGTAGTAACGTAAGAAGATTAGAATATTCTGTTTGACAAACCGTCGTATCGGACTAACGATGGTTTGCTTGACTGTTCATAAACAAAATACGTACCATGCATCGAAGAATAACAGCTGTCGTAAGCGTTATACCCATATTTTCCTACATGTACATAAGCCTATTTATGATGACAACCGGTCGGCTTGAGTCCAACTGAACAGTAAACTGAGCTTGTCATTTCCAGGATGTCAAAGAGAAAAATATTTGACATCTTGAAAGATATGAAGGAAGGCAAGAGGCAAAAAGTGGAAGAAAGACGTGAACAATCGCCTTGTTTAACGCCCAGGTAATTTATTTTAGATTCTAAGAAGGGGGTCTATCTTAAGTTAAAACGTGAGGACGTATCCTATCATTTCATAGACTACAACTATCAAAACAGGGTTGCATTAAATTTTTTAAAAAATTTGCCATGCAGACGAATTCAAACCATGCACTTCAGCGCACAGAGCAGCTGCGTCAGCCCCTGCACTATCATAGCACTGGCAAAGAGACGTGCACACAGTAAAGTAATTGTGTCATTAGACATGTCCGATACCACTTATTCAATAAATAAGTAGTTAACTGATTTTTAGCTTTTGCATGAAAGAATGTGAATCATCACAAATGTAGTGGAATTCACATAATAACATGTAGCATCATTATTTTTCAGTATGGTTTTCAAGAACCAAGGGATCATAGAAAAGACGCCGGATGCATTACAAATTGCTGCTGGACTCGATGATGACGGCAGCGAGTTATTTGAATCCATTGTCTTACCTTACAATGATCTTCAATGGAATGATCCTGATGGTCCAAATGACAGTTTTATGGATTATTTGAATAATGATGATACAAATAAGATTTAATTCAGATTTGAATTTGCTCAGTAATCGGAATATCTAGAAGTATCGATATCGCTTTGTTTAGCCCGTTATCTTTTCATTGTATATGAACACTTTACTAAAATTGAAGATTCTTGATTTATGAGAAAAACAATAATTTGTCGTTATTCTCTCCCCAATACTTTTTTCCAATTATGCGAGTGATTTGAATAAAAAGGCAGATGTTATGCGCCAGACGTTTCGCGTACCAGCCGCTTTATCAATGGCAAAAATCTATTAAAATTTTACAACTCGAGTATATATAAGAATTGCTAAAAGCATGATGCCAGTTCGTGACGACGATTTAGAGCCGGCTTCATTTGAGCAATCAATTGTGATTCGCTGATGCTGGTTTTGACAGGGCAATCTAAAATTCTCAGTATGCTGACGTCAAAGTCTTCAATATTGTTCGCGGCACATTTCAAGCAGTGATCAGCCAAGGCACTTGCTGTGTCTCCATTCACGATGCTTCTGCGATGTTCATTAAATCTCAACCGAAATGGGCGTGAAGATTTACCTATGTAACTAGAAGAACAAAAATGACAAATAAACTGATAAACTACAAAACGAACATTGCAATTAATATAATTAGGTAGTTTACTACAAAGAACACAATTATCGTGTTTTATATTCCTATCCTTACTGCGAAATAAATGACATAATTTTTTGTTGCTTTTATTTACGAATCTAATGTTAAGTTTATGTTTGCGAATGAGATAATTAATTTTACGAAAACAACTATCACTAATGAAATCGATATTTAAAACAACTTTATTTTCATTACTAGCTTTTGATTTCCGCGAGCGTTTATTAATAACGAAATCTCTATCTGAAAAACCATTACGCTTGAGACGAGATTTAGTTTTGGCTATAGCTTCGACGCTAAGAGAGTTGGAGCTACTTCTCTTATCGATGCTGTCAAAAGTGTTGACAATGAAGTTCCTCTTTACAATATTGGGGACCTAACTATCTTTAGTAAAGGTGCAACCAGACGCTATTTCTTTTTGATAATGACAAAAATGAATTTTGATTTATCCATATTGTCAAATCTAGATAGTTCAAGTAGTTACTCTCAGGGACATCGATCGTAAACTTAATATCTTTATTTACTGAGTTAAAGATACTGGTGATAACATCGAAGTCAAATTACAGCTAAACGGGCCCATGATGACGTCATCAATGTAACGTTTATAGACGGTGGGGACAATATCATAATTATCTTTAAGGATACCTAAGGCTTTGGTTTCAATGCTATGCATGAAGATGATAGCGAAGGCCGGAGCATATTGAGCTCCCATAGGACAACCTTTCTTTTGTAAATATATTTTTTCGTTGAAAGCTATTTCGTAGTTCTGAGATATAAAGTTAAGCATACGCATGAGATCATCAACGGTTACATTTAAATTATCAATTAAATCCCAGTGGTTTATGCAAAACTCCTTAACGATCTCTAAACCATATCTCAATGGAATTGACGGATATAAATTCTTGACATCTAACGATATGAAGATATGATCCGCAAAATTATTAGAACTATTTAAGTGATCGAGAATATCAACTAACTGATGAGAGCTTTTGAGGTGTGCTGGGACAAACTCAACAAGTTGGTTCAAAAGCCTACTACAGCACCAATCAATTTTGTTTGTGGGGGTATTTATCGAAGATGCAATCAGGCGCATCTGGTAAGCCGAGTCTTTCAAATCTTTATGATCTTTTACTAGTGTGTAGAAATTAGCAGGTTGACTACCTGTCACACGCAATTTCTCTAAATTACTTTTGGAGAGCTTATTTTTAAAAATTGAGTTGATCATTTTATTGGCTTGGTTCTCAATGGCATTTTACTTTAGAGTGTTTGCGAACTTCGTAATTACAAGAATCATTAAGTATAGACTCAGACCACTCTACATAATTATTTTTGTTAGTTATACATAATTTTTTAGTCTTATCAGTAGGTATAATCGCAAGATTATTGTCTTTTACAAAATTCTTCGTTACTGCGATTTCTTTTTGAATCGTTTTATAATGAACATTGTTTTTAACAAATTTCATTTCTTTTTCAACAACGTTTAATACTTCAAATTTAAAGAGTTCGAGTCTCTTTTCTTTATCGGGATCCATACGGGGCGGTAAGATGTGTGTATCGTATGGATTATTTCCAAACTTTGTTGAAAACATGATGAAAATACCTGTTGACCTCATGGAGCTGCCAGCAATTTTCCGAAAAGAGCAAGCAAACGAATTATGACATCTTATTTAGTGTCAAATTTCTTATATCATGAAACTCATGCTGAAACCATTTGTAACATTATCATTTCCTCACAGAATGTAAGTGCTTTCCTGGGATAGTAATTTCAAAGTCGGAGTACACATGCCCACCTCTTGGAAAACCAGAATGGAATTTTCTCCTGCACAGGCTGAAATTCGTTTTTGGGAAGCAGCTTCATGTTTCAGGACGTTGTACTACTATTTCTCTGAGGCAACCAAGTAAAGTACCTGACAAATTAATTTGAAAAAATTGTCAATTCTACATTTTTTTATTTTTCGAAATTTTATCATGAAATATACATCAAAACATGAGTTAGTTGTAGTTTATTAATCAAAAATACAATGAAAACAAGGAAATTCCACCAGGAAATTTGCTTGAATGACTGCTGCGGCATAAAAAACTCACTTATCACTCTCTTTTCGCAAAACAAGAATTGATTACAAAAATTTTGAATTATTGGCATCGTGACGTTGCTGCTCAGATACATTTTGAGAGATTGATAGAGGGAATGCCTCAACGCATTAACCCTATCTGGCCTGGGGAGGGGCCGATTCGGCCCCGCCCTAGATACTTTTTAATCCCACAGCTGAACGTCTTTGTGTGAGAAGTCTACCTTCCGTGACTTTTCCTAACTTTTAATTGCGCATCTTTTGGGAGTAAAAGATTTAATTTTGGCCATATATTTTCGCGTACGAGCTAAATAAAAACTAGTTACGACGCCTAAAAATCGTTGGAATTTACTTTTTGCTCTCATTCCAAACTTTTTCTCGAATACATTAATGTAATGTTGCATAATAGACACAAATTAATGATTTTGATAACCTCAATGCTTTTTATAGTATGATATTGGGATAGTATTTGAATGCTTTTTAGTCTTATATCCTCCATATACTACTCATGAATAAATAGTAGAATAATGAACATTTTCTCATTTTTTACACGAATAATGAAACTTTTGGAAAAACGCATCATTGTAATAATTGCGTATTTGTCTTCATTTAGGTTCTTTTGTGATAATATATTCTAGCTAATGATAGATAGCCAATTTGGAATGAAATTCTCGCACATGAAAAAAAAGACTTTTTACTGTTTCAATGTTTGAAATTTGAAATACTATTCATACAGCATTATTATACATGTATGAATAAGATCAATAAATTAGCATTGATATAGCAAGAAACATGCCAGATAGAAACTTTTGCGTTATGTTTTAGTATCTTTAACATTCCGAAGCGATTGGTTTTGGAACAATAAAAAGTATCTGAAATTTGTAAAAAATGCACTTTCAAATTTTGAATTGCTATTTATAGCATGGAGAAATTAAAGTTTTGAAAAACCGACTCCACCACTGAAAAGATCATGCACGAAATAGTATGCATGTAATTACATTAAATTTGAGCATTTATTTTAGGAAATCTGAGGGGGGCCGAATCGGCCCCTCCCCAGGCTGAGACAGTTAAAAAAAGCCCCAGTCAGATAGGGTTAAAGCAGTCACTCAAGCAAAAGGTGGATCAACTAAGTAAGGTGGGTGAAGTGAATAAGGTCCACCTAGTCTAGCTCTAGTCTTGAAGTTTTATTCAAATTATCTATTTCTGGTGTATTTTGTATGTGTGAGAAGTTCATGTCGATTATTGCAAAACTTCTGGTTTACGAGCAAAAAAGATGAAAAATCACCGAGTGGGCCTTATTACCGACACGTGTAGGTAATAAGGCCCACTTTTGTTTTGATTTAGCGTCGTCAATTTACGCATAAGTCATTTCTAACATCTGGGTACATACAATGGATATATTCACCAAATAGGTATTGGTGCGCAAATAGGTATAATGAGGTTAGATCTAATATGTTGCTGTAATTAAGAGTTAGGACTTAAGTTATGCACTTATGTGAAAAAGAAAAACCAAAATTATTCACTGAAATACATCGAGTTTCATTGAAAAACAAAAGATATTTTAAACACGAGTAAAAAGTATTATACTGATGGTAAAACCTTGTACATGGTAACCATATAGATATAATCTCTCTATTATATTACCAATCATACACACAGGCTTTATAGGCCTACACATTGGAACAGTCAGGACAAACAGATGGGAACTGATCTACGTCACTTCCATGACTTAAACCAACACAATCTTCGTGAGCCCAGTCATCACATGCCATCATAGGCCTATCCAACTATCCATCTTCCTCACAAATTTGGCAATATCACGATTCATTGCCAGCTTGCTCAGCTTTTCTACAACAAAGCTTAGGCCTATTATCCTATTTTGTTTCTTGAATAGAACAGGTGCTTGCTTCAAGCGCTTTTTATTAGTAAAAAGTTCTTTTGTAAGCCGTTGTGATTTGTACGTAAGATTATGGTCACGTTTACGTGGATCCGACTTTCGTTGGATTTTTGGAGCACTGATTGTAGTGCGATAGGCCCGGGCCTTATTGGCTACATTGACATCGTTTCATAATCAGTGTTTTTTCGAACTTTCCCGAACTCAAAAAGCAAACTACTATATAAGGTCATAGAGAGGATACGCCAGAAATAATTTTCCGTGCTAAGAGCTCATCTACACCAATATTTTGTGTCATGAAATCCTTGAAAAAATAAAGAGCAAATAGTAGATCAAAGAAGAAATTTGAATGTACGTAATTTTGAGATGTTTTAGAATCTGATCCACTGGACCGAAATCGATAAAACGTCTGACATCTATTTAAAATTAGATACATTTTCATTACTTTTTTGTTGCGCTTAAATTCGTCACGTATTTTCCGAGATCTAGCAAGTGGGCCTTATTCACCTCACACACCTTATTAGTAAAAGCTGAGCTTATGATTCTTTAATCATTTAACATAATTAAAATTTCAATAATGAATATTTTTGTAATTTGATGAAGAGGTTTACAGAAAATTGTCGCTGTCTGCAGAATGTTGTATCTGTTCGAGAGAATATTTGATGTTTTTTTTTTTACCACACATTTAAAATTCTGGTGAAAATTTCTTGTTTTTATTTGACAAACCTATCTGATGTTTTGAACTATATTTCGTTGGAAAATGTCAAAAAGTAAAACATGCATAGAATTGACACTTTGTTCGAATTAATTTGTCGGTGACTGTATTTAATAATGTTGATAATAATCCTTAAATTTCTTGAAATTTTGCACATTCAGCAACATAAATAAAAGTGTTCACTTCACGATGGAAGCCTCAACCAAGGTTCTTAACTACTTAGACAGAGGTGTCTGGTGTCAAGACGATCAAATTATCAACAAACACTAATGAGATTAATTACTTCGAGCGATTGATGTCACTCGACTTTTCATAGACCTTCACATACACAGATGTCACACAGACTGCATTTTGATACCAGGCCTACATCGACCCGATAGAAGGTGCTGGACGCCGAGGGCTCTGTCCGATAGTTGACTTCATTGCTTCTTTTGGAGCAACAACTTTCATCGTCAACGACCTTGATCTTCTGTTCTGCTTTGACATGTGTGTGAAAATGACTAACCTCGCTCACCTCTTGGTCAATCACGTAAAAGTTAAGATAATTAAACTCAGAACAGCCTGTCATTCAGCTTACTAAACCTTACTACGACTGCTAAGGAAATTGGAACTTTAATTGTTCAAGTCTGAGTACTTATTTCTAGTAAATGCCCAGACGAACTGGCACTCCGCATGTATGCAATTAGAACTAGCGGACAATGTGACCATTTTGCAAATGTAAAATATCATGTGAATACATTATTTTTAGACGTAGTAATTTCTGGAAGAAAAAAGGACATAGTGACCTCAAAAATCAGTCGGGCAGGAACGCATCGCCTGATTTCCTAGTGCTTCTATAGCCGGATAGATTCTCTTAACCAAGTTTTTCATGAAACACATCACTTGCGAATTCAATTGCAGCCGACTTACCCACTCCAACGTGCCCCAAAAGACATTATGTCGAAGATGCAGTTTATTCACTCAGGAGAATACAAAGTTATTGCATGTGGAAGAAAAGTCCGTGAATGTAATAAAATACATGTATATCGCTTCGGTCATCAGCAGAAATGATCTGCTTCAAATCCTAATTTAATATTAATCCATATTTCATTTCATAGGCAAAGTCTTATTTCCACTGCAGTCTTCACATGTCTTTTGTCAGTATTTCAAGTCAGTTGTTCCTCGACATCCATGCTCTAAATTTCGATCCATCGCAATCATTACATGTAACTTTGCACTTTAGTAAATATGAAACTTTACAACCATTCCTCCTGCCCAATTTGCAAATCGATAAGGGGAACTCGTCTCTACAAGGTGCTCCACTCATGCTGTAGACGACTGTTAACAGAAGAAAGGCGGTTACAAAGATTGTTTTCATGGCTGCTGCGATGTGGCTGATGAATGGGTCTGTTCCTCATTCCTTATATACTTTAAAACAAATTAATTTGATGAATGCAAGAAAGAAAATTGGTTCTCAGTTTTTTTAACTAATAACGAGACATGATATTAACTTCTGAGGCATATGAAATAGCTATTGGATGTGTTCAATCCACTTATCTCTGCTATTGGAATTTCAGCAATTAATTTGATTTGATGAATACAAGAAAGAAAATTGGTTCTCAGTTTTTTTAACTAATAACGAGACATGATATTAACTTCTGAGGCATATGAAATAGCTATTGGATGTGTTCAATCCACTTATCTCTGCTATTGGAATTTCAGCAATTAATTTGATTTGCTGAACTGCTCAGTGAGAGCAATAAGTCTATTATGAAGCAGATTTTTGGAAGACCCACGCAATTCATTTTCATTTCTTCAAATCTGCGAACTTGGCAAATAAGATTCTCATTCAGCATTGCTGACTTAAGATCTTGAGACCCCAAGAGGAAAACAGAAATGACAACAACAACAATTTCTAGAACAATTTTAACTGGTAAAGATGTTGGCAAAATTTGATTAGAGATGCTCAGCAGACTTAGCAAATGAATTTTCTGGATTATTATTTAAATGATGGTTTGATGCACTACCGACGAATGTCAATATCCGTGTATAATTATTTACACAACACGTTGCGGTTTGTTGACTGAATTATAATCAGTCCCATTCGCAATTCTGAGCTACGTGCCCGCATTTATCGGTTAATTTCTGCTACAAACAAGTCATTCACTTTCAACGATGACCTTGAGTTAATTTCCATTCTAGGTACGCTTTTGGTAAACTTTCTAGGATGTTGAATACAGAAACAGTGAATCATCAAACAACGTCAACAACTTTTTCCTTTGATAGGGAAACGCAAGCTGCTTCCGAAGATTGCTTAGTATTTTCATTATCTTAGGAATTGAAAATTCTATCAATTCTTTGTGGGGTTGTTCATGATGGTAGCATAGCAGCAGATGTCTTGTTCTAGCAGCGGATGGCTGTTTTTTGGTATGCAATCTATTTACTTTAAGAAAGATTGCAAAGCATTTTCCGTAAAATGGACAAAGATCTTCAAATTAGGTGGGTGTGAACCTGCAATAAAGTTAAAAACACTTTTCGAGCAAAGATCGCACTCCAAAAGCTTTTAAGTCATTGGTAGTTAACCGACTTGCTTGTGAGGTTGTCCCTCGCACAACTGCATTGGTAGATCCTTACTGCACATGAATGCTAGAACTTAGGAGCACACTCTACAAATGTCGTCTATCTATGAACATAGATTAGATTGCTAGTGTAGCTGTAATTGTGGCATTTTCTGTGAGTATTTTCCTTTCACAAGTTTTTGTACCTGTGCTATTTCCATTGATATTGTCAGTTGTATTCTTCGAAAAGAATCAGTGACTATGTGAATGCTTTTCCTTTCTTACAAAGATAATATGTATCTAATATCAAAGGTCTATGTATCTGTTATACAATATAAGATAATATGCTAAAGCATCCTTTTCTCTTCAATTATCTTCTCCACCGTCATTTCAGATAGCTGTTTCTATGTTTTATAATTCTATTCTCTCTCATCAAGCGTTCGAGAATTGGAGCAAATATGCGAACTGTTGATTTTGAAAATCATCGAAGAAATTTGATTTAAGCTTCACTGTGTTCTTTTCCTTTTGCATGGAAATTCTGTATTGGTTGACATAATGGGAGACATTTGGCTTTCATATCTTCAACTTTTTTCCATGATCTCTTTGCTCTTAATTGAATATTTATGAAAAACATCAATGCGTTCTTGATAAAGTAAGTTTCTGACAAAGTAGCTCATTAATTAACATGAATAAGGGACTCTGATGTACGCATAAGTTATGAATTTTGCTTGGCTGACACCACAGATGATTTATATATCTAAAGGTCCATGGAATGAGCCGAATTATTGGACAATTTTCTAAATCATCTAAAAGTTCCTTCTTAGCTATGGTAATTTCACTTCATCGCCATTATCTACATTGAAACATAAACTATCGCCATAGAAAAGTTGTACAAAACTTTGTCATCGCGGCCTCGGATTTCTGCATTTTCTGTTACTTCTGGCTTCATAGAATGCCTATTGTCATTCACTGAATAGCAGGGAGGAATGCACAGAACATCAATCACTTGAGGTGGGCAATCGGATAATTCCAATTATCGGAAAATTATCCGATTCGGATTGATAGAATAGATTGAAAAATCGGTTCCTATAATCGAATCGGATTGTTTAATATTTTAAGGCGATTCGCAATTCGGCTGAGTGGTGTTATCACATAGAGTCATGATATAGAGTCATGCTGATTTAGTGATAAAGCAAGCAGACGTTTTTCTACCAGACGTATTGTCTCAACCAGACAATAAGCGTTCGACAAGTGTCCGACTTGTGTGCTTTATGTGGCTTCGTTGTAATCGTGCATAAGTCAGTTGAAAGTTACGTTGCTGCATCCACACCACAAGCTCGTGACAGTCATGGCAACAAATGTGAGGCAATCGAGCTTCAATGGAGAAGGCTTTTGGAATAGTGTAAGAAACAGTCACTCGTCCTGCATATGGGTATCACTTGTCCCCTTCCACACAAGAGGATCCTGAAGCTGTACCAACCAGTACTGATTCTCTACAGCGGAAGATGAGTTAGAAACAGGAGGTCAGAAAATGAAAGTGGTGTCAGAATTTGACGATTGGTCAAAGAAGGCTCTAAAGAGAAGTCCGGTACTTTCAAGAGACCATTTCCCACAAAATTTCCGAGACGCCTAGGAGAAACTGTTTTAAAAGTATAACATGTCCCTTTCGAGCTCAGCCTCAATCGATCGTGTCTTGAGTCTTGTTCTCACAGTTCAAGGACGAAAATGGACTCATTCAAACTTTGAAGACTTGTAGTTAATTGCTTTCGACGGGAGACTTTTCATAGCAATGTAAAGGTTAAAATGCACACTCTCTTTAGTTTTTGCAAAGGTTAAAAACAATATTTACAGTTTTCCCTCTCGGACGTGTAGGCAATTTAATAAAATCTTGTTTTAAAGATTAATAAAAGTTTCTCGTTGATAAAGGATAGGGACCCGAAATGCCCGAGACGGAAATACTGTGAAAATTGTCTTCAATTCTATAAAAAAACTAAAGAGAGAGTGCATTTTCACCTGTACATAACTTCGAAGACTTGTTATTTGTGAATATGTTGAAGGAAGCATCCTGTACCGATTTAGATGACGACTAAGAGTAGGCCAACATTTGCACGCCATTTTCTGTTTTAGCACAAAGTCTCTATATATCATATATATTAATATGTACTTTGTATGAATATCATGGTGTTTGCTATTGAAATTTTTCAATCTGAGATTTAATATACATGTAGTGTTTTAGTTTTGTCTGGTACTGGTAATGGACAACAAATGTTAGTAGCCTATGGGCACAAGCCCCACAATCCACATTTCATTTTCCAAAATGATCAAATTTCCCCGAGATTTCTTTCTGTGTAGTTGTCAGCTGTAAATGCCCTCGTATTTTTGATATTCCTAGTTTAAAAAGTTGAATTTGAATTGATATTTTGAAAACAAAGTTTTGTTAGAGCACAAAGATAATTAATTTGAATTGAAATCCGTCTCATCGGATAATCAAAGCGGATCACAATATCTATTTTGAACTGGCTTCATTTTTTCGAATCGCACCCACCACTGTCAATCACTGATTTTTGAATTTTAATGTCTTCCTTTTCATCGTTGTATTTGTTTGATAAAGCCGTGCTGACATTGATCATTTGCAATGCACTGTATCAATTTGCAAATGTATTCATCCAGAAATATTTTGCAGCTAGAAATGTCTATATAAGCGGACCTTTCTTTTTTCTAATCAAAATGCAAAATTCCCTTTGTTACTTAACGCGAACCTTGTGACGCATGCATTGAATTGCATGATGATTTCCAAACTATGTAGAAATGCAGCGAATTTCATTAATGAGCAATATCTAGAAACATCTGTTATCTAAATTAACATTTCCTGCTTTTCTGGAAAATTAATTAAGGATTTCATGTATTAATCAGCAGCACCTGCTTTCAGCAAGGGAGAAAACGCAGCGATCAAGGAATGAGCAACGCGCTTAATTATTATTCAGAATGCTATAGTGTTAGCATTGCTTAGGGCTTCCTACCATCTGGTGACATATTAAAATCATTGCTTCCCAACTTATTAACTTTGTCAAACATACAGTCTTGCGATTCTACTCAAAACACAATCTCAATGATCAATAACTGAACATTGTGTGATTATTGAATACTTTCTCAACTGTCTATTCTTAGATCTAAGGAGTTAAGACAAATTCGTCTATGTAGCCGAGGCTGCTTGGTTGATAACTCGATGAGTTAATTTAATACTTACATGTATATTTCGGCTGTCACAGCCCTTTTCAAAGTATAGAGTAGAAAAGATTTTCAAATGGAGTACAAAACTATATAAAAATCAAAATGTCATGTATATACCACTGTACAGATATCTTGACCTTCATCACGCCTGTTCAGGTCAGGTGGGGCTGTCTTGTATATCAAACGATGAGATTTTCCTAACTGACTATCTGACTTTTAGATGTGAAGAATGGCAAGAAAGGTGGTTTGCGTATACATCATTGACAAACTGTCTTCTTTCAGCGTTGATTCTTCTGATTGTCTATCCTCCATTGAGTGCATCTGTATTGTGATAAAGGAGCTTCTTTTGTGTTTACTGAATGTGTACATCCCCCCTAATTTACTGTCTGCGGAAACAGAATCTGTCTCAATTTTTCTTCTTGACTGCCTCAGCTAACTTACTGAAACGTATCCTTCTGCTTATATTATGTTAGTTGGGGATTTTAATAATTTTCCTTGTTCAATTTTCGAAAGTCAGTTCGGACTACTACAAGCAGTTACTTTTCCTACCCGCTGTGAAGCCATTCTTGATAAAATTTTTGTTGATCCTCTACTGAAGACAAAATATTGCGATCCTGTTCAATGTCCACCTTTTGTCCTTTCAGATCATTTGTCTATTTACAGTACACTGTAAACTGTAAGGCACGAAATTTCCCTTGAATTAGGCACGAAACTTAGGCATCAATTCTAACCAACACAAGGCACGAGCGGGCACGAGTGGGCACGAAGCCTTGGCGCCTAAGTTCGTGCCCATTGGTGCCTAATTTTTCTCTTCGCGAAATACAGCTTCTACATGCTCCTGGTATCAGTAGTAAAATCCCTACCCTTATTTATTACTATATCGTAAAATTCTCTTCCGTTAATTATTCTGAATTAAAAGAAAGAAAAACAGTTTCTATAATTCGATCATGCATATATTAAATTTCAAATGAATAAGAAGCAAAGTATTGGATTTCTGGTATGCACAAAAGGTATTACTTTTTGAGAATCTGAACAATTCAACATCGATGCGCATATAAAGTACCATCAGATTTCAAGAGCATTTAAAACTATAAAACATGCTTCTCGAAAAGTCTGAATAATTCATATAACACGATTCGAGTATACTTGGCAAAACTCCAGGACATACGCCGGTTATATAAAAATCAAAACGTTCAGAAATTTTGTTCTACATTTACAAAGCGTGTCGTCTGAAACAGAGCGAATCAAAAAAGCATACAGTGAAATCATTCAGTAAGTTAAAAAGTTTTTTTTGCAGCAAAATTCTTAATAAATTATAATGTCATGGAAAACTTAGTTACGGAAATTCTTGAAAACTGTCTTATCACAACGAAGTTTCAAAGTGACAATTGTCAAACTATTTTTTATAGAAATGTACAATAAAGCTTTGAAGCTCACAGTTTTTAGTTGCATTTCAAATCATTTAAATCAACACGAAAACGAGCTTGGACAATATTCAAGGGAATGCTTGGAGCACAACAAGGTCGTCAATTGTCTGCAGAGTCCCTCATAATGATTGAGTATTTATATTGCTACTATACATTAGAAACAAAGGTGCATTAAAAACAAAGCTAAGGCGATTGACCACGAATGGATGAACAAACTAATTGTAACGTACATCTTACACATATGATAGAAATGTCACAAAGTTAGTTTCGCAGCATGAAAACATTGAACATGTTTGTCTTGACGTCCATATAGTCAGTAGATGACGCAAGTCAGACAAAATGACGCGAAGTTTGACATTTTGACGCAGTCAGACTTTTTGACGCAAATGGACTTTGTTCCGCACGCTCGCATCTCACCAAATTTGGTGTACAGGTGAGTTTTGCTGAGATGTATTCAATACATGCTTTCAATACTTTCCGCCGGTTTCGGTTTCGGAGACTCCAGATTTTCGTTCTTACTGACGCAAGTCATACTTTTTGACTCACGACGGCATTCTGACACGTTGGACTATTAGACTCAAGTCAGTCGTTTTGACGCATATTGAATATTTGACTCACGATTGCATAATAAGTTGGAGGGGAGAATCATGCATTCATAATCGCGATCAACCATCACAGAGTAAGTTACAGAACGTCTCTACCTCTTCATATAGTTTATGCTTGCATGCAAATATGGCCTGGTAGAATCAGAGGGACTGGTTGACGAGGTCCCCTTAGAATTTATTATTCAAGATAGTCAATAAATAGGCTACCATAATCTAATTGAAGTGGGTAGATTTCAAGGTGACGAATTCCCTGACTATATAGTAGGGTGACCGCCTGTCTTGCATAAATGCATCATATTAAATCGAGAAATTATTTTTTCCAATATATGTTAGACACTGATGATAGAGCACTAGACAGATTTGGCAATTAACTCTCAGCAATTTTTAGTCGTCACCACTTAGCGACATGCAGAAATTTTGCACAAATGCAGTAAAAACAGAAAATGAAAACTGCGTCAACATGCTCAGGGCAAGTTGCCATACAAATCCTAGAATTATTCATCTTGATCAAATGGTCACCTTATACACAATAATGTAACCATAATTTGGCAGAAGTTCGCAAAGTATCAATATTCAATGGCCTACAAAATATAAAAATATTTGTATAGTTTCTGGGTGCAGAAAATAAACAAACGGGTAGTAAAACTGCCAAGTCTCATACGATTTCTTAAATGTTCTGTAATCACAAGCATGACATTTTAAGCTAAGCCTAATTCTCAGCGTCGACTCGTGCGCGAATCCAATCACCACTTATTTGTCACCTTGAAAAAACGCTTCCTCAGGGAAAGAATTTTGCCGCGTCACACTTGCGAATTTTACACAATAGCATTCCCATAGCAAAATTCTATACAGCTGAAATCAATAAAAATCATGAAAAATTGACAAACCTGCAATCTTAAGAGCACACATGAGCCTCAAGCTGAAAACTGTTAGGCTTGAGAAAAAAAGGGTCTTAAACTGTTAGACCCTTTAGTTTGAGATGATGAATTGATGCGCATACAGTAATAACGTGGGCAAAAAAGTAAAAAAATGCCAAACTACTCACTACGAAAAACATAGATTCTATATGCAGTTTACAAATAGTGCTATGAATTGAATATTAAGGCCTATACTTTGACAAAGCTAGGGGACATCTTTGTCAATTAAGGTGCTTTTATTCGACATTCTTCTCTACAAGGTCACTTTGTTAACAGTTTACCCCGGTCCACCTTATTCTAATGCCTATGAAACAAAATTTCAACAATATCTTAATTGAAAGTCCATTTCCAGCTCCCTAAAGCAAAGTAGCTGCATGCTATAAAATAGTGTCATTTCTTTAATGGCGTTTACCACAATTCACGTTTTTGCAGTTGCTTCAATTACATATAACTTTTGGAAAGCGTGTATGGGCATGTTTCGCCTGTTTGTTCATTGGAATTTAAATGCAACATAAAATTGGCAACATCCTACTGCTACGAATATAAGCCTGCATAGTGTTATTCGCATTTGCAGGAATGGACAAAAAAATAATTTCATACTATAATACATTTCTACTATAAATTTATATTTTGCTTCAAATGAAAAACGGCTATATACCAGTGAGCTTACAAAACACAGTAAAGTCACGTTAACAACAGCAAATAATCTATAAATTAATTCATCGATTTAAGTAATACAATTAGCCTGATGCGTATGGACACAAACTTGGTTGGTTGTAGAGAAATATGGACCGAAAGGAAGGATGCTTGTCAAGAAGCAGTCAACTAGATAGCGGCATAGGAACGAAGCAGCAATGAGTTTTTGAAAAGGATCTTCTCCATTTCACATAGGCCTGCCGTGAAACAGATTTTGAAGCTGCATTTTGCTGTCGATAGCATAGCGCAAATTAGTGTATATGCCTACCTCTCATAGTAGCACATAATTTGATTACAAATCCAAAAGCAGACACCAGGAGAATAATATTGAATAGAAATGGTGCAATGGTTGAAATATATATATAGGACTGTGAAATTAGAGTTGCCGTAAATCACAGATGTACATCATTTAACTCGAGACAAATGTGGATTTAGGATAACTGAACTTTATTTTCCTCACCGGTGTTATATTTTCTAAGAGAAAAAATAGCACTGCTTTCAAATGGTAAATATGCTTTAAATCAAATATAGTGCTTTACTATCATACTCCAAGACAATAAAGCACTCAGACTTTAGGTCGAAATTGAAATTCGGTTGTATTGAAAGATACATTGTACATCATTTTGAGCAATGACTTATCTCATGTCATTGTTATAATAATGGATATGGCTTGTGGTTTGAATTTTAGCTTGAATGAGGGTATAGCCTATGCATGTACTTTTTCATGTACTGCGGTATCATCAGCCCGTCTCTATTTCTTCTTTCATCTCTTAAAAAGGATTCGTTATTTACACCAAAGTATAATTTGTTAGGAGAATTTTTCCCATTGCTTCATAGTTATCAAAATTCATCTAGAAGGATAAAATCGACACTGCAGCGACTGGCTTATCAATTTCTCTGAGTATCAAAGTCGAAAGTCCTGATTAATAGACTGTGCTTGAGGGCATATCGGTGAGGGCATCTGAAGAATCCTTCTTCGGGATAGTGTGGTGCATCAAGTAGATTTGTATTTACATGTGTGTTAGCTGGGAATTCCAATTTGGGACAGTACTATAGTACCTGCAGTATTCTAGTTGAACGTAGTTGGTAGACTACATGTATAGGCCTACTTGCTTTTCATCTTATTCCATTTGCTTCCAGTCTTCATGGATTGTATTAGGCTTACATCCTTCGCTATAGCTTTGCTGAAGATGCTTCCCATTTTGTGCCGTCCCAAATTAATGTCTCCCATTTTTGTTTGATCTCGCTCGTACAGATTTCGAGATTTTTGAAAACCTAAAAGCCTAGAAAAATTTGTAGTTTGGTCGGGGAGGCCTGAACTAATGGCAACATTTTGATAACGTTGGAGAACTAATAATGCCATTATCATTGTTCTATGATACTGTAATACTAATATAGAACTACTATAATAAAGTACTTTAAATAAATACTATATTATAATACTAATTATTGTCTTTGGAATTCACACTATTTGATGAATACGATTGTCGCAAACAGTCGATTCTTCATGAGCCAGAAGTGGTGTCTTCTTAAAGAATTTATTGGCTATAAAATTGTAATAAAACCATGTAGGCTTACAGGACCGACGTTTCGTGTATTCACGCCTCTTAAGGGGCAAAAAAGCTAAAAAGAATCAACAGAAAGTCAGTAGAGCGTCAGGAGGGACAAGCATAGTTATTTACGCAGTGGGTTTAAGAATTCTACCCTTACAATAATTGGTCAAGATCTGTTGCAGAAGTTACCAGAAACATAGCGTTATAAGGATTTTTTGTTTTGCTTCATCTTCGAATTGACAATTATATTATAGAAGAGTAGAAGTGCATGCCTCACGACAATTAAGGCGGTCTAATTTGCTATGTGATACCATTGAGGTAGGAGCATTTCACCATCCATCTTCTCGTTCCTATTGAAAATGGCATTGAGGAGATTCCTATGTTTCGCAGTTATGATTGGTAGATATCTCAAGCTTGACATGCTTTAATGTTCTGAGCTGCATGGGCTTTGTGGAAAATCATCATTGATTTCAGTCATTCAATCGAGCTATTCAGGGCAAGATGTCTATTAAAACCAAATTAAATGGAGCAGTTCCCGTTTAATACAAAGAAATTTCATTGGCAATTCAATGCATTACAAAAAGGCGGGCATTAAATGCCATTTAATGCCCGCCTGCAATAGACATCCACAAGTCATATAACGCTTTATAACAATGAATAGAAAAGTCTAACATTCTTACATAAAAAACGAAGGTTTCATACCATCCTTTTCCAAAACAGCTACGGGATTTTTCCTTTTCACTTCTATTTCTGCATTGTTCGCAATTTTGACATCAATATTCCTTTGCATTAGATGCTCTTTTTCTTTACGATTCTTATCCAAACACTCTGTAAGGGTATGTGATAAGCGTATTCGCTTTGAAACATTGATTTTCTTGGTATAATGGTCAATAGTCTCTAATTTCTGATCTCCCGTCACAATCTGAATGTCTTGCGGTGGAACCCCTACGTCGGACAACGACGTAACAACAGAAGATCGCATACAATGATTAGTATATTTCATTGATAGCGAAGCATCTTTCGAGATGTTTTTCATCACATCATCTAGAGTATTCTTCCCGACAACCATTTTATCGGAATACCATCGTCCTGGTAAGAAATTATTTAAGTGGTTTTGGAAACAGGCATATAACTGTTGCTGGTCTCAGATCAATGTATTTTTTCATCAATTTGAATGGACACTGCTCATCTTCTGGCTTTTCAAACATGACAATGCATTTTCTTTCGTTAGGTTTTTTGTAATTAGTACATTTTGACAACTGGGGGTTTTTTAGGTCAACATACTTAGGTCCTACAAACCAGATGTAGGACAAATTGAGAATATGACGGAATTTTTGTCGAGACCTCTTAGCCATTCTCGTCCGCGAAATCCGAAGTGCCAAATAATCTTGAATATAACTTCTCGTTGCAGTCTGACTGGATCACTTCGGTTGAAATATGTATTGATAAGTTTCATATCTTTTTCGTTGATGTCTTTATATCCCGATTCTCTTTCTTCTGTAGTTCTTGGTTCTTCCAGATAACGTGTTGTACATGCACTTTCGGTAATCTTCAACTGCTCAAAATCCGGATTTCCAATTATACTTCTACCATTTGTTGTTAGTACATGCCTGTGTATTGCAGCTTTCATGCAGTTATATGTTGGGGCTTGAAATTCCTGCCATCTTTCCTTTTTGAATTGAGGAGCCAATACTGCAGATATTTCAACAGGGTCTTATTGTCTTGACTTTCAAAATCTGCATTCAATCCTTCTTTTCTTAGAAATTCTTTAAACTTGCGAAAATAAAATTTTGTTTGTGTTGCTGTTAATGTGTTATCCAAACAGGAATGAGCCTCTTGGATGTTCGTTTCAATGCTTTTGAGTCTTTCTTCATTCTCAATGTTAGAAAGATAGTCATCAATTTCTTCCAAGGTCAGTCCAGTTATGCAACCATCAGGAAATTTGCTGAAGTCAATATAGACGTCGTCAAAAAGGCCATGATAACAAATGATATTTTTCAAACTTACCACGCCATCCTTACCCTAGATATTCAAACATAGACTTCTAAATTCATACTCGAAAATATGTAATAGATAATGCATAGATTTGAGGTCATTATTGCTATAATTACCGAGAGCCGAAGGCTCGAGGTCATTATGACAAATAATGACCGAAGAAATCTATGCATTATCTGCTATAATGCATGACCTTTTTCATAGAAGTTTGCACCAGGTTAATAATTTCCAAGCAGGAAAATATTTACCTGCTTCGTGGAACTTATTAACCTGTGGACATAGAAAGCCTTGCAAAATCATGCATTATATTGAGGATATAGCAAATTGATTTCTAGATATCATTAATACAGAGATATGGTCATTTTTTTCAAAAATTATTTTGCAAAGTGAAATGATAGATTTCTAGATTTTCAATGAAAAATTGACTTTATCTCTGTGTTAATGATATCATGAAATTACTTTGCTATTTCTTTCCTCAATGCATTTTTGAGTATCTAGGCGGCCAACTTACATGTATGTAAGACGTGTCCAATCCAGGTGCTAGGTAGTAGATAACTCATGACGCTGGAGGGAGATATCTGTTTAAATCCCGACTACCGAAGGCTGGAGGGATTTAAGTTTGATATCTCACTCCATGGTCATGAGTTATCTATGTTAAACCATAGGATTCAATATGTCACCTTCAGGGATCTATTTAGATATATCCCGTACAAAAAATAAATCCCGGACGCTATTTCATTCAATACTACATTCAAATTTCAAAGAATATTATGAGATTGCGCATAGTCATTTAATCATAAGCGATGGCTTGGAATGGTATGCTGAATTTTGATAGGCATCCTGTGATCAGCGGACTCTCCGAAGAGCAAATTCAACGAATGATAAATGAAACATCATGCGACCAAAATTGCAATTTTAGTGAAATTCAATTTCCTGATATGAACAACCAAATGCCAACAACAAGCAAAAATCAGCAACAGCACAGATTTGTTGAAATCGACAGCATTAATGACACGAACAATCAGGTAATCCCGAAGAACACAGTCAAACGTGATAGGTGGGCGATCAATATGTTTACGTATTGGTATAAACAAAGGTTCAATGCAGATGTGCAAGTACAAAATTTGACCGATGAACAACTTATTGACAATGTATCTCGCTTCATTCATGAAACAAGAAAAGATGGCGGAGGATGCTATTCTCCAACTAGTCTCGTCAGCATTATTTCCGGGATTCAGCATCACATCAATCGCGATGGTAATCGAAGTGTGGACTTTTTCAAAGAACATAAGTTTCATCTCATAACACGAAGTTTGGATGCTGCGATGAAGATCGCCACGAGAAATGGTGTAGGGCTGCAGCGCAAACACGCAGAAATCATTTCAGAAGAGGAAGAAAAGAAGATGTGGACTTCTGTTTTCGGAGATGAAAGTCCTTCGCAGCTAATCAAGACGCTGTTCTACCTAAATGGAATACATTTCGCTTTAAGAGGTGGAAGTGAGCACACTGAGTTGACAATTGACCAATTCGAAGCGACAGAAAGAAACGGTAAACGCTGCCTCATTTACAGTGAGAAATTTTCCAAAACATTTAGTGGAGGTTTAAAGGATATGCGAAAATCTCCAAAGAAAGTTTTTCATTTTGAAAATGTTTCAAGCGACGGGAGGAAAAGTCACATCGATCTTTTCACGAAGTTTATCTCAGTTCGATCGAAAAGAACAACGCGATTTTATCTGCAGCCGCTCAAAGAACCGAAAGATGGATGCTGGTTTTCAACCAGGCCGATTGGCAAAAATTCATTGAGTAAATTTATGAAAGACATCTGTTCTCTGTCTGGAATTGATGGCAGAAAAACTAACCATAGTCTCAGAGCTACCTGTGCGAGTAGCCTATATCAATCGAATGTCGATGAACAACTCATCATGTAGCACACCGGGCTTCAAAGTGCTGTTGGAGTTCGCAACTACAAACGAACTAACGACTATCTGTTGTCGAACTGCTCAGCTATTTTAGATAGTAAGAAAATTTGTGAAATGGCAAGCGTATCAACAACGAATGCATCAACTGCAATGAGACCAAACATAACTTTCAATTTTAACAATGGTTGTAATGTCATTATAAATAATAACAATTGACTTGCCGTATACATTTTACTGGAGTTGAGTTTCGATGTTACGCATCTACGTACATTTCTCTGATGTATTTTGATATTTTTACGTTCTATGGCATAACTCGTATACCATAGACATTTTAGTGCTATGGTGCTCTGGCGCTACGCGCCGATGATTTAGGCTGTCATTTGAAAGGTAGTATATCTTCACTGTTACTTCCTTTCGAGTGACACAGAGCGGTCGAATACATGAATAGGCGTAATCCATTTCTATGGCCTGATCGCACGAGTTCAAAGATCACTAGTTGCACAGAAATAGTCAAACAGCCACAACGAGATTCTGCTAGGAACGATGCCGAAAATGAGACTTTCACAGAATAAAATAAGCCTACCACGAAGCTGCGCATCTGCCGAGTTCTATCCGGTTCCTTATCTTGTCAGACACGATCAAAGAAAAACACATTTCAATGCAATATGACTAAGATTTTTTATATGCAGTTTCTTCAGATCATTTTCTATGCATGCAAATCTATCTGTGAGGCTATTCACATTCAGATTTGACAAGCCTCCTAATGTTGAAAAATACAAGTATTTTCAGTAATTTTTCATGTATACCTCACAGTCGATAGTTTTGAATCCTCATGGATGCGTTGCTGTATCCACTGGATTAAAAATTACGTTGCTTGAGACTTGTCGGCATCTCTGCTATTTTTGTCTGTTTTTTCTGTTATTGCATGAATTGCATGAATGTTTTTAGTTGTGTGTACGTGTAAGTAGGCAAGATGAGAATCGTTATTCGGCTTTCAGTCAAAAACTGTGCCAGAAGCCAGTGGATCACCGGATTGTATAGATTACAATTATCTGTCCGATCTGAGGATTAGTTGGTTTTTGGATTGTTCATCATTTGCGGATAGCTTCACGCATCGAATGTATAACCAACGAATATCGAAATCAAATACTACGAGTAGATGACAGCGTAGGGATAGCAAACTGATATTCAATAATGAGATATAATTTTCTTTAAGCAGCATATTTAAATTAAATCAAAAAAGTTGTCAGTTAGCCAAGCTGCTGTATTATTATCCTGCTTATTATCCAATCTTACTAATTTTCATCGATATGACGGCCTGTTCACGTAAAAAGGATTTTCAAATTATATCTTACATAAAAATCAAAATGTCAATGTCTGATAAGTTGAACATTCATCTTTGTCATTGAGGCTTGGTTTCATAGATTTTATTAATATGGCCATTCTGAAACGTAGGTTAATGCTGTTTGTATCAAACGCTATGATTTTGACTGTAAACGGGAAAGCGACTTATGTGATTTTCTCAAAGCCATTCGTAAGTAGAAAATCACATTCCAAACATAAGTGTAAATTGAATCAGTGCGTTATTGCTGACAGCAACATCTGTTTGAGAGCTATGGTAGTGTATGAAATAACATGCAAAACGTGTAAAAGTAATTATATCGGGAGTACAGTCCGTTCACTCCATACACGCATTAAAGAACATGCCACAAACAAAGACTCAAGTGTACTCAAACATCACCTAAGATGCTCTCCTATCATAGCTTTCCCGGATATCAAACATATCCGCTTATAAGAAACAGATCTCCTTGGGATAAAAATTTGTTATCCGCGGAGATAAACTGGATATCCAAGCGGCTCCTGACGTAGAAATAATGGTGTGCATCCGTTCAGCCGTGAAGATCCGTGGATATCCGGAGAAACTATAAGATGCTGATCGGGTATCCGTTTGCTCGGAGGGGTGCGATTTAAAGAAGGCGACATGCAGTGCTTCAGCATCATCATCGTGCGTAACTTAGCTATGGTACACTCACTTGGTGTGAGGCCAGTAAATGCTCTGCTGTTTTATCCCTTTACAAAGATCTTATTGACAGGTCCATTGCTTTCGGATATTGTAACTTCCATACTGTGCTCCCCTCCACTTCCTTGCGAAATTCATATTCCAAAAATTAGACCTAAACAATTTCTCAGTTTCAATTCCACAAGTCCTTCAGTTTCATGCATTTTCAAGGAATGACTTGCCTACTTGACGATCCCGTGAATAAACCAAAGAATGGCAAGGCCTACTATTCAGGCCATGTCGTTGCCCTCCTGATAAACAGAGTGTCAGCTTTTCGGTCTCATTACTTGACATGAGATGGCAATTTTCTAATTAATCGATTCGAACATTCTGCAAATTATATTTCGAATACGATGAATGTTCCAGATGACAGAAAATTGCTCCTGCGATTAGCTCATTTATAGTGTGATGATCATTGAAACTTAATAAAGCAAATTATCTTGACAAATAATTCTAACAGTGGATAACATTGAATTGGAAGAAAACATGATCGCCATATTTCTGTTGTGCAAAATTTACCATGAACCGCTGTCTGAACTAAGATTGTAAATCTTGGCATCATTTGATATAGGCCTATTTGATTCCATGTTAACTTGTTCTTTTGAGATAAGCGCTTTATTCCATACATAAAATTGTTGAGAGAACTTCTGACCGCATATTTAGATATTAATATACCGCATTGCATTATCGATCGTTTTTGAGTCAAATATACCAAATGCGTCAAATTGTTCGGACGCGTCAGGAAGTTTTTAGAATTTATTTCATGATTTTGAGTCAAATATACGAACTGCGTCAAAAAGTCTGACTTCAATTTTCATTTACGTCAGCTTGAGTCAAATATACTTCTTGCGTCTAATATACCATTTGCGTCATAAAGACCGACTTGCGTCACGTCACGTATCTGAAGTGACGAATTCAGTTGGTAAAAAAATGGTTTTCTGCGTCAAATTGTCCGACTTGCGTCATTGAAAATCTCCAGGAGTGACGACGATCAAACATCATAGTGGAGTAGTAAATTCCAATCGACAATGACTCTCTGGGAGAAAAAATGTTCACGAGACTGGACCCTTAAAAATTTTGAAAACGCTTCAAGTCACAACCGCAAGTCCGCAAGCTGAAGAAAGTACCGGAATCACGGAGAGTCAGTCGAAAATATCAAGTCGAAGACGTTGAGGGGTTGGAATTCTAAGGATTCGTAGACGGTCTTCGTAGGAATGCTCATATAATGGCGCCATCAGTATCAAGAATGACCCCATTTAACGAAGTTCCGGAGGGGCTGAAGATATTCCACCAATATGTATTAATTTCTGAAAATAGAGAAGAGCATGTAAAAATAGACTATGATAGTCTTTTATTCGCAATTGGTGTTCATGAATGAAGATGGCAAAATCCCACACAATTGAGTGTAAGTCATGTACACGCATAAGCATCAAGGATTGTGTCAAAAGTAATTGACCCCAACTACTTTTTAATTAATTGGAGCCAATTGATTGATTGGTTGATACACCAATTTCAATTAATTAATTGGCTAGAATAAAGAATCTCAATTAATTGATTGATATTTTTCCAATTCGTATTGATTGCTGCATTTTCCAATTGCAGCCAATTAATTGTTATCTGTTAGTAGCCGAGATTAAATATCTAATTTCGCCTCTGCAGTATTTTACTTTTCACAATTTACAATTATAGTAAGCATTTCAGGTTGGCAAGCAGTAACAGCGTTAAGATTCATTAGTAGCCACAATTAAATTCATGTTTGTTTCAACCAGAGTAGACCAAGCAGCTCTAAAATGCAGGCGAAATTTCTCTACTCAATCGTCACTGATAAAAACAATGGAGAGAATCACGAACGCTTGTATAAACTAGATGCCAAAAGGCATGAGAGCGAATGTAAGGAAATTATCGCTTGTCTGATTGGTCTGACTAAGCAGTATTAAAAAATATAAGAGATTGTTTATTGCTGTGTAACTTGTATATAGTTAAACAAACCTTGGATCAAGTAAATTAATAATTGATGCTTTCAAGTTCCACAAACTGCTCGAATTTTGGATTCCATTTTCAATATTGATTCGCTCACAATTCCAACTACAATCATTTGATTGATACATTTTCCAACTTCAATTGGTTAATTGGTTCACAATTTCCATTCCAATTAATTGATTGATATATTTTTCAATTTCAATCAATTGATTTCCTTGTCCAATTAAATTGCAATCAATTATTGAAATCTCTGATAAGTATTGATGAATGACTATGATATTACTGAAAGTCCTTTACTATAGACTAGGAGGCATCGGAATGAAGGCTTTCTATCAGCTTAGCTATCATCTACTATTCAATTCAAACATTTCTTCAAGCAAGGTGAATAAATGAAAATAGGAAATTACAAGATGCAGTTAGAATCATGTGACACAGTGAGACATTTACAACAGTTTAATACATCTACAACTAAAGAATTATGCACCATCATGGTTCAGCTGTCTGTTCAGATTGTGTTTTTGTGAACACTGCCTCAATAATATTTGAAACAAAGCTGTTTGTTAGAGACTTGAGCTAGGATTTTCTTATTTTCAGGAATACAACTCAATTTATGGTCAGATTAAACTGTCTGCAGATAATTTCAGCTATCTCTAACCATTGATTACAATGCCAGTGTAGCTGGAATTCTGAAGTGTTCAGCATCCTAACCAAAGCCTTTAATAGCTTCGATTTAAATATGATGGAGGCTTTGTACATAAAAAAGTCTAACCCTGATCTGAAAAGACAGTTGAACCATGATGAGGCCTATATAGCCTTCGATATATGGACTTCACTCTTAGACTGCATATACTTGCCTTTAACATATATCTTGTGCTTCATAGTATACATGAAGGCCTACAGCATTCTTCCAAATGCCAGCTGTTTTAAATAATTCTACTCAAAAATTTACCAAAATATTACATAATACTCTTTAAATGTTCATTCTGACATGACACCGGCGCTTTGGCCTTGCAGTGGAGTGTTTGCTCTGTGTCCGGGTGACCTTGGTTCAAACTTTGGTTGGATCAAACCTAAGACTTTTAAAACAGGTACACTCTGCATTCTTGCTAAATACTCAACTCTCAGAGAATCAGAGTGGGATAAATGACAACTTGGTAACATTGATGAAAGGCTTCGTGCCTAATGTGCCTCCGAGTATAAATACGGTTCATTTATTTAATGACGATATCATATTTCGAAAATTTGGACAAAAGCTGTCGCTCGTTAAGACAAGGAATGTCAACGACTGTCGGTGAGGGAGATTCTTCATTCATTTGGAATTTCAAAAAATAGACTGAAAAATGACGCTTTCTTGATTACGACAAATAATTTAAATGGATGCACTTGAGATAAAATCCCGACATGTTTCGTCCTGTGTACAGTGTCAATGGTGCTAGCGGTTGATAGAGAATTCAAATTTATCATTGTCAGTATCAGTAAATGACGACGCTATGTTGTTTTGGGTATTAAGTTAATCAAGCTATAACTAAACCGCCGTCATGAACAGATCTGATGAGTTGCCACTACAGTGCAAAACATGATAAATTTGTATAATTCTCTAACAACTGCCAGCACAGGGATCGCAATTCACCTAAGAAAAAACGCAGAATCGGGAAAAACCGGGGCCTGAATGCATAAATTTGAAATGTTTACATCAGACAAATTTCGTGAAAAACGGAAAAGCCGTAAAATTGCGATCCCTGCACCAGCACCATTGACACTACACAGGATGAAACATGTTGAGATTTTATCTTAATCACAACAATTTGAATTACTAGTCGTAACCAAAGGAGCGATATTTTTCAGTCATTTATTCTTTGAAATTCAAAAATACATGGAATTGATTCCAAAGCAAGTGGATATAGGATATGAGCTGTCAGTCAATTAGAAATGAAAAATATAGATTTGATCATCTATAATAGCAATAAATGCTGATTAAAAGAATTTCAGTGCATGAATTGTATCACTGAACTTTTGCTTGAATCTTTGCATTAATTTAACTTCAATCGTTTTACTAGTGCATAGCTAACTTATCAAAATTTATTTGACTTAAATCACCTTGTTAGTGTCTGTCTACAGTATCTGTAATATTTGTTAACGGAAATGTATTTTGTGTTTATTCATCCATAATAATTTGACGCTGTAGTACCAACGCAACCAAAGCTAGTACCAACTTTCTAAAAAGGGCTTGCACCGAACTGAAAACCAAGCATTCTAATAATACATGTAAGTAACCCATCTTTGTCATCTTTATTCAGATAGGCCTATACATGAAATAAACGGCGCGATCGTTTCTTAACCGAGACTTCGATGTGTTGGTATTGGTCTGAATATAGTCTACTAAATTTGATGCTGTTATTAACATGAGCGAGCGGATAGCTAAATGTTATTTGACATTAACAGACTGGAGAAGTTTATTCAACAACTTTAAATTGAGAAACCTCTAATGAATCCATCCAACAGGGTATAGCACTAAATTTTCAGTTAAAACAACTGAGCAAGATCAATATGATCCAATCCGTAGATATGTTGACAGGCATTTTGATCTTAATCAGTATGTAGAATTAGGGAGTCAAGCGGTTAATTATGAATTAACCGGTTAACCGACGAGAAATTAACCGGTTAACCGGTTAACCGATGTAATACTAGTAATAGATGTTTTTCAATTCCATGTGACTATACAAGGCTTATATAGTCGCACTGAGTATAGTGTATGAGTATATACATGTTTGCGTGTTATACCAGTTGAGTAAGCTCGCTTACTTTATGGACATAAACATTTTCTACTGATTGCTTGTAGGTCTACTTCCTTAATATTTTATTTTCAAGAATACTGTTATGTTTTAGTATACCCTCGTGAATATTTGAGTTTATTCCGTCTGGCTAACTTGAACCTAAAATCAATTTCACGGAATGTGCCTAATTCCATGTTAATTATTCAAAATAATAAATTATAAAATCTAAATCCACTAATGCGTGTGGCACGTGTCCCACGGGTGCGAAACTTACAATCTATTTCTATGGAACTGGCACAGACAGTCTATCGTAGCCAAGCGTAGAAGGGGAAATTCTATTCTGACTGAAACACTAACACGTCATAACGAACTCGTCCAAAGTCGTAGAATCAAGCAAGATGGTGAAGGTTAACGAAATGCCTCACTCCATTTCTAGGAAATTATTATTTGGCAATAGCTTACATCAGCAATGAGATATTATCAAAATTGGAAAATGAAAACTAAAGCAATGTAGTTGCAATGTAGCAGAAAAGTTGGGAAAGCGTCGGTTAACCGATTAATTATTAATTAACCGGTTAAATTTAATTAACCGGTTAACCGGTTAACCGCTTGACTCCCTATGTAGAATTCATCAATTGTTTAGAAGTTAATCTGGTACGAGCAAGCTATTCTCAAGAAGGCCTACAAGCCTATGAGATGAATTAAATTGCTGGATTCTTGACAAGGGCTAGTTGGAATAGCAGATAGAAACTGTGAATCCACCACTCTACCACTGATGTCGAAACAGCCTGAAATTCGATAATTGAATTATCGAAGAAATCAAGCGAGCCTACTATTGAAATGCTTTATCCTCGTCTACATGGATAACTTGAGAAGGTAATGCCGTTATCGGATAAGTCTAGAGCCTAATCAAGTACAAACATAAGCTCAAATGATAGATGTGGACCATTGTCTTCACTAAGTTTGAAAAAATCTTCAGAAATCGAAGTCTGATTGGGAAAAATGTAAAAGAAAAACTGGAAAACTAATTCACCAGGTCAATTAATGAAATTCGTGAAGACAAACTTTATAATGCATAATGTGCGTGTGATACATATATCATACCATGTAGAAAAATTAATGTTACATATGGAGTTTACTGAAACTAGAATTGCTTTTCCTTCGTTGTTTGATTGAAACTTTGGAACGGTGAAATGAAAAGATAGGCCTGTATAATTAACTGAAACTGCGGTCAGTTCCCTAGCGAGTCTCTCACCTGATAATATTTTTCATTGAATAATTATGGGCATGAGAGTTATTTGTACAAAACAGTCGTCACACAACTTCAGCTCCAAATTTTTGAGATTATCTTCTGTGCAAAATTTTATCAAATCGGACAGGTGATTTTGAATTTTAGATTACAAATTGAAGTGTAACGATGTCAGCAACTTGATCTGACTTCGTCTGTTCGACGCATTATTGTTGTGAGCATCGTTCTCTCTCCCTCTCCGTCTCATCATTGCTGTCTAAAATCTTCCCATGACCACTACCCTACCACACATTTCTGTAGTTAAATATGGCAAATGGAAAGGATGTGGTATGGGTTATTATACTTCATGAGTTGTCGCGACATAACTTTGTTGACCTACATGTAGTGCTATCTGCTCAGTGCTCAGACGATGAAGTCAGGCACTGATCAAGCCGCTGACATCGCTACACTTCACGCTATCGTCTCTAATTCAAAAAGCACTTGGCCGATTTGCATAAACATTTGCATGTGGTTAGAAAATATACTCAACTACTTGTATCTGAAGTTTTGTGATTTATTCATTTATACTGATGATTTTAGACAAATTTGAAAAGGTGGGGAGATGACCCATAAATACCCGATTGATTACATACGAATGTTTTTTATTAGTCATTATGGTACAAGCTCTCTTGAATAGCGGACTTGAAATCAGCAAAAGAAACATTTAGTAAAATGAATTACTATCTGAAAATGATGATCCATGGTTGTTAAATAATATGTAAGAGTAATGAATAAGCCTTCCCAATGAAAAAATAATTATCTAAATACAGCGTTGAGTTAACATATTTATTGACTTGGGAGGAATTGTTTGAAACATCCATGTTCAGCACACCCTAACATGCACGGATGACTGATAGCCATAGTTGTCATCATGTAAAAGTCAGTTCAAAGATTCACTCATTAAATATTGTGCATCCCTAAGACCAGATCATTCACTAGGCCTACCTTTCAGAAGGCATTTTACATGCCATATTGGTCATTTGATTAGCATAATTTCCAATTTGAGCTAGAAAATAGTATCAAATTCTGGTATCGAAGTCTTGGAACCATAGCCCGGCAGTTCTCCTGACTTGAAAACCATCGAGAACTGTTGGGCTGTGGTGGAGAAGCGAGTTGCTCAACGGAACCCACTTCTCTCAATGATCTCAAGAAGACGGTAATAGTAGCGTGGACCACCGAAATTAACGAAGAGTATTGCAAGAAGCTGATTGAATCCAGTGCCGAAACGCATAAGCTGTCCTGAAGGCCATGGGAGGGCCAACAAAGTATTGACATTTTGACTGTATTGTTGAAGTAATAGCCTTAGATTTCGTAATTTTTGAATGAGCGCAATAAATAAAAAACACGCTATTAACCTGTGCACATAGTTCAGGAGTTGGAATAGATGTTGTTGCATCAATATACTACATGTTATTTTCTAACTCAAATAGAAAATTATGCTAATGAAATGGCCACCATGGTATATGAGCATGCGAATGCTAATGCATTTGGCATCAGCATTTGACCTAATGTCCCAGCAAGCAACTCAATGTAACAATAATTAGCTCTTTTCTAGTCTCCCCTTGCCAGTAGCTAATAGGCAGTTCTCTCTTTGCGGGAGTTTCAGGACCATCAGATGGCCACCTCTACAATTCTGATTTTAAAGTCTTTCTTAATTCACTTATTCTGCGGGCATCGAGCATCAAATGGCCTGTCAAAACCTTGATTTTTAAGGTGAATCATTGCGACGCGTTGCAATAAAAACTCGCACATTACGTTTCCCGTGGAACCTGGTCAACGACCGCGCAGCTTGTGACGTCACATACGATTCCTATTCGTCGTCAGCATAAGCTATACCCGATATCTAAGTTACTCGTGTTCCTGGTGCTATGATCCCTTTTGATTTCATGCGATTTACATAAGAAACATGCCATGGTACTGGGCGGGGGAAACCATTAATATTCATTTATTAACTGTATGTACACGCCTAATATGATAATCGTGGTCTCGGCACTGAAATCTTGGGATCTCGAACGCCTAAAAAATGGTCGAGATCTCGTGATCGAATTCATTACTCTGAAGTAAGATTCGATAGATCGTTAGCCACACATTTTGTCCATTTGAAGCTGTGTAGCATATAGCATTGCATTTTTTATTTTACAATGCTATATAACCACAACATTATGAAAATGAGATCTAATATAAAACTCCATTTTACTTCGGAATGAATAGTTTTCAACCATTGTGTTTGGTTTCAAGTTTCCATTGCATTGAACAAAGACCCTAGTTTCATGTATGTTTTATAATAATACCTAAAGAACCGTTTTCTGAATATCGTCTTGAAACAAATATGAATGGAATGGTTTTCACCTCGAAAATGGGACACTGATCTTAATTTGATTTGCAGTTTCCAAATGGATGTTGCATGAACAGTGCAATACACAAAGAAAAAATCACACGAATATGAAAGTCGCCCAGTTAACACTTTCACCTTATTCCAAGACAGCTGTCAGTCGACAGAATGATGCATAATCACGATGTCACTGCCACACTGAACATTCGGAAAGCAAGTAAACACGGACTCTTGGCATTCAGTCGTTGACGTGTCTATAGTAACGCGTTGTGAGGAAGGTCGAATGATAACGACTTCGAAGGGCGGTATCAATGCTGGAATACAACATGATGATTAACAATCAGTCAAGTGAGGAAATTCCAAAAGAGTAGCGTCACTATCTATGGCCATCTCTTCACAATAGGAGCTGTGACTTTTTAATTGGATCCAGTGATTTTGTTGAAACCTCACAATACACATGCTTCTACTATTAGGTAGCCAACTATTAAAGTGTGTCGCCCGCTCCGGTAGTAAAACAGAGCGTAAACATGACTTAAGTTAAGAAAGCATTTCTTTCCAAGAAATATTTGCTTTATCTGCGTTTGCAGTATGCAGCAAAGCATCAAAATGCATCATACTGAGATTCGACTGGACGTTGGCCTTGTCGGAAAGCTAAACTACACAAATCATTTGATATTTGGCTTAGTACATTATACTTCCAAGGATGCATGAATATTTTCAAACGAACTCATGTCGTACTTACCTTTTTTCCATGCAGCACCTTTTTCTGTTCTTCAAATATAATTTTGATTGATTCAAGCCCACATGCTATCCTGTACAGCTGTTGTCGCAAGCGTTATTCAACAACACTTCACGGATGGAAGAATGAAAGAATGTCTTTAAAATGCTAGAGACTCAAACGAAGGAGATTTAAATTTGACGAGTTGAGCAATTTGAAGCTTAGATGGCTTAATTTCGAATAAATTAACCTCATAATTAGCAATCGTAAATGAAGAAATTTTTCTTTATGTGGTTTTTACCAGATAAACAAATATTTGGTTTGGTGCCGGTTAGTGCCTATTGGCGCCTACTGGTTCCTCGAGGCACTAGCTAGGCGCTAACTGGCACGAAATTTCGGCTTCGCGCCTAAGTTAGTGCCCTACAATTTACAGTGTATATGAAACCATTGACTACCAACTGGTGTGCATCATACATAAGGAAAGTGTCTGACTTGCGTTTCAGTAATGTCATGAATTTTGTAGATGCTTTGGAATCAGCTCCTTGGCAGTATTTGTTTGATGATCAGCTAAATCTTGAAGACAAAAGTACAATGTTTTACTCACTTGTTGACGTTGCTACCTCTGTCATTCCACAAACATTTTTCCGATGTCCTCGAGAGACAAACCGTGGATGAGCCCTATTCTGAAGCAGATCATTAATTTACGTTACGAAGCTTTTCGCCGAGGTGATCTGCTATTGTACAAGCACTATAAAGAAAAAGTAAATAAGGAAATTTTTAAAGCTAAGGGGAATTGGATAAATTCCGTTCATTATCGGATACGAGCATATGGTCTGTTGTGAGAGAGAATTGTGTGATTTGAAATCCAAGGCTACCTCTCGGTTGTCAGCTATGATCAAGGATCATCCAAGTCCAACCCATGCAGCGGAAGCTTTTGCTTCATCCTTTGAATCTCACTTTTCAAGAAAAGCTGATCGGCCTGCCACGGATGTCTCCAGTAAAGTTGATGTTTCGAAGGACAAATGGAAGCTAATTGTCAGCCCAGGATCAGTTTACGTATTGATCACAAATTTAAAGTCAAAATCTCCTGGTATTGATAACCTATGCTCTAAGCTCCTGAAAGCAAGTGCTCACATTATCTGTCATCCCGTCGCTCATTTATTTTCGATTTCATTTTCTACCGGTCATGTTCCCTTGATATGGAAAACGGCAAATATAATTCCTATCCCCAAGTCAGGAAGTTTTAGCAGTGAGTGTTTCGACCAATATCTATACTCCCATTATTGTCAAAGTTGCTTGAAAAAATTGTCCTCTATTCCGTCACTACATCTTTGCAGGTGCTCACTGGTACAAACCAATTCGCTTATAAACCTGCTACTGGTACCCTTCATGCTCAAATAAAAGTTCATGACTTTATTACCCAGCAGTTGGAAATTAAAGGAGTTTATGGAGTCTTGCTACTATCATTTGACGTACGTCAAGCATTCGATTCACTTTGTCATGATGCTCTCATACAAACTTTAAGTGACGCTTTGCTTCCTGGGACTTTCATCCGTTGGATCAAGTCATTTCTACAAGACAGACGATTTCGCATCAGTCTTCAAAACGTGTTCTTCAGCTCTGTTCGTATAATGGGTTCTGGAGTCCCACAAGGTTCTGTCTTATCACCACAACTGTTTACTGCTCACATGGGATCTTTGAAACCCTTTTCTGATGGTGTATTGATGGTGAAGTATGCCGATGATGTGCTTCTGGTAATCACACTTCAAGATCACTGCAATGTTAATGAGTGCATTTCTCTTGAGATCAGCAATATAACAGAGTGGTGCACGAATCACGGGTTAAGGCTCAACACTGATAAAACAAAATCCATGCGAGTTCTTAAGAGGCAACGTTATTCCCCCCAGACTGCTATGAACCTCAGCAGCAATGTCAAGTTTCTTGGTGTCACTTTCAATGAGTGCCTGAGCTGGGAGGATCACATTTCCGATGTCTGCAAAAATGCTAGTCGACGTGTGTTTGCTCTTCGCCGTTTAAAATCGACTGGTATTAAGAAGGATGACTTGATAGTTGTTTATATTGCCTTCATTCGATCAATACTCGAATACAATTCACCTTTGTATGTTGGTCTTTTGAAGAGAGACAGCAATAAGTTAGACAAAATCAACCGCATGTGTCATCGTGTTTTTTGTGGCAGTCGGTGCCGTGAGAACTGTCTCGGAGATTTGAGTGAGCGAAGAATTATGAGGTCATTGAAGGTATTTCAGGAAATGATGCAGCCGAACAACTTGCTCCATGATTTGTTGTCAAGACGTTTGCTGTACTCTCAACTTCTTGAAAGTTTTCTCTGTAAAACTCATCGCAGAGCCATGTCTTTTCTACTTTATTGCACAACCCTGTATAATTCTAATTTGAAGTAACTTTCATTTCTATCTACTATAACTTTCATGAATTTGTAATTTTGTGATTTTCATCAACTGAAATAAACCGCATTATTATTATTATTATTATAAAATTCATGAAATTCCCTCGATAATCAGCTTGATTTCCGCTAAGTTAGGATGCTATTATCAAATATTCATTCCTTTTGATATCCAACTTGTTTCATGCTACTTATAACGGAGGGTCATCACGGTAGTATATAAATTTGCAAAAATTTTGACGTTTTTCAAAACTGCTCAAATATTTTTTTGGACCACGGGAGCGAACGCAATCTCCGCAAAAAACTGAAACTTTTGATATAAAATTTTTGCTGTATACAGATACTTTTTTGAGTCGACACTCTACCTATATATCCCTACTCTATGTTATATGGTGTGAATCATTCTCTGAAAGTCTCATTTTCGACCTCTTCCCCTGCAAAGACTTGCTCTGGCTGCCGCAGTATAGATGGCAAATTTGTGATGCGACATTTTTTAACCACCTTTCTCTCCTCTCTTTCAGAAACAGTCACTTTGTACGTCTTTTACTGGGCTTGTGGGTTCACCCTCAACAAAGAAGATCTCAAAGTTGAAAACACGAATGTTACCGGAAACAGAACATTTGTGAGACTCCGTAAGGTCCATTTAGCACCCGGGATGGTGAATAGGAGTGACGTGGTTAAAGAATTGAATTCTGTCCTATCGAATACAAATGGCATTTCGACGATTTTGCAACATCGTTTTGAAGTGGATGGCAAGATTTACGGAGAAGTAACGAGGAAGGTCGATGACAAGGTCAGCTGCAGTTTCAGTAAGAGGGTCTACTGCGACGAAGATTGGAAAGAAGTTTCCGCTCAAAAATTCCTTCAACTCTCGCATTAACCCCCATTCACCACGACGGACAGGTCTTTATAGTCGGAGGGGGGGGAGGCGAACTTATATCCATGTGTATTGAGTGGATGAGAGGTTTCTTGTTCTGAGTGCAAGTGTAAATGATGAATCATATAGAACATTATTGAAACTTGGAAAAATGAATAAAAAGTTTTATTCAACACAATCACTTTTTTATGTTTCAATGCATCAATCTGCCGTGAGCAGGGATTGGAATTAATATTCAATAAAAGACAGATTATACAAAGGAAGAAAAAGACAGGCGCAGGAAAAGTTTAGAGCGAACACCGCTGGTCATCGATGCACTTAGACCATTCCCGCTGATTATCGCAACGCTGATGCGCTGTTGCAAACACAGGATTAGATTCATCTGCGCGCGCAGCGGTTTCCTAGTAAGGAAGGGTTATATGCAACCTTAATATTGAAATGGCACATCACAGAATTAGACAACTTGCTCCTTCTCGAATGGATAATTCGTGTATCGCTTGCTATTTGAAATGGCAAACAATAAGCTAACAGCAGAGGACACCAGAGCCGGTGAGAGATGCGTGCGTGCTGTGATATCACTTCGCACACACCAAAACACACATCGCTGTCTTGGCTAACATTCGATTCAGTGTAAGCACTATAGTGAGAAATGCCGAGGAGAGGAAGTAAAATCATCAAGTGAACTAATTTTCGTACGCCTGCTACTTTCTTTAATAATGATCAGAAGGGCCAACATTATGGAGAAAACTTGTGCGCAATGATCTGAATTCTTCGAATCTGAAGGAATTGTGGCAATCGAAGCACTTTGCTTGAACTCACATTAATCTGCAAGTGACGCACGATTTTTTTCCTATCTCTGTAAGGTATTAGGAATTCCTATTTTGTCCACTTGGTGAGTTCCTCGATGTGCCGTCGATTTCGAATAATCACACTTCTAGCAAACCGAAGCGATAAACAAAATATTTAATTCTGTGGTTGCAACCGAAAGCACATATTCAAGCACATATTTTGTTTTCGAAAATGATCGTGCATGACTGGTTGGCCTACGTGAACAAATCAGCATAAATCAGTGTTCAAAATGAAAGCTATCATTATATTCATAGTTTCAACACTAAAAGCAGACTCTTACCAAAGCGTTCACAGCAGTAATTGATGAGTTTGAGATCTCTACAGTTGCTTTGAAGGTGGAAAAGTGCAGCAATTGTGGTTCATTTCAAGCCTATTTCCAATTAGCACGGATAAATTTGGAAAAATGGACAAATGTGAGGGTTATGCTGCATGGAATAAATCAATTTCATTAAAATCAACTATCTGAGGCTATATGGCGACAGCAAACATCGTCAAACCGCCTCTTAGTACAACTGATGCTGTGATAAATGTCGTTGAATTACAAAAACACCACATTTTCGCATGTGTTTACTGAGAAGGCTGAAAGACACTCAAAGGATTATTTAAATCGACTTGCTACACGGAAACATTATTGTTTAACTCAAAATCAACTTTCCTAATCATTTGAAATGGATTTAAGCAGTTAAACTAAGAATTCGTAAAAGGGGTCCACTGGACCCCCCTCAGGTCTCAGAGGGTGTGAAAAAGCTCAGGTCTCTGAGGGTTAATCCCAAAAATGTGTGTCACCTATTAATATAATCAAATATACATTGGTGCATATCAGGATTGGTGCATATCTTTCGAAGCTGAATGAATACACTTTATTTTGGACATTGCCCCACGGAAAGAAATCGTAGATGGTGAGATCGGGAGATCTAACGGGCCATGGAATTGGACCACCCCTTCCAATCCATCGGCTGTTCAACCGATCGTTAAGCAAGTTCCTTGTCTGGGTACTAAAATTGGGTGGAGCACCATCTTGTTGAAACACAGAGGTGCGGTGAGATCGGCAAGCAAGAACAGGGAACACTTTCGCGGTCAGAATGTCACAGTAGCGATCACTTGTCATGGTTTCCTCACTGATGTCCGCTGCTATAATGCCATGAAATGATATCGCGTCGAATACGGTCAGCCCTTTGATCTTATGGGTATCTCATAATGATTGTCTGTCGCGCAGTAGAAATCATTGTGATGATTTACTCGACCGGACATGTTAAATGTGCACTCATCGGAGAAAATGATTTTGTTAGACCATGAACACTCTTCACTGCTCTTTCGAAGGATGGTTTGACAAAAACAAGTCTTGCCTCTTCGTCATGGTCGAAAATTTGCTGCATCTGATTAACCTTGTATGTTTTATGTCCATTCTCCTAAAGAGTTTTCTCCCGACTGTCCTATGTGAAATCCGTGACATCGTGATGTACGAGGGCTGTCCATAATGGCGTTCACGATCGAATCCTTCTTCTCATTCAATACGCGAGAAGCACGATTTCCTGAGCTTGATCGAGGTAAGATGGAACCGGTATTGAGGAACTTGTCGGACCATCGTCTGATTGTTCTTCCATCAGGTGCTTCTTCGCCATATTCGTCAAAGTAGCGTCTTCTTGCTTGTTCGTTGTTTCCGTAAGTTATACAGTAAGCAACCAGTCTAGCATTTCGTTCGACGTTTTCCATTTCGTCAAAAAGTGAAACACCTGTATTGAGCGGCGTATATAATAAACTCGTACGTGCGATTTGAAATTTTGAATAAACTTAATAGAATTTGAAACCGTAAACATCATTGGATGATTGCGAACCGTAAGAAATTCTGAATTTAAGTGTAAACATGAAGTATGCAACTATAAGCATTGAATTTGAATAAGACATTTCATTGTTCATATCATAGAAATCGGACAAGGTATCCACCCTGTATAATCAAATATACATTGGTGCATATCAAGATTTCTTTTACATTGTGAACTCTTGGGCACGAAATTTCGCTTGAATTCGGCACAAATTTTGGCATCAATTCTAACCAACACAAGGCTCATATCAGTCCTACATTACACGAATTGAAATGGTCATCTGCACCTCGACGTATAGACCATCGCTTAGCAGTTATTGTCTACAAGTGCTTCCACAATCTTGCGCCACCGCACTTGTCTGAGCTTCTGATCTTCATCAAAGATTCGCCTAACCGCTCTCGCCTTCGCTCCGGCTCCACTGATTTGATCCGCAAGTACCAAAATTTCGTCAGGCAACCGTCAATAATAAGCATTTCTCGTCCATTGCAGCTAAAATATGGAACAGTTTGCCAACAGAGTGTTCTTCTCAACTATCTCTTCAACTTTTCAAGATTGCTGTTCGAAACTTTTATTGAACGCGTGACAGAACGCGGCAGTGCATTGCTTTCCACTTTTAACTTTTTATAATTTTGTGATGTGACCTTGAAGGTTTGGAGCATAAAATTCATCATCAAGGCTCGAGTAGGCACGAAGTTCATATTGCCGAGTTCGTGCCCATTGATTTTTCCTTCGATTTCATTGGATAGACAAATATTTAGTTTGGTGCATATAAGTGCCTACACTAGGTGACATGCCACGCTCAATCACGCGTAATTACACATGACCCCAAACATCGGTGGCTATGCGGGACATTGCTGCAATATCTCTTATATAAGCTAGTATAGTTGGCAGTCCTGTTATATAGACTTTGCGTCTCATGTGTCTGCATGTATCAGAGGCCAAACAATGTGATAGGGCCTAAATTTCATGCTCAGGGAAGACAGAACATGCTTAGTGGTTCATCCTAGTGGTTCAAGCGGCAACAATGACAACCGTAAACGACGTGCAAACTATGAACGCTCGCCCGTTCGTATTCATAAACATTCCACATGTTTTATCAGCATCAGAAGACGTGATTTCTGACTCTTAGTGCAGCACGTACGAGTATGTACGCGGGTAGAAGAATAGAATGTCCTTAACCACGGATGTTTGGGGTGTTCCGTAATTACGCGTGAATCACGCGTGGCATGTCACCTAGTGTAGTGGCACCTACTGGTGCCTCGGGGAACTAGAAAGGCACTAACAAGGCGCTAGCTGGCACGAAATTTCGGCATAGTGCCTAAATTAGTGCCCGACAGTTTACAGTGCATTGACCAACATGTAACAAATGTTTCTATTACATAAGTCAAGAGAAGTAATTAACGTAATGATAGTCAGTGATATTTTCAATATTAGTTCGGTGTAAGCAGAGAGGGAGACCTCCTGATGAATTAATGATAATTTTGATTCTTCGAGTAGTAAATATTTATTGTACATGTATTATTATCAAGTTATCAATTGCGCTCTGAGGAATAGTCATCTAGTTTTCGATCACAATTGATTGTAAGTCTTACAAACATTCAATACCACCTCTTTTGGATGCTTTCCTATTCGATAGATTCCATCACACATGTTCAGAGTATTAAGAGTATTAAGAAATCTATTCTTCAAAAATTGACGTTCATCAATTTTGCAGAAAACGCGTTCCATTACACCGGAAAGCGCTTACAGGATTGCGCAAAGAAAAGAGTACATCTATCAAGTATAGAAAAACATTTCAGATTTCAATATTACTTAAATACGTTGAAAAGATGGTGCACAAACACATTTAGCAGGAAATAAGTTCCAAAAAGGATTAAGATCCGGTGATCTTGATGGCTGATCTCTATGTCCAACAGTCTATTGACGATTCATTAAAAACTAGTCTGAGTACATGTAATAACTCAAGTATTCACGTTTTCGAGTTTCACAAAAGAGTTCGGTGGATTTCCAACCGGTAGCTTATTATTCACTAAATCTTTCTTTGTGTCTCGTTTTACCCAAAAATTATTCTTTTGCAAAAATTCAGAAGTTAAACAATTTTTGATGCTGCCTGCCATCGGCATTACTGAAAAGCCAAAAGTCTCTACTATAAGTCATCTCAATTCTTTAGTTCCCCTAATTTATTCTCTTTGATTTTATTCCTCCATTTTTACTGCTTTTATTTCGTTGATCTCGCGTAGGCATGCTTGAGTACAATTAGCTTCAAAATCAAAGCTTTCTAAAGTGCAACATTATAGCATCCATAGAAATATACTTAAGTTCAATGAGTAACCATGGACTTCTAGATAGCTATGATAGATATCTAGATGTCCATGGAGTAACTTACGCAAGTCATATAGAGTGTTCAATCTTTTCATAGATATATCTAAATTGGCAATTTTATAGCGATGTCACCTATTGATATTACAAAGCAATTTGAAAGGTGACAGACCTTTTTGGAATTCGAGTACATTGCTATCATTCACATGACCACATAGATGTGTGTTCGTGGATGAATGAGAGTAATAATCATAAAGTTAGAGAATTGTCATGCAAAATTAATTATGCATCTTAATCAAATGAATTTTTTTGCAGACCATTGACAAAAAAACAAATACATCTATTATCCCATGTGAGACAAAATCACTTAATTTAAAAGAAGAATACTGTGGCATGTTTAGACAGGCAGAATCCTATCCTTGATGAGCCTACTCAATGTCAAGCTGACCACGAATCGCTAAAGGAATCTGACAATGACACAGACATACTGATGCAGGTAAGTTCTGAGACTTGAGAAGAAATAATACAACAGATCACCTTCTGCGAAACATGGTACATCAGTAACATCAGTATTATAGTATTCTCACTCTGAGCATAGATCTCCCTTGAGGTGTGTGAAGTGGAAAGAAAACTATCAACCTTCTCTCTCAATTCAATGACTCTGATTCGAGGTTATAATCGCAGTACCTAATTCTAACAGCTTTTATGCCTGTATTGATATATATGTTCCAAGCTTTCTACTAACAGAGCATTGGTTATTCTTCACCTTAGTTGACTTGGTAAGCATCGACTTCCGTTCCGTTTTGTAGATTGCGAAATTTATTCTCTCTCTCAGTTAAGTGACTTTGATCTGAGATTAGGATACGATTGTTGGGAATTAGAATACGATAGCACTTGTAGTACCTATGCTAAATGTTGTTATATGAGATGATGTCGCATCGCTATAGATGGCTATTGCTATCTAATTTTGCTTTTATCATTTCCAGGAAAGTGACTCTGAAGACCCCTTTTCAAATATGTATGAACCTTTTCGACTTGAAGCTGACCCTGATGATTTCTTTGCTTTTGAAGCAGACGAAAATGGTCCTGATTATATTCCGGAAACTGACGTAGAGGTAGGTTTTGTTAAATATATAATATTCACAACTTTACTATGGGCCTAATAAAGAAAGAGTGCAAAAAATTGCCAATAATTAGAAAGAAAAACAATACAAAGTTGGGATGAGCGCGACCGGTTCCGTCTTCTCTTTGGATATCTCTAGGGATTTGTTACATCTATTCAAACGTCTTCTGAGTACATGCCTAAGTCGTAGACACATATTATATCTTTTGCTACATAGACATGTAAAAGACATGACATCGATAAAATTGGAGTCTGTCGTCAATTTGACCTATTTTCAGTGCGCTTCCAATTCTTTTGATTATTCACAAATTGATTTTCATCGAAGTTTTCTCTCCAGTTATTGCAAATACAAAATTTTGTTTGAAGAAAAATGTTTGAGTTATTGTACATGTAATATTGTTTGTTCAATTAACACCAGCTCTTATTTCTATAGTTGGTGTTGCAAGAATTTCTCTTATTTGGATTTCATTTGATAGGCGAGTGGCTGACAATTTTTGATTTATTCAATATTAGATTAAAGGTTCGTTTACAAATTCCGATTAGTTGACAAAAAATGTCTTAATCTATATGGCTGATATGAAATTTCACTATTAATTATTTTCTTTTATCATTTCCAGGAAAACGCACCCGATGAACGACCTGAGGGATGTCGTCTGAGATTTGTAACTTATACCCGCAAGCCGATTTCGTTTTGAGACACAATGACGTACTTGGAGAAGTAAGTTGTGAGATTGAAAATGAGGTGTAAGAATATATACCTGAATACAGATATTGACACCGATCTAACCAAAAAGAATTCAATTATGGAATGAATTATTAATGGAGCCTCAATGAATTACTTACTCTTTCGATTTAATGCTCATGATGTGAAAAAACACGCCCTCTCTAGCAATGTATTCATTTTACACCCTAAGCATCATTCAGCTGCTTTAAATCAAATATAGTAACAATTCAGACATAGATCTACCATCATGATTTTACTATCATAAAAGATGATATGAAAATTACAACCTATTGCAGTAACTTGATCGGCAGACAACAATATCATCTATATGATTACCGAATAATGAATCCTTGGATCTCGTACGATAAATCCAGAGATCTGAAATCTCGCAAATAAAGCCTAATATCGATCCCGGGATACTGAGGTTAAAACCCTTATCTATACCTTTATAAGGTCGAATTATTTCAAATGGGAATTAAGGAGTTTCATTATAGTATGGGCATTTCTTTATATTAATATTGGTAAGCTATTAATCAAGCTATCAAACTCTTTCTTAGCCTTTCGAGTTTTGCAGTGTGGATACAATACGTTCATATCCCGAGTATGTTGGCTTCCTGCTGTTTGCGTAACTTTCATTAATCTTTTCAGATAGGTGATTGTCCAAGCTGCTCTGAAGACTCGAGCGAAGATGAGGCGCCTTGTCGAAATGTCAATGGGAGAATTTTTGTTTCGGGAACTAACAACATCCCCAAACAACGATTTGACAAACACGATGTGTGCATATATTGTCAGAAGCACGTTTTGAGTACTAGTTTGAGGGACCATTTAACTAGAAGGCATCATTCAGAAAATTTTGTTCAAGAGCTAATGCAGTTGTCAACGGGGGACAGAAGGAAAAGAAATTTATTGCAGTTAATCAGAAACAAGGGAAATTTTGAATATAATAAGAAAATACTTCAAGTTGGTGGAACATTGATTGTCTCACAGCGACCGACAGGATCGAGAGAAATCACGCATGATATTGACATGTATGTTGCATGTACACATTGTTATGGTTTCTATTATGGGCGAGAAATAAACCGACACAGATGCCCTGCACTAGAGACTACCCATGATGTGCGTAAACTACGACCTTCGCATATTTTGGCAGAAACGTCAACTGATGTCGACTTAGTCACATTCTTCAATCGCATGCATTCTGATAATATAACGAAAACTGCTGCCAGTGATGATAACATCAAGGATTTCATTGTTCAACAACTTGACGAGACAGGTGTAAAATCGTTCAATACAATCGCAAACAAGATTAGACTATTATCAGAATTCATAATTGAAGCTCGCAAAATTACTGGTAATGACTTAACCCTAGCAGATTTGATGAATTCTGAAAACATGGACATTGTCAAGGATGCAGTAAAAAGTATGTTCAAATACAATGTTTCTAGCAAAGGGAAAGATTTGAAAGTTACCATGGACCGTCCATCTAGTGCCATCAGGCTGAAACAAGTTCTAGACAAGGTTATAATACTGCTTCATGTGACGGCGCTCAAAACAGGCAACTGGGACTCCTGTAAGAAATTTGAATACCTACCGCTGTTGTTAGATCATTATCTAAACCCAATTCGCATAAATGCTCGAAAGAACATGAAGTGTACTTCATCCGGATTACCACAACCTTTACCTGCAAGTGAAACCATTACGAAACTAGTAAAATATCTCGACCAACAATTGGCAACATTATCGAAAACCGACAAAAATCGACGCAAATTATCAGAAACGGTGCTATCAAGAATCCTAATCTTCAACAAACGCAGATCAGGAGAAGTAGCAAAAATATCGATCAAACAGTGGAACTCCAGAAATATGTGGAAAAAGGATATTTTGAAAGATGCGCAGAGTTTGGATGCGATGGAGGAGATCGTGGTAAAAAATTATGATTTACTCTATGTACACGGAAAAGGTAACCGTTATGTCCCGGTGATTGTTCCTCCTGTTGTCACTGACGCAATGAAATGGCTAGCTGAAACATCGAATAATCAGTACATCTTTTGCAATCAAGTAGATGGTCACATCCGTGGTCACGACGCCCTCCGAAATGCAGTAAAGGAAGCTGGCATCCAAAGTCAGGATGTCACCTCTACAAAATTCAGAAAGTTATCGGCAACCACACTTCAGGTGAGTCGCATGATCAGCTTGTCCATATCACAACTAGCAAATTTAGTCTTATATTCTATCATATGCTGAATCCATGACCATACTGCTGTTTGAAAAGATATAGACCATACTGCTAATTCTCCTTAATACATGTAGATAGCCTACTTGATAATAGTGGGTAAAATATGCTGAATGTTCTCCTGTCTTGTAAAATAACAGTTTTACAATATTTGTAATAATTAGATTTGAAAGATCAGAATACAGAATATAATATTTTACAAGAAAAACCTTGTCTTGATTATCTTGTCTACTACAATGAACATGGGATGCTTTCTCGACAAAATTGAGTTTCTGGATGCCATACCGGTATCGTTTTGATATGCATTCCGGATTGCCACTCTGTTGCCTCTATTTTTCAGTTTCTAGTTTAATTCGTAATGTATCATTCATCATGTATCTATAGGTATTTTATCACTTACTGTTGGCCTACCCTTAACCCATCATGTGTGGTGAATGGTGATGTCTATGATTTGCCGGATATATAGTTGTAATTTTCCACCGAATGTTTGATTTCTATATTATACACATTTCTCCATTCGAGAACTCTCTACTAGTATAGAAAAAGTGTTCACCAAGAATCTAGCAAAAAGGTAAAAGAATACTTTTACCCGTAGATTACCATATCAATTTATGTTAATGGTACAATGAGAAGATAATCAATTCTCAAAAGCGTTCCTGTGATTGTTCTGTTATGTCATGTTGATAAGATAAGAGTATTATGGTTTGATTGCTCAGACTATGAAACAGAGTTAAATGCTGGGCGGGTTGGCCCTCAGACCATGGGATGTCCCGCGGGTCGGTATTGTTCCTGAGCCCGGGACCTCGCCGGTCGACGTTTTTAATGCTACAAATAATAAGAATGCTGATTTTTTATCATTCACAGTAATCTACAAAATACCAATAGTGAAGAAGATAATTATAGTGACCGCATAGTGATGCAATTCGCAGTGACTCATGTTTGTGACATGATGATGTACTTTTAATTATTTTTCTCCGTTGCTTTGTTGCAGCCTTAAATGATCAATGACTCATTTTATATGTGACCCACTGTGTTTTATCTCTGACGTTGTTCATTAAGTTAAATTATACATTTTTACTTTTGTAGACTGACTTAGTGTAATCATGTTTATTTTTTCATACAATTCATAATTTATATAGCTAGTATGCACTAGGCTAGTTTTTACGACAGTCCCATTAGTAGACTTGTTGCCTTAAGAAAGACTGCGACAACGAGAGTTTCCATCGCTATCATTTTCATCATTATTGATTATTTAGTATGTTTAATCAAACATAAAAATGTAAATCCTTTAACCCATTAGCCGGCACTGTCATATTTATAGGACACCTATTTGCTAACCTGGAAAGTGCACATGTCCACAAAACAAACATTTCATACTATTAAATGGCATGTACGCACATTAAACGTCACGTGCAAAATTACTCATATTTGCGGACTGGATATTAAATATGAGGGCTTTTACAAGCCGCAACAAAATGACGTAAGACGTGGGCCGAGCTGTGATGGACACCGAACTACTATACTGCGGACTGGACCGTGAAATCTCAGCCCGCATCCAACTCTGCTGTAATATAGCCATCCTGCTTTCTGAAGAAGTGTTCTCTATTATAGAGTCAATTTGTTTACACGCTATCCGGCCTGTTACAACCCTTCACAGTTTGAATTTTGAGATCAAAAATCCATTCTTGATGATGGATGCTGTCAAGGACACTTGGACTTGTTCACAAAATATGATACCTACAGCATAGGCCAAGTTGATAACTTTGCCTCGATTGAGATAGTTTTCATGTGTCATTTGCCTCAATGCGGTCTTACCCAATGCTTGTTTGGGATATAGGCTACTATCAATACTTGTTAGAGTAGGATGTGTACAATAACTTCCATTTAAACATTTAGCATCTCGACTCTCTATGTTTTATTTATTGTTCTTTGATCAGTGATAGTATACAAATTTTTCAGTTGAAGAACTTCTCCGAGGCAGAATTCAGAATCCTCTGCGAGCACTATGGTCATACTATACCTGTCCATAAAAGGTGGTATAGGCTCAGGGATAGCACAACCGAACTCGTGAAAGTATCTCAAATGTTAATTGAATCAGAAAATAGAGATTTCGGAGAAGCGGTGAACAAAACAGAATCAAGAATACATGATTCTGAGCTTGATATCCATCAAAGTGGAATAATCACGAATAATGAAGAGGAAGTGATCGATGATTCTGCAGCACAAGTAACCATAAGTAAAAGCGGTTCATCAAATTCGCGTGAATCTTCGTCTGAGAGAGCTGGTTGCAAATTCGTGAAAAAATCGGCAAAAAGAAATAACAGTACATGTAAGTTTCACTTGAAGATATATTTTCCATACGTATTGGGACAGTAATTCAAAAGTCAGGAAATTGTGACGTTCATTGTAAGTCTTTGTTTGATCCAACTAAGTTTTGATCCCTGGTCTACCGGCTTCCTCAAAGCCATTGCGTCGAGATGATAGGGTTATTATAACGTTATAATAGGAAGTCGAACAAAAATTATTTCATAAGTTTAAAATCAGATTCCACAAATGACGGTGCATTTATTCAGAAATTCTGTGAGCGTAGTCTAGATATAGCATATCCCTGTAAAACTTGCTATATTTCTTTACCATGTTTTATTAGATCAAAGTGTGAAAATTAGGGATTGTTAAATGATATGTTTAATTTATCATGTTTTTACATTTATTACAGGCAATCGTTGGAGAGAAGAACAAACCGCATATCTTCGAACTCGGTGCGCTCAATGGATCAATACCAAAAAGGCCATGAATAAATCCGAGGCTGAGATGATAAAAGATCAAATGCCAATCCTTTTCGAAGAAAGAACTTGGAAAGATATAAAGAATAAAGTACGTACTACCTAATTTGTATGATATAGTCTTATGAACAAAAGTGAAACCTTCCCAGCATTTTCAAATAATTGAGCCCGCCCTATATGAGATCTGATTTTATGATCTATATTTGCTTGGGTAATGCTTTCAGATAGCAGAAAAATAGACCAAATTGTGCATCATCATGCATCGTACATGCATTAAGCTCACATAATTCTCGTCAAAGAAACTCTTATCCAATGTTATCTGTCGGAATTTACGTCATGTATTGCATTAGTTATGCACGTAGGTAACGTTTCATGTTTATCTGTATGAATTAATGTTTTCTCATTTCAGGTGAGAAACGAGACTATCACTTTTTGGATGAATAGGTGTCAGTGATACTGGAGATAGTGGAATAAACCTGGAGACTGAACCTTGGAATGATTTTGGTGACTGAAGACATAATGGAGTAAACACGGGAGATTTCTTGTTTTTATACTCTGGAGATTTTCATCAATACAAATCATCTGTATTTCATTCGATGCAGGCTTTTCATCAATTAATCATATATGATTGTACGCGGTCTACTGATGATAATGTTTATATTTTATTCATACTTTCATAGAGTATATCGATGAGGCCGATAAAACTGAAATAAATCTTGAAACAAAGCTTGGGATTTTCATCACCACATCCAAAAACTGCAGGTTCCTATGTAGGCCCCAATTAATGGATTTTGCACAATAAACGTAGAGAATCAGATAAGGACTCAATGTTCACCCGAATTTCGAGTGATTTCATAACACGAAATGACATCTTAATTGCTCGATGACAAAATGTGAATTCGTTGAATATCACAATTCATTGATGATCACAAATTTTTATGGCTAAACTGCCACTTAATTCTCTTTGGTTTCTTAGTAGATGTATGTCCACTCATAATCTTCACCTGAAACTCGACGCATCTACGGTCATTTAGTCTAGAGCCAGCTGTAGTTTTGTAACATCAAATATGCTGACAAAACATCATTTAGACCTGACTTATTCAACTTACTGTAATCAAGAGCTTATTGTAAAACGGCAATTAACCGTAGCGTCGTAAAGAGATATGTTCATTATGTACGATCATCATGAATATTTTTAACTAGCAAAGTATTCATAAATTATGTTATTCAGCAACAGCCATAGGCTTCCAAGCAATCTTCAATTTCATTCATTTCAGGCACTCGATTATTTACGCAATGCGTAGGTGTAGCTCACACTAGCGCAGATAATCTAACTGGAACTGGACCTAAAATGTTCGCCAATTTTAGAAAAAATCAAATTATTCAACTTGTAACTAAAATGATAAATTACCATATTGTCTAAATTTCAGTAACCGCATAAATTATCTTAGTTTTTTGGAGGAGTTACTGAGGAGAGCTTGCAATTCACCTATACAACCCCAAAATCCAACATGAAGACCTACATGTATATATGTCATATAGCCTAACTTTGAGCATTCGGTCTATCTACAATGTATAGATTAAACTGTACGACCATTCTAAATAAATTTGTTACAAGCGCAAATATTTCGTCTATTGTTTAGAAATATGAAATACATTCAGAAAGGAAGTTTTTTGAAGCAAAAGCAATGAATTAATGTGATATTTTCCTCAGTGCGGACATCTATGCACAGTATGTGAAAAAATCCATTTATTCTAACAGACATATTCCGTCATAATTTCGCGAAAGAATTTCTGAGCTGTACAGTAGGACGGTTTTTTATTGGTAATGGTGACTGAGTGTAAACGTAAATTTACAAAAGTAACTTTATCTAGCTCAATAACAGCGCACAAAAATTCCAAGCATAGATTTTCTTATCTCAGAAACGTAGCAAGTGTGAACTTTTTCAAATACGCGCCATCATAGCAGCATAGACGTACGGATATTGAAAATGTATATAATATCTAAAATGCAGTGTGTAAATGTGAATTTGATTGATATAACTTGATAAAAAATGCGGTATGATACTCTTCGGTATTTATTTAGCTGAAACATCTTAATTATACCATTACTGCTTTGGAGCATAAATCTCCTGTTTTAGGAAAATTGAGCATCAACGTACGCTTCATACGTCCCTATGTGTGTGTGTGTAGGGTTCTCTACATTGTAACATGACACCAGTCTCCCATGTGTGACGTCACCATCATCTTACGATCGTCTCACAAACTATGACATCATTTATCAGTCAAAATGTGACTTCGAGTAGATTATGATGAAACTCTATGTGCATATAACAAAGTTGTCAATAATGAGTGAAAGTTGACACGAGACGATCTGGTCTTCTCATTTCCTATCAGAAAAGACATGGTTCTCTTAGGTTATATTTCAATGACACTGTGCAAAGAAAGTGTCACGTATGTTACTTTTCAATTCATAAGTAGCTGCTTTATACTCAGAATAAAGAAATATAGGGGTCGACAAAAAATTGCGCATTCTGAAACGACTGGTTTGTGAAGATCAACTTTTTCATCAAATATTTTTCCAATGATCAAGACAAATCCATTGTTGATCAATATCTAAATGACGTTTCATGTCAATTCCATTATATAGCACTTCCATAGATATGAAACTTGGGATATATTATTTGAAATGTTTGAACTATTTGAAATAGTATGATTTGCTGCTGTTATTGAGTGAATGTCTTTTTTAGTTTTTGGTTGTTTCTATGAAGATGGTGACTACTCCATCGTTCTGAATATGATACAAGGGCTTTTTGGTGCATCAGTTGGTTGCTTTTCTGTATTCATTGTCTGAATATGGAATTCAAGTTGTCAAAATTAGAAGAATCCAAGATCTCATAAAAGAATTCGTCGATGAATGCTACGTGAAACGGTAACACAAAAGGACGGTTTCTGTAAGCTCCGGTGAATTTGTTGCTACAGGCAATGAAGGAATGATTTGTCAATCAAATACATGTGCCTCTGGGCCAAAGTGAGTGTATAAGTGAAGTATGGAATCAATGGTTGATTTGTGGCGACAGCTATGACATTACTTTTTCGCCAGCTCTGATAAGCAGTTTTATTTGATATCGCAATTGACAACAGAATAGTATTGAAATATTGAATGGAAGGGACCGAATAGCCATGTCAAAACTATGAAGTAGTGAAAAATTACATAGTTATCCGTAGACATCTGGAAGACAAGAACATGAGATGAAGATCCATTTCTATGGTTAAAATGCTAGATTTGATTTGGCATAGAAATTAAATTGATTATTGAGGTACTTAATAGAAGACTGCAAACCACTCTATACGATTTAAGGGGGGACTTATGATTGCATTCATGTGCTGTATATAAACGTGTTTACAAACTTTTGATGGACCTTACCTACATGATATACTATTTTAGTCCTATTTTTTCATCTGATTATGGAAGCATCCTATGTGAAATTTGATAATTTTTTTGACATCCTAGCATCTCATTTTCTTCTTACATCAGAGTATTCCCTTGTATTTCCTTCTATGATCAATAGCAGTATTTGATGATCCGTGTTGAGATAACAACTTATGATGAAATAATCAAATTCTGAAATGTTGTCACTAAATTATTGATGTGTCACGTAAATGACTGTTTTTGTTAGTGATGAAAATAATGAAAAATGATGAATGACGCTCCAGCCTTAAGCTGCAGATACTTTGTATTAATTGCATTCGAATATATTGAGCAATTAATACAATAGTTCCTCGGCTTTCGGCAAATCACTGAAAAGTAAAATCATATTCACAACAGAAAAAGGAAAGCACCACGAAACATTCAGATGCAGATGAAAACATTTGGGACGCAGATTTGATTTCATCGGTTGGAACATCATAGGCTGCATCAATTCATAAAAGGCCTTCAACCGAAATTTGTATTATAAAGCTATATAGAATAAACCACAAAACGTTTCACTTTTGGTTTGATCACTTGTGCCAATTAAATTTCGAGTGTTGTTCATTCAAGCTTATGTCTAGACGTTGCTAATAATTATCAATTAATTCCACCGTACATGTTCATCTGACATCGGTATTAAGCATTTCAAAGTGCAGTATAGACTACTGAATACTGATTGCCTCATACTGCTTCACGATGTTGACAAAAATGCACATATATAAGGCTGATCAAAAGTAATTTCCTAATGAAATATTTTCATTATTCCTACTCCAAGAAAGTAATAAACATGAATAGCATTTTTTCATGACGGAAATTTACTGGGCATTGTCTAGAAATGAAAGGCAGTTGCCATTAGGGAGTTTTACTCAGGAGATCAGACACATCAGCAGTATAATTTATCCAAAGGAGAGCATTATTCGATTATTATTGCATAAATAAATTATTCAATTCAAACTTTCAATTTCTGTGTGTCATGATGGTGAAATTTCTTGGAAATCACGGCCAATTCTTGGCGGTGAGGAAAACGTGAAAGAAGTGGCGAAAATTCGATGATTCAAGTTCATGACAAATTATTTTTAGCAGCAAAATCTCTCAGAATTTTTATTATTTCGCTGTGAATATCCCGCTGTTGCTCCTCTTGCTAATGTGTAGGCTATCTTTATTTTAACAAGCTATATTTCACCTAAAGGCCTACTAATAATTGCTTCAGCATGACCTCGAAAATTTTAAAATTTTGGGTGCGAGCAGGTGAGCCCAGCGCACTTCCATAAAAAATCATTGTTTTTATGTAGCAAATATTATAAAATAAATGTAGCGTGTTGTTTTGGACATTTTCAATTCATCATAAATATAAATTTCGGTTGAAGAAACAGCTTTTCTAAATTGATCAAAATTTGATTATCAAGCTTCTGTTAAAGGCTTAAATAAAAATAATGCAACAAAGGTGTCAGACTCATCATAAAAGGTACGGTATTCGATTCATCTGACGGCCGAACAAATTGTAATGTAATCAACTAGATCTGCAAGTCTGCCATTTTTTTGTGTATTCTGAAATTGCAAGTTGTATATATACGCTTACGCTAATAATCACTACGATACACCTGCATAGGCATATGTATAGACATGCATTAACAATCACTGTGACATAAGTCAGTGGTGGTCAATGCGTGACCCGCGGCCATTGAATAATAAGCTGCGCATGAAGGAATCCAAACGCATGATTTTGACAGGCCAACATTTTTTTCAAAGTATCTTGCTGAATTTCATTTTTATACTATTACACTAATGTATTTTGTACTCGATTGGCATTAGGACGCGACTACCGTTTATGGAGCTCGTCCACGTTTTTTGAAAGCCGTCATGCTTGGGTGACATGCATGTATTACACGTAGGTATATATAGCATGATTAATTGCAGCACAATCAATTCTGTCTTGCACGGCTTTCAAGCGGATAATTGCACTCTACTTACAAACACATGTTTTTCGATGAAACAAGGTAATATCAGTCATATCACAAAAAAGTCAAATGGGCAAATATTAAATAGCACAAAAGAAAAGCTTCCATTATTTGTTATAGGCCTATTCGTTCCTCAATACTCACTTGAATTGTAGAAAGTCATTCATGATTCCTTAATATCAAACAAATCAGTTGCGTGCAGCACTGCTGTATACATTTACATGTAAAATTTTGTTATGTACATGTAAGACGACAACTGTATAGACAGGGATACGGTGAAGCAGCCGGAATAAATGAAATTTAAACCTACTTGCTACCTTTTGAAATTGGTGGCACGCTGGCATTTTCGCGGGCCACTCCTTGTGGCTACCACAACTTGGTTGCCCACCACTGACATAAGTCATCATGTCATAGTGGCCATCAATGAGCAAATAAACAGATTTTTCACCGACAATGTCTGATTCGCCCTAGTTTACCGTATGTCAAAAATGCTTCATCCGAATTACTAAGCAAAGGAATCAATGCCCGCTTGAACATTTTGAATATGCCTACTCCTAGAGATTAAACAAGTGCATCAATTTGTACCTTCTGATATGCCTACCACTGTTCTCAAACATGTTGATTTCACATAAAAAACTACAATTACTGATGAATGTTGATCATCTGGAAATCGCGGACGAGCAGCGTCTACAAATTGCCAAGAAGACAGATTCAGTATATCATTACATGTATATGATTAAAACTATATAATTTCCTATACATTTGATGCTATGAAACTTTGGTAACGTGTTCAGTAGATAACTACTTCTAAGAAGCAATTGCTTAATTCTAACGATTAATGAATAAATAAATTATGCGGAATATTTGAAGTGATCATGCAAAAATATAACCGTTCAGCAAATACAGTTACCATTTCGACGAATTGTTGCGTCTGAAAACCTCACTGTATAGTTATGGTTGCCGGTACCCAATTTTTCGTGGGAATAACTTAGCCGGAAATTATTGCACCTTATACACCTCTTGTCTTTACACATAGGTTCATTATATGCCAAGAATTTGACCGACTTACTGATCCAGTTGATTGTGTCAAACTTTTTTACAAGATCGACCATTAGATAGGGTGTTTGTCAACCTTGAGCATCATCATGAACGAGGTTGTGTGGACTATGTAGTTAACCATCAGTGAGCTGCCACTTAAAAATTATATATACTTTTACTAAATGAAATGTATAACCGTGGATGGGTGATATCAACTGCATCATGTAGTGACTATACTCGTGTTGCAAAAATTTGAGTTGAATCAATAAACTATCATCAACATCAACTTACCAGACGCCATTTCACGTGATCATAATGATTCACTGAACAGCAAAATTTAGAACATCGTGCACCTTGTGAACAGTCATACAGTTGTGACCAAAGTGTTTAAATATGTTAAGTGTGCAATCAACTCATTACTCTAATGTATTTTTTGGCGACATGCCCGCCATCTTTTTTCGCTAAGAAGATTTTCAGAAATTCATATTTACCAATTCAAAAAAGTCACTATAGCTAAAATTTTTGGCAAAAGCCAATTTTCCAATTGATTCCTACACTAAATTCATCAAGCTTTTCATATTTCATCCCAACGTTGCTGATGGACGTGTCATTTCTGATTGGTGTGGCTTTACAGCTGAAACAGTGGAGAAATTGCTTCATTTGGTTAGTAGATATTGTTTATCTACATATTTCAGATGCATCTAATACAAATATTTCCTGGAATGAGAAGAAAGGAATCATTACTTGCTGTTTTAGTAACATTTTTTGCCTATGCTGGATATGTCACGTTTCACATCCCATTGAAGGTCAACTCTGCGTGGTTGAAGCACGTGACCCCCGTGTGGGTCCTAAAACAACACAGCATGCTCTTTTTTTAGCGATGTCTTAAGTCACTGTGCCCAGAGTACACCAGCTGTTGGAAATTCCACCGTCATCATGAGAATTGAACGAGATGCTCCCACAAAAATAACTCGACGTTTACACTGTTGTGACGTTATACCGAATTGTTGTCTGACAATTGATCATGTATCAACTTGTGAAATTTGATGATGGATCCGTTGAAATTATCCATGACTCGTGGATTGAGTTTAAGGAGGATAAAATGATTGTCACAGCATTTCCACCTAAGAAGGAATATGCACAAATTCGACTATATCTTCGAAAAGAACAATCGCCACACTCGACTTGGTCTTCATTTTCTGCTGAAATTTTATTAGAAAGTGGTGAGTGTATGCTTATTTTCTTAATGAATGTCAATTTGACTTTGAAATTGTCTAAATACATTCCCCGTCTGCAAATATTTGTAATTTCGTCTATATCTAATTAACTATTGTGTAACTTAGTACTATTTCATTTATACATGCTGCAATATTGTGCCTAGTTCGTAAAAGTCAAATTTTGCTCACACATTCAAAAATTTGCATATTCAAAAACGCCGATCGAATTGCTTGGAATTTCGACCAAGGTATACTAATACTGGGGTCTTAGTTCTATACATATATGTGCTATGCTTGTGTAAACTGGTCGTCCAAGTTAATCGTATCCGAATTTATAATTAAATCGGATATTTCGTTCCTCTGAACGGTGAACTTCGTGTATTTTTATAGTCCAAGCATTAAGATTTAAATCCTTCATGTGAAAGCGGTTACTTAATCACAAGGCAATGGATTTCTAAGTAGTCATTCTATCACCGAACCTGTTGTAGCAAAAAAGGCTATAATTTTAGAGGTATATATAGACACCAGAATAAATTTTTGTGCACTGTGCCTTTAACAAGTTGTCATTGCCATGTGTTAGCCATTACTGTACGAGAGCTGTTCATACGTTTTGGAGACATAAAGCTGAAGAGTGACAGCAATGCAATAAGTCAGGTGTGACCTAATGAATGTCTATGACTATCTAAATGAGTTTGGTTAATTTACATTCTAGTTGCTGCAATGATCTGTGCAAATGTAGTTAAACCTAATTTGTCAACTGCGTTGAATTCGGTTTCGGCAGTTCATCAGGACAACTCTCCGACTCACCGGCACAGGTTACGAAACAGTTAAGGAAAATGGAAATCGCAGAAGTAGGGCATCCACCCTGTTCACATGACCTTGTGCTCTGCGATTCTTCTTGCTTCCGATAGTGAAGAAGATGTTCTCGGAGTGCCGAAGCCGCTGTGGAAGAATTCATTGAGGTCATCTATAAATCCCGTTACAGATTTGTGAGAATGCTTCTAAGATTGGTTCATGCGTATACAACTTTGCGTAGAATCTTCCGAAGAATATTTTGAGAAATTCTATGTTTATAAATAATTTAGTATTACCATTACATCTCAAAACTTCTTTGATTTCAGATTCCTACGACAAAATCACTAAACAATGTGTGAAATATCTTGATGTGGGATCCCTGTCGGTGTCGGAAGCGGACGAAGGCCGTAAAAGACGAATCCGTCCTACAAAGCGATTTGGTTTAGACAGCGTTGACACAGAATCGGAAGTCGAGAGTGATTCACAGCCGAAGAGAAAACGAAAGCATCTACTGAAAAGGCAAAATGCGATTAAGCTGGTTGAGATCGTTCCGCCTCATGATCACGATTTTCCATCATCAACACCTCCCAGTTCATCTACAGCCATTCAGTTCCTATCGGATATCTGGTTACCAGACAATGAGATCCATACCCTAGTAGCCCAGCCATGGACACAGAATCCATGATCGATGATTCCAATAAATCCATGGAAAATTCAAAATTGAAAATCATTGTTGTTAAGCATGTTTAATGATTGGAAAGCTTATATGCATTGTCAAAATACATCGATTATCATTATTGAACCAAAAATACGCAATTATAATATCTTAAAAACTTGCATTGATGATTCATGCATAAATCCCGGTTGAACATTCATGATAAATTCGCATTGATAAAATAAAGATTATTCAAAATTGAAAATCATTGTTGGTAAGCATGTATAATGATTGGAAAGCTTATATGCATTGTCAAAATACATCGATTATCATTATTGAACCAAAAATACGCAACTATAATATCTTAAAAACTTGCATTGATGATTCATGCATAAATCCCGGTTGAACATTCATGATAAATTCGCATTGATAAAATAAAGATTATTCTTTTCAATTCTTACAGTATTCCCGGGTTGAAAAAACCGAGATAATTTATCTAATATCTGACTGATGGTGACAAATTTTACAAATATTAGATAATTGTTTTATAAAACAATCAAATACTGCATATTTGATATTTTTTAATAATTTTTGATACATCTTTGACTATTATTTGACAAATATTATCATAATCACCTAAATGTTCATATCTGAAACATTTTACAAATATTTATGAATTAATTTGTCGATGTAACAAAAATATTCCTGCATACTTATGTAATTGTTAGCATTAAACAGTGCAGTAAGCGGACTTCTGAAATCATCTGTTTAGCTACATGACAAAAATGTTTACGTCAAATGATTCAAAAGTCACAACTTTTTATCACTAGCCAGCAGCTGGTGTCAAAACGGAACCGAATCTCTAAGACAAACACGTGAACAATGGAATTGAACTTGAACAGTGTAACTTGCACTAGCGAAGTCGATGAACATGCAGTTTGATTTCACAGACAAGCACAATAGCAGCACCCATATTCCCCATACTTCATTAATAATTGCAGGTCTACATTAATATGAGCATTTGTTTCTTCCTTGCATGCCTTCAGTCGAGGACTTCTGTATAATACGATCGAATGACGTCATAACAACATCAATCTTGCCTTACACGTAGGATCATTGCTTTATAGAGTGACTCACGCATAGTGTGCGCGTGTCCTCGCCCGCCGTCTTTGGCGCGCATTGACTTACTTTGCGTTTCTTTTAACAATGCGTGACCTTACTGTCTGGCCATACTGCTGCGCTCGTTTCGATGTGCGCTCCTCACTCGAACAGAAGGGCTGTGAATTGTAAAGCTTTCACTGGATGTGCCAACGACTTTTCATGCTGATTCTTTACATTGGCAAACTATGATTTCGTGAATCTTCTTCGAACTAAAGGAAGTATGGTAGAAGATGTGTGAATCGAATACCTGTGTGACTCAATTTCTGCCGATTCTCTCAAGTTTACGTGCTGGAGGCCTCGTAAAAGAAGGTAAGACGATCACTCATGCTACAAACCAAGTTATTATTCCATGAAGTGTGAGTTAAATTGTATTTTAGCTGTAAGCGTACACCTTCATGGTCTCCTTTTTGAAATAATGTGCTTGAGATTGAATAAAAATTTAACATTTTTTCTAGACCTACTGGTGCTAAAGTTTTTGATTTAAAAACAATGAATATTTTTCTGAAATTCAGTAGGAAAGTTCAAGCGTCGCATCATTTTCAGCGTGATCATTTTTATACTGTGCTTCAATTGAGGGTTCCATTTCTTTTTCTCACTCTGACCCGGGTTTCATTCGGGAATAGATATTGGAGAATGTAACACGGCTGTTTTAGACTGGGTAGGAATTCAAAAACAGCTTATGTTTTACTCCTTGTTCATCTGGTAGATGTAGTGCGTACTAGGTTTACAGCATCAAGGTTTCAGGTAGTATCAGGCAAGGAAACTAAGTAGGCCAATTGATAGAGGGTAACATTACAAATTGGAAATTAGTAAGATTTCTGCAATTTTTTAAGTGTCATGCTAAAATCATGAATTAATGAAATTGAAAAACATGATATTATAATCTACTATAAAATGAACCAACACATGAGGTCTTGAAATGAAACCTTATTTTCTGAACCACTGAATCGAATTTTAATGCGCACATTCTGCGGTCATGACTCAAAATAATTCAGAAAGCAGCGCCACTGTACTCGGTTTATACAGCATGTTTGAGACGAATAGTAGGTGGATACTTGCTTTTTTTAGATGAGGCTGCATGAATCCAAATGGTCCCATCCCCTGATTAAGAAATAGGGCTCAAGATAGCTACATTAGACGGTTGACCAAATGGACCTCATTTGTGATTTAGCTGGTTATAAAAGTAAGTCGTTTAATTTTCATAACGACTGATATGTCAGAGCTTCCGAATGTTTTGTAATCCTGGATATTTTGTGGCAAATGATATTGATCGGCAGTCGCGGGTATAATAGTGAGTCTATTGTGAAGTACTTATGTTGCATTCTTAATATTTTTTTGAATTGTGTTTGCATGCAATACATTATTATAATTATGTCTGCTTCTATTTGTTGAATATCTATTTTATACTTCCTACTTATTGTCAAAGTGAATGTATTTTTCAATCAGTCCTCAGTATGTGGATTGTGCCATGTAAGTCATCATGTAATTTGTGTCACAATATATGAATGACAATCATGTACTACCGGTATCTACTTAGTTTGGGGGAGGAGTGTACAGTCACAGCCACTGGTTGACTGGATTATCATCACCTCGCTAGAATTCAATAATAATCAATAAGTTGATACAGTAATGTGTAATACAATAACTGGAATTCAGTAATATTTTGCTGAAAACACTTTAAACATATTTATCACTCAAAAAATTTAAATTGATAAGATTTCAATACCGCGTTGAACCAGCCCTTGCTCCCAAGACTATGAATTCACTGTCACATATTCAACCAGTATTTAACAGAATTCTGTGGTGACTATTTGGTACCACACATTTTAATTGTCTATTTAATTGCCTTTACTTTGACTACAACCAATTAAGTCTTCTATGAAATCCTCGCAAGACGACTTACAGTCGTTGGCAGCTCAGAACTAATTTATAACGAAGTTATCTAAGGATCACTTATCAAAAGTAGCGGGCACTATAACAGATCTTTGGTCTTCATATGCGTCTCTAAATTAGTTTAGACAACTAAGAAGTATCTCAGTCATAGTGAATTTATTGGTCATTCTTATTTGCAAATGATTGTAGAATTTAAATTTTAAAATTAAATACCATGACTACAGCCTTCAAAAATTGATATTGATAGAGAGCATGCAACTTCGCATAACAGGGATGAAAATCTTTAGCGGATACGCGTTTCCGTCAGTGTCCCTTGAAAGGCTATAATGATTTTTTTTTAATTTTCTATTTAGGGCCCACGGAATTCTAGAGGATTCCGTGAGGGCCCTTCAAAAGTTGATTTTTTGTCAGAGCCCCTCACTGCCCGTTCTCATCCGCGCATATATAGGTAATGTACGTTTATGTAGGCCGACCAATTAATTGCAATAATTTTATCCAAAAAATCAAATGGATTGTCAGCTTAATTTCGTCAATTGAGAAATTAATTAATTGCACCTAATTGTAGCAAATCCCTAGCAATTATTTGAAATTAATTTTTTATTGCCCCTGTTTATCAGTGATGTTTGCGCTCGGTGAAGGTTTCTTTCTTGAAGACCATTATTTATCAGGGTGCAGTCAGAAGTCAGGTAACATCTAAATCTGCTTGTCGTCGGTAAAAGGATAAAGGAATTTTCACGGTATATGCACGCTCTGCGAGCCATGCCGCAGTGAAGGGGTTAAAGTGTGTGAGTGATCCGCTGGAGACCAGCTTGGTGGAATGTCGTCTGATCAATAATCGTAAACCTCGGATGAACAGGCGTCACGAGGCAGTCGCAACACGGCTCCATCTACTGTAGTGCTTCACTTTTATCGTATTAGGCCTTGATAAAGCGTCAGGACGGGAAACGTCGGCCACCTTGTGTCTTTATTTAAGTCATTATAATTTTCGGCGTAACAACAATCGGGAGAGTTTTGTGCCTACACACTCGTAGTGTATATTTTTTGAAAGGATAAAGGAGCTTAGCGGACGATAACTGATTTATTGTCTTGCATATCTTTCATATCACCTGTTTTTTCAAGTGAAATCAAAAAAGCCGTCAAGTTTGGCGGTTCGTCCAAGTAGGCTAAATGCGGATGAAAACGTCTTAGTGAAAATTTGCTGAGCTTGCAGCTGCTGTCCACAGTTGCCCTCCATCCAGTGCTGGTACGGAGCGAGTATTCAGCTTATACGCACCGACACACACAAAACTGAGAAACCGTCTTTCACACCCCGTGTTGTGAAGATTGTAACAGTTCACTTAGCTCTTTAGATGATGACATTGACTTGATTGTGAACGAGTGAAGGATTGTTGTAATGATTGGGGCCGTCTTGTTGGCATCTTGTTCAAAAGCCTACTCATTGCTTTTATAGGCCCATATTAAGTAAGAAGATGATGCAAATTTGTGTAGAGATGTAATTAAGGAGTTGTTATGTTTAGACTTTTTGCACTAGTAGATTTATTTTTTTAATTGTTTTCTGATTTTCGTTAAATACACACGTATGTTTTACAGTTTTCAACAGATATCCTGATATTATTTACATGTAGGCCTAGTTCTTCTTTTTATATTTGTGCCTTCTTTCTGTACCAGATGAGAATATCTGTCAATTTCAGACTGATCAAACCAAAATATATTTGCGTAGCGAGTACATGTGCATGTATTCCAAATTCATGGCATTATCAAAACTTGACATGACTAGACTACCGTATGTCATTGACCTTGAACAGTCCGGTTAACTGAGCAATGCTAACTAATTCAAATATGCCATATCAAAAGGTCGGTTGATAATTTCGTTATATATAGAACTATCTAAATCTGTATATAATTGCACGTAATATTAAATGGCAGATCTATAGCAGTGGTCGGCCATCTGCGAAAATGTTTAAAAAAATGAACTCGCTGGGAAAAAAATTGACTTGGTCCTGCGAAAAATTGAACCTTGTAATTCTTACATTTAAATGAACCTATGTTGTCTTATAGAATAAACACTGGTCTACAGGATGGAAAAGGCAAACTAATAACAACTAATTAGCATGTTATTCATTACGTTATCATTTAGTTAAAGCTTCATATTATTCACAGCGTCTTACATCTTGTAACAGATTCAGTAAAATAAAAGAATTGCAGCAGTAGTTCCGAGCATCTACTGAGTTACTGTGGATGTTGTAGCCGCATACGAAGCTGTCAAAGCCATGTTTAAGAAGTTGCCGATAGTTCTATAGAAGAATGATAACCGACTTGATTTCAAATAATTTTTCAATTGATGTATAGACAAAACAAATAAAATTCAAATTAATATGAGTATTGTTGTCGGATATATGCATTGAAATTCATTTTGTACACTCGCTCGATGCCTGAAATTCTGAACGCAACTGGAGTCATTTGAAGCGCTCCACACTTCCTATACGATTTACTCATATTTTTGATATTCAGCTAACGATGCAACGGCTCTGATGGATGCAGAAAACACAATGTCTAGCCTTGTGTTATCAGTTGCATTGCCATTAAGTTGTCCAAAGTATCCTCAAACAGCTGGGGGTTTTTAAGATCACCCGAAAAGATCAAATCAAGCGATGAGTGATGTTAAATGAATGTACTCTCATCTTATAAACGGTTCTTACCTTCCATTCAGAAAATTTGAACGTGCATTCTAAAGACGTGGATGCTGCAAAAAATGTACCCCATTTTATACCAGATAGGCAGAAAATTTCATAGCTGACCCTGGAAAATAGACTGTTATGGAATTTTCTCTTAAATGATGCAAAGTCCATAAAAATGAAATGTCCGAATCTCGAGACATCTGTTTTTGATCAACAGTGTGTGAGCGTTGACCTAGCTGCCGACAATCAGTTCTGCCCATAGAAATAAACTGTTTATCTGAAGTTAGCAATTTTATCTTTTTAGTTGTCTGTTTATTGTTGTCAATTTCTATGGTTCTGCCACACGTTGCCATCCACAGACAGTCTTTGTAAAAAGTGTCGTTGGCCAAGCGGCATTCCAAGGCTTGTTTTAAAGAACAAGAGGACAGATCACCATAAAAAAAGTGGAAAACAGTTACAGCAAAAAAAGGAAAATAATTTTGTGACAATAAATTCGATGCTTCAGAGCACTAAGAGATAAAAGATAGAGGCATCGGACAAAAAGAAACACGAGGGAATGGAAAACATTAATATGCTGTAGAACTATCGAGCCGGAGTTGATAATACTGCAGGAAAGCACATTTTGTTCTGCTCGAATTAGATTCATTGGCACACAAGTTTTCGGTCTAAGACATTCGTCTGTTGCAGAAATAATGTGATCATCAGATTAATGCAACTACCAATTATTCCTGCAATTTCCTGCAAACAGATGCAAAAATTTTGTTGCTTGTGCAGTCGCCGCCACTGATCGACTTCAGTTCCTCCAGGTGCCGGGAAATTTGGGGTGGACCTATACCCTCAAGCTCGATGCATTCTGAGACAGAGAGAATTGATGGGAAATATCAGTGCAATATTAATGGAAAACCAAGCAAGACAGCAGCGTGAGGAGCAGGAGGAGTCAATGGAAAGAGAACATCATACTTGATCATACTCAGAGACATCATGCTCAATGTTTTCATGTATATGATTGTTGCATCTTTACAAGTCAAGATTTCCACACCGCTGAATTTCTGCATCATCCACTTTTTCTCTTTCGATCCGTAATTATTACTTGTTTTCTTTTGATGAAAACTTCTGCTTTCTTTCAATTGCTGATTGGTTTATCTCCTTTTGTTGTGACCTTCCTGTCAGCGCCTGTTCTCAACTGGAACGGATCATGTCTTAAATGACATGTACTAACAAGAATTTTTGTTATAAAATTTTTGTTGGTGGTTTAGTTGTAAGGTTAGTGACTTTTGACTATATTTGCTACATGCACATGTATGTACTTTATAGCTGATAAGATGGATTCGGTAACAAAATGCCAGTTTTATAATTTAGGTAGTTAAGTATTAACAAAATGGCTCCTAAGAAACAGTAGATAGCAGTAGTAGCAAGTTTCTGAAATCAGATATTTGCGAAAAATCTTTTGTGAGTCATCACTGACGGAACGTAGTTACTTTCGAAAAATCTGGCTTATTACAAGAAAGCACTTATTTGCGGAGATTGCACAAGACATTTTGAAAAATCAGTTTGTCCCGACAGATATTGGGCGTTGGTCAAGTTTTGATAATAGCGGTGTTTTACTCTTCATAATCATGAAATATGATACTATAATTTGCTGGTATTAGTAGGCCTGCGAAAATTTTGTAGAGCTGCGAAAAAAATGGAAAAATCTCTGGCCCGACCACTGATCTATAGATAAAAGAGAAAAACTTCAGTGCATGTATTTTTTTCATTGGAATTTTTGATTTAATTGTGTTATAGTTGTTCTGTAAATGTAAAACTATTATGTTGATCAGTCTGTACTTAATCCCTTCTTTGTAGATGGTTGTTTTCCCATTACACGGATTGTCTCAATTGCATGGGATGTTTCGGGCTTTTCCTCAGCTCATTTAAAGTGGTCTCGTTATTCCTGGTAAGTTGCAATTATTATGATCATTTAACAGGCATTTTTGTGTGGATTGACGTTGAAGGTGGTCGTTTTCCCGGATACACATGTTCTTCCAATTTCATTGAAAGTCATAATTGGTGCTTCTGAGTTTGGCAGCTCATTCTTTACTTGTATATTAAAGTATGTATTTTAAAAGAGGAATCATTTTCAAAATTTGTGGCTGTTTGAAAATGGGATTAAGTCATTCTCTTTTCTCTGCAGCTCAGAAATTCTAAGTCGTTACATGACTTTCATCATTTAGTGTACGATGTAGATGATATAAAAGGAGTTTATCGAATATTGATAGATATAAAACACGTGATTACATAATTAACTAGAAATAAGAATGGAAATAAATGATCACTTTAAGTAATCGAAAATTGCTCTCAGACCGCGTCAGGGGACGACGAAAATTTGAGAATATATTTTCAACTCAGACAGCATCGGCTATTTTCGATTTTTTAAAACAGTAGGCTGTTTATGCGGAACAATTTCATGATTATTTGAAAATGATATTCTATTCAGCTACAATTTGGTCATCTTAAATCAATAAAGAATCTGTCTAATGATCCGCGCGTGTCCCGAAATTTGAAAGAGACAAGTGTGAATTTTTGGAAAATCTGGTATACAGTTGCTATCATGTATTCATAAAAGGTGACTTAATCAGTAAAAGTCAAACATCAAATGTCAATTTTGAGTAAGCCCCTCCCCCTCCTATTTGACGTCAATTGCAAACAGCCCCTACAATGGTTTTAAAATAACATACTTGTAATTTTTGTTTCGTTGCAGGTGGTTAATGCTCGTGGTGATCTCCACATTTGATGCTTTACTTCCTTTGTCCTCATATTAACTTTCGGTACTCGCTGCTGATCACTGCGTCAATGTGTGCAATTGGATTGATTATCTATGGTTGATCTTTCAATATTTCGTGCGAATTGTATGGGATGAATACTGCGAAATAATCTTTGTGTTTTTGGAATCCATTGAGTTTATGCATGTCATACTTGTGTGTCAGAATCTTCGACATCAAACGTGGTTATCGTTTTATCACTATACATATATGGCCCCTTGAAGTGTCAGTGGCTGTTTATGATGCCAAATTATACCGATGACTTACTGATAATCATTACATCAATCGTGTATATGCATTTTTCAAGTCTTGCAATGTCCTAACGTTATGTCACCATGATTATCGTGAATGCTTCGTGAATTTGTCGTCTATGAATGTATTGCATTTCATTAGACCCAGTATAGCATGGATTATACAGTGAGACTATATCAACTTCATAATACACGCATGTGTCTTAGCGTATCTATCATTTCCGTGTGTTATTCCAGTTCATAGAATCCTAGAGGACAGCTAACAGGTCTCTTAAAGGCGAATTAGATGTAATTTTTCTGTTGGCTACTGAATTTAATTCTGTTTTTAATTAAGTTATAAATTTTGTTAGAGTAAACCCCAGAACTTTGAATTGGCTGCTGCAGCTGTGCCTGGGATAAAAGTATGTAAAACAATTCAATTTTAATTTTTTGAATTGACTCTTTTGAAGGTTTGTTCTGTTTTTCTTTTATGCAACTTAATTTAGCTTTTATTATCCAATTTCAGAAGAATCTCAATGTTTGTAAAGAGAAAGACTAGCGAACAAGTTTGTTATATGAAGTGAACTTTTTTTCGTTATGTTTTGTAGCCTCCATATTTACACTGATTAATTGTTTTTTGTTATAGATAAAATCTATTCATACCATAATGAGCTATGTATTATTTCATTAATATGTGAATTTCAGGTAGTTCTAGCATGCAAATCAGATATGATTTACCATGCAATTGATGAAAACGTAATGGCGCGTCAGGTTGGTGAAATTCATTTTTTGAACCGCATGATCGATCCAGAAATGAATTGAATAGAAATATATGTGAAGAACCCATTTGTGATTACGAGCACCCCAGTCGGCAAGTGCAATGAATCATTGCATATTTCTAACACGAACTGGTCTATTCCACACTCAGTTGGAGAATTCAATTCTGTATCGATCGTGCTGTTTAAAAGCGCACTCCACCTTCCTGGGGACCATGGTCAACTTCATCAAGTGCATCGTAAAATCATGCATGATATTTTTAGCAACATCAAATATCACATTGATAAATCATTGATACTTAATGGATCATGGATAATATTCATGCATGGGAATGCATGAATCATGCATTCTCATGCATGAATCATGCATCCCCATGCATGATTGATTTCTGATACATGCATGAAATCATCCATAAATATCCATGGACGGGCGACTAGGGTAATAATCCTTTTGAAGAACAGCAGAATGTGAAGAGGCTTGGTCATCCCATTCATCTACCATTACCTCCTGCACCTACACAGTCGAAATCGGATACCGAGTCGTATGAGAGTGAAGTCCAAGCGAAACTTACAAATGAAGACACTGATGATCCTAAACTGTCATTTGCCCCTGAGACAGGAGATCAGTCTGTCGATGCGGATGCAAACATAACTCGTTGTCATTGTCCGCACGTTGCACATTGGTCTAAGGAAATTTTCCGTCTTCTAATAAGAATCGAACAGAGACTGAGTGCCAAGAAAGCAGAATCGGTGATGAAAAGTGACGACGAAATGCCTGAAGTCCGTACATATCATGCTTCGTCAGCAGATACCTTAATATCCGTCCTGAAAGATAAAGTGCACTACAAAAACGCGCTGAAGCAAGTGAAACACGAGGTTACCAAAAACAAGAAAAATAGTATTGTGAACGTACTACTTAGATTGGCGCCACCCTCCGTGTGGAAAACTTTCTCAAAAAACGGGCAGAGGGGGAAGTTGTCCGCCATTGAAGCTGGAGTGGATGTCTTTGTTATAGATGCCCTCAATCTGAGCGAGGTAAGCGTTTTTTTTTACTTTGTTGCTGCATACTTTGTATCATGCTAGGAATTAAATTAAGTCAACCATATTTAGAGTAAATATTTCCCCAGAATATTACACCCCTTCTGAAATACATAGGCTTAGTTGACCCAGCAAAATGAATAGTTGACAGTTACTCTTTAGATCAGGGGTTCCCAACCTTTATCGCTCCGAGACCCCCCCCCCATGGCAAATCCGGAAGGCTCCGCGTAAAAATTGAGAGAAGTTAGAAAACACCTTTATATTGAACTGTTATCATATTCAATATTTCACTGCCATCGTTATTGAACATATTCGAGAACACACACTGAATGGTGACTACACCACGGCCTTTAAGCGCGCAACTTGTTTAATCTCTTTTTCTGCGGTCTTGCAGTCAAATAATTTGAATAGCCGGACGGATACAGATACAGTGCGTTCATAAAGTCACTGTGCACCTAATAATTCAATCCCTGCTTAGTATTTCGTTGCTTAAGCAACGTCGAATAGACATCTGTATTCGTGAGCAAGGTGGACATTTTCAACAGTTTTTGTAAGATATAAATATATATTTTGTTATCACGTAGTAATTGATGTTTTTACAAAGGAACTTTACTATTCATAATGCCCTGGCAATCTATTTCTAATTAGAAATAGATTGCCAGGGCATTATGAATAGTAAAGTTCCTTTGTAAAAACATCAATTACTACGTGATAACAAAATATATATTTATATCTTACAAAAACTGTTGAAAATGTCCAACTTGCTCACGAATACAGATGTCTATTCGACGTCTCATATTCTCAAACACTCGGTGAATTTCTTCGAGACTGATAGCGGCAATTTGTTGTCGGATGCTATCTCTTAACTCGTAGATCTTGTGGCTTGCTTCGGTAGACCTTCTGCTTTACCGCTCCCCACAAGTAAAAGTCCAAGACACTCAAGTCCGGGGATCTTGGAGGCCAAATTCCTTTGGAGATTATTCTGGTTTGGAATATTTCACCCAAGCATCGAAGTGAGGAATTGGCGGTATGCGCAGTTGCTCCATCTTGTTGGAAGTAAGCAATTGTTTTTTCATCGTCAGTTAATTCGTTGACGAACGAAGCAATGATTTCATTACAATATCTTTCTGCTGTAACAGTCGGTAAAAAATATTGGTCCAACTATTCGCCTTCTTGACATGGCGCACCATACCCCAACTTTGAGAGAATGTAATGGCTTCTCAACTAATTCGTGCGGGTTTTCGCTAGACCATATTCGGGAGTTCTGGCTACTGACATACCCTGAAAGATGAAACCAAGCTTTATCAGAAAAGAAAGTTTTATCGAGTACATCATTTCCATTCAGATTTTCTTTGAAAAAGAAGCAGTACTGAAGACGCCTATCATGATCGGCATCCTTCAATTCATGCTGGCAAGAGATGCGGTATGGATATAGGCCTATGTTCTTTCTCACAGTAGTATGAGCCGCCCCGAGAGATAGACCCACTTCTTGAGATAAGCGACGCATCGACTTGCTTGGGCTATGAGTTATAGCTTCGGAAATGACATTGAACTTCTGCTCAGTTAAGACTGTTGGTCGACCTGAACGTGTTGCATCGTGCACGGAGCCAGTTTCTCTGAACTTATTGATCAGATTCCTAACAGTGTTTCGATGAGGCAAATCAGTTGTAGGAAATCTCTCTAAAAACTCATTCTTCACATTAGTGTATTCACCATTGGCTCGGAAAACATGTTCGACCAAGAAGATTCTCTCTTGTATTGACAACACCATATCTTGGAAGTGCAATGTCAAGCTCTCGGGTCCTTCGAAGTGACTGATATTCAGCTCGCTGGTCACTATGTTGAATGTCATAAACCAGTCAACTGCGCCTCTTGAAACATGTAAATGGCTCTGTGCAGATGCCAGATATCTATGATTAATTATTGCGAGTGTTTGCTTTGACAAAATGTTGTTCAGAACAGGTGCACAGTGACTTTATGAACGCACTGTATTTTCCAGGAGGCTCTCACGACCCCAATAAAGTGGCCTCGTGATCCCCCGGTTGGAAACCTTTACTCTAGATACCTATTATGAATATTCTTTTGACGTGGCATTTAGAGGTTTATAAATTGAAAGATACAGATTTTCATGATTACGAAAATACTTGCTGTGTTCGATAAGTTTTGATAATATATTTTTCAGTAAAAGCAAAATAAGATTTCCCGAAAAGTAATACCGTTTATTGATAGGTAATTTCTTGAGGCCTGTATCATAGAAGGGGAAATGGTCAAACAGTCTTTGTTTTTGTTTCAAGATTTGAATTTCTCCAGTCAGTTTAATCTTTGAAAAGGAAATCTTCCAGGTCCTCAGAGTCATTAAAGCTGCGCTTGCTTCTCAACCCCTTCCACTTCAAAAGTAGCTAAAAGTCTTCAAGATTGAAATCCGATGATTATGGCGCCTGGCAAACAACCTTCTGACCATTTCAGTTAAAGAATTCTGTACCAAGATATTAAGACTCCCTTGGCCCCTAGAAATGTCTGTGGCACGAAGCGCCGACCTTTTTATACAATTTTATTGCTTATTTTGTATTAAATGACAAGGAATGCTACAATTCTGTGCTCTTCACAACATGACCTTAGGTTCTTATCTTGCCACCAAGCCGTATAAATTTCGAGCACTATAAGATGTCTCTGTGGATGATAGGGAATTTATAGGGCGCATTTTCTCACATTATTGACTCTATGTTGATGTATTATATACAAGGGTCAGACGATTAAGACGTATTCGTACCCATGGCTTTCATGAATTTGACTTATGCACCCTGTTCTTGACACAGTCAGGAAAAATTGACTTGCCAGCTTGCAGATGAACCCCTAGGTCTCAAGCGCAGATGATAAGCCAGTTTTTCGAGGCTGTGTCAATAACAGGGCTCATAAGAATCAATTCCACTTCTTAGAAGTCAGAGGCATAAATTCGTCTGACAATAATTCGAAGTTATCTGCAGAAGTGGTTGATCTTTGTCCACCAGGGTTATACTTTGTGCGGAACATCTGGTCTGAAAATTCATCACATTGCTGGATAGAGGGAGGGTGACAGTCAAAGTTTGCTATTGTCTGTCCACTGTCCAGTACAAATTATTTATGAAATCCCTCTTGGTGCCAATTACTGTGGTATCACGTTTTCGGACTTCACATTTTCTCTATTTTTGAAATCTCAACTAGCGTATTCATATACAGGTCTGTTCATAAGTAACCGTACACTTTCTCTCTGATCTTCTGACATTAGGGACCAGATAAAGTTACAACGGATATATGAGTGTGCCGTCAATTGAACAACAGTGTAAGGGATTGGATTTCCAACATTGTCGTCACGTGTCTCCCAATAAAATTGTCATCATGCGCTACCGTTTAGCAGATAGAGACGATGCCCAGATGTTTGAGCGAACGCACGCGGTATGAGGTACTGTTACTGCATGAAAACAACTATTCTACCTCAAAAATTAGTACGAAGCTGAAGATACGACGAGGAAGTATTTACGATATCATAAAGAAATTTCGGTTCACTGGAGAAGTCTTTGATTTGAAGAGTAGTGGAAGACCAAGAAAGACGACACGTCAACAAGATCATCATCTCGTGCTCAAGGCCATATCTAACCGACAGTCGTCAACCAAACAGCTCCAAAGAATTAGCGCCATTAGCAGTATGAACATCTCAAGAGAGACTGTTCATCGCCGCCTCAAGGAAGCTGGAATTTCGTTTCCTCGTCATGAAGAAAAAAGCGATCTTGATACAGCGACATAAAGAACGAAGGCTCGAATGGGCGCGGAAACATCAAAACTGGTTGATAGAAGACCGGCGAAAGGTCAATTTTATTGATGAGGCTCCTTTCTTTGCGAATCGTACGATTGGTCTACAATTCATTCGACTAAGAAAGGGAGTGGTGTAGTGGTTAGAACACTCGCTTACGACCCTCAGGGTCCTGGGTTCCAGGCTGACCAAGAACATATCAGGCAGTCGTCAAGAAGGGCATCCGGACTGTAAACGACGAAGCACCAACAAAGTCTGACTGATGTCAGCACCGTCCAACCCCGTGAATGGGGAAAATGGACGTAAAACGGTAAAAAAAGGGAGAACGCAGCATCGAGGTTGCAACATCATCACCAGCGCAAAGACGTGTAGCTCGACTGATGGTGTGGGCCTCGGTCAGTGGAGATGGAGTCGGACCTCTTGTGCGTCTCTATGAGACTCTGAACGGTGAGCGCTATGAAACCCTGCTTCGAGAGATGTACGAATCTCATCAATTGAATGTTCAATACCATCTTGCTCAAGACAACGCGTCGCTGACCGGAGTCGTCGGGTTATGACTTTCTAAGACGCCTCCGTCAACACTTTTGACCGGCCACCACTGTCACCGGATCTTTATGTTATTTAAAATGTGTGGTCGCTCGTAGGAGCCCAATTATCCTACAATCCTATCCCAGGCAATACCCAAGACCAGGAAGATCTGCTTTGGCAAAGAATCAACAACATCTGGAGCAACATATTTATTGACTTCATCAGAACTTCCGTTGATTCGATGCCAAAACGCATCAATTAAATATTGATCGGACAAAAATTGTTTTCTTTTCAATTATAAGATACTGTAACTGAACTTTCTTTTCAGTGTTAAGTTAAGAATTTAGAGAGGGTGAATAATTATTGCTCTTGTGATCTAACGTTAACGTTTTTTAAATGGACTCGTATAAGAATTTATATTAGATGTAATAATAAAAGTGATAGTTATGTATGAAATATAAGTGTACGGTTACTTAAGAACAGACCTGTACTACTGTACACGTACTACAAATTACCATTTTTATCATTTATATCTATCTAAAAATCTTAAATTTTTTTCAGCACCACAACATCAACACATTGGAAAAGAAGAACTTGGTGCGTAGACAGTTGGGGGATGTCTTGAAGAGGATGCCACAAATTGAAAAAAGAAAAATTTTTCAAGTAGAAAGAATTATGGAAGGTGGCACCACTCGCACTGCATAGATTACCGATTTATTTAGTGAGTAAATTTACTGAACTAATTTTGACCAGAAACTTGAATATGCCTTTGTTTTTTATGTTTATTTTTGTGTGAGAACGATTTTATACCTCTGCGAAAATATCGCCAACTATTGATTTTTTTATAGATCTCAGATTGTGTTATCCTATACATATTCAGAGGTGCTCGAATTAATAGAGTATTCGTTGACGAACACGGAATATCTCGTTTCACTAAAGCAAATGAGTGCTGTGTTCTTTTCTACTCTATTCTAATATGACTGCTTCAAGTCAAGGATCATTGAAATCAATGCAATATGACAGATATCTTTGCCACGCGTTGATTCAGTATAGTCATTCACGGCCAAGATTGTGACGAGACTTCTTCAAACAGAGCTGAGAATGAAAGTTCTGAAGTGGCCAGGAAACTCTCCTGATCCAATTATATTTGATTCAATCTGTGATCGGTGCAAAAGGAAGCAAAGCAAGGTACTAAACATTGCAAGCTCAATTGTTGCATGTTGTATTTATAAATAGTGAAATATACGACGTACTATAGTTTTTGAAAAAAGTTTAATGAACCATCGCATATTAGGGCAATACAAGCAAAGATATTGAATACAAGAGTAAAAAGTATGGATTGGAAAACTATCACTATTATATCCAAGAAACAAATATTTAATCAAGCTGTTTTATTTTGATTTCAAACGACAACAAAAGCTAGTTTTAAAATAAATATAAGAAAACAAACAAAATTGTTCAAAGTCACACCTATTTTGCGACGTATCATTTGTAAACATTTATCTATGCATATATGAAAACAAAACAATGACAGGGCCAATAAGAAACAAACAGTACATATACATATCTTACAGTGACACTTAAAGTTAGACTCCAAAAAATGATATTGTTCAATGGGTAAAACAGCTCTTCAAATGCTGAAATGGCATCCTCGCCCGGTAGAATATGGGTCTGTAAACATAATGGGTATATTTGGTATAATATCTCTATGAAATGAAGAATTTAAATCATAAATGTAATCATGACATTTTTCCATTGTGTTGTTTGATTTCTATTCACTTGTTTGGCTGAGAATACCCAGCTGGATGTGTCCGTTATCGGGAATTAATTAATTTACTCGAGGAAAGTGTTGTTCCCATCAAGTATAATTGTACTATACATACAGTTCATGAGATGGGATCAATACAATAAATTCAAGTTTTAATATGTATATTTAATTGTAAATAACATGGTAATGAAATTGAATTGTAACTGTAAATAATGTTTTGTCCGATTCCAATGACTGATTTGTGCATACTTAATGGATTTGTGGTGTTTTCGATTTATCTGTGATCAAAATTATTTTGTTTGAAATGTGACGTTTGCAAATAGTTATTCTAACTGATTGAGGGAACTGAGAAGAATGTAAGTTTACCCTGTTATTGAAATGAAATTATATTACCGGGTAATTAAATTGAGTGTACTTCTCCAGAGAATTTATGTGAAAATGAGGTGAAATTTCCTATTAAAGCCTTACATATGTAGCATTTATCGGAATGCCTTAATGCTATACATCGGATAAGTTTGCTGTCATAACGACTCCGATTACGATCTCAATACGATTCCTGTTATGAGCGGTCATCGTCTGTCACTTGTTATGATTTGTTTGTTCAGCTAGGCATGATTATCTTGTGTCTAATCAAGCAATGTGAATTTACTCATGCAGGACTATAATGTATCTTGCTCGGAGGTTTCCACGATAGTACGACGGTTTAATCCTCGATGCCCGTTTATTATTTGTGAATATATTTATAGGGTGACTATATATTTACGGCACAGCCAGTGGTATCTCAGCTTTGTAACAGTCCATTTCTCAGCTGTAGAACTCAAAAGACAATGGAGGATAAGCATAATCAAATGTATGAAGTATTGTCAGTGTGTTTTAACTCTTTGGTTTGTCTTGCTTGGGCGTACATCGCCTCTTAGTGGATGATTACTTAAGAGAAGCCGTGCGAGTTCCGTTGTACTAGCCGGGAGACAAAGGTTGTTACGGTCCGGACGTGAAAATAGTAATAAACAAAGTGCTCCAGGATTTTCGGCAATTTCCGGTGGCAATAATTTTCTGATTATTTTTCATATCAGGGATGAGAATTTTAGGAATTAGCGGATTTGACGGTGATATACATGTATCTTATTAGTGAATCATATGAGAACAAATTAGTGTAGGAGTATTTTATCAATCAATGAATAAAAGATTCAATAATGTTATAAATCATATGAATCAAGCGAATCATTTGAGAACAAATTAGTGTATGATTATTGAGTATGTTATCGCGTCATTTCTTAGTAGTAGGCCTACAGCCATAGAGGGGCCCATTTGGAAGGAAAATTTTGTTGGTTCTGTGTCTTAAGAGAGTGAGGGCAGATACGCATATATTTTCATGACGTTCTATAAATATGTTCCATTTTATAAAGCCTGCAATGTTCCCCCTACATCGATGGATTACTGCACTTTTTCTTAAATATGACATACATTTATATGGAAGGTCATTAAAATGTATGAGTAGAACTGACTGCGTAAGAAGAATTCTTGCAGAATCTGTGGTTCGGCTGACTAGTACTGCAATGCTGTGCTCAAAGAAAGTAGTGTCGCTCACACATTAAATATCCAAAATATTTCAGCATGGCCAAACGCCTTCCAGAAACCGGCACACGTAAATGACAGCTATTATAGGCGATGAATATCCGATAACAATTATCTTAATTCTTACGTTATGAGAAAATATGTAGACTTTCCTATGTAAACAAATGTAGTTTCGCTCACGCTTTGAAATGGTTTTTAGTATTGAAAGTACTGTAGTTGTTTCAGCAATGACTTCTTACACTCATACCTCGCGACCATGCAGTAGGCCTTTATGCCTTTTAAAGAGTAATTTCATGATGTACATGTATGTCTCTATGAAATTTCTTCTTAACCTCATCGGTAGGAATGCTGGTATTGGTTTGTGCAGTGTTCAGTTAGATATCGCGCTTATTTATCAGAGGAACAGTCGTCGCTGACGCTATCACGGAACAGACTAAACGGTCTGTCACAATATAAGTGTTATCTATATTTCTCATTCGTCTCGATGTCATTCCTACTTTCGTCCTTCATTTAATCGATTATCTACTTTTAATGCATCTATGTGTAAGTAATTACCAAGTTATATTGTTAATGTTATTATTATAGTTGCATCTTGGCACAAGAACATTGATATTAAGAATTTCGAAAATATTCTCTGCACATTTTAATTCTCTGAAGGCCCTCATGATAGAAGAAATGGTTCGAAAAATGCTGTGATTTTATACATGTATATATTATGTCAACTGGGTATGACAACATTTAAATCACTTATAGAAGTATCATGATATTATAATAGGCTGCAAGCATAGCCCTATTGTGAATCATTCATTTTAAAATATTTTGATTCGTACGTATGTACAAGAACTTAATTTCAAAATGCCACCTTGCTGTGTTATATGGAGCGACATTGGTTAGATGATCTCGTTTACCCCATCATCTACATTCAATTTTCAGATGAGTGTCAAACGCCGAAGAACAAGGCGAGAACTGAATAGAATTGTTGATAGGATATGCGATTCATCGGATTCTACTCATGAAATAGACGATGTTGATGTCGTAATTAAAGAAGATTCAACACCAGGTAGCAGTTTGACAGCGAATCCTGTTCATTATTGTATTAGCAACGAAGAAAGTTTTGAAGAATTCAGTTCGACTGAAATCAACTGTCAGTTTGACTCATCTTGGAAAACCTCAGAGACCGAAAGTGATACTGACCTTGATTTCAGAAAAGATATGACTAAAGTCTTCAAAGAAATTACTATCACCCAAAATGACCTAACAAGAGTACTGAAAGTACTGAATAAATATCATCCTGAACTGCCCGTTGATGCGCGCACACTCCTCAGTACTAATCAAGATAAAATAGAAACGAGAGCAGTACCTCCCGGAGAATATTATCATTTTGGACTGAAAACAGGTTTAGCGTTCGTTATTGAGCAACTGAAAATAAGTGATACGTTGCGTCTGCAGTTCAACTTTGACGGGTTGCCCATTCACCGCAGTACTACTAAAGGATTATGGCCCATCTTATGTTCTCTATCGGGGCAGTCATCATCTATTTTTATCGTAGGTGTATATTATGGAGATCAGAAGCCCGAGGACCCTAATGATTATTTAACCCTTCTACTGCGCTGCTAAAAAAATCACACATTCTGCGCACATAGAGACAAAATGTCTCGGGTATGTTTATTGGAAAAAATGAGTACATGAAAGGCCATCTTGGCTAGATAAGTGTAAATATAACACGACACATTACCGAGCGGCATGAATGATAAAGGATTACTCCGGTAAGTCGTGTGAAACACAAATAGATCCTTTGTTTGAATGGTCATTGCAAACAAATTTGTGACACATCACACAAAATCCGCGAACTTGATTTCGTTTCTCGCACATATGGCATCGTCCTCTTTCAGGTCGATCTCCACGCGCGGCAGGTACCTCGTCATTTGCCTGGGGAGACTTCACGCCACATAAGTCCATCGCAATTCTCACGGAAGAGTGAAGTTTCACCTCCACGGAACGTCGCCAGATGTGAGGCTTCATGAGGGCTTCTGCCAGATCTTTGAGAAAAAGTCGACGTTTAGCAAGATTTCTCCGGTTCCAATCGGGATTGTTCGTCATCCATACCACAAAACTGTTCCAACATGCCACATTCAACATGTTCGTGAAAAGTTTTGTCGGGTATTTGCGTGTTTGACGATTGCAGCTGTAGGTGTTGGTAGTCATATCTATGGTATCCACAGCACCTTTCTTTGAATTGTAATCCAAGATCAATTTTGGTTTCCGCTCCTCTCCATCGGAAATGATAGCGTCGTGGTGAAGTGAGGAAAGTAAAATAACTGCTTTCCTCTTCTTTGGCACGTAAGAGCACAGTGTAAGCTTTTCAGTGAAGCCAAATGTCGAGGAATGAACTTCTCGCTGAAAGGTTCTTTGGAAACTTGGTGGAATCTCCGGCTTGTCACTGCGCAAAGTTCCCATCAAGGTGAGTCTCTTTTCCAATAAATTGTTCGCAAGAGGTACACTCGTAAAAAAATTGTCGGTCGTTATATTTCGCCCTGACTGATAGATAGGGCGGCATAAGTCCATTACAACTCGGCTAGCTTGGCCAACTTCTGGCAGATTTCCTTCTTTTCCGAGATAAATTTGGGCATTGTAAAAGTAGCAGGTGTCCGAATCCGCCAGAACCCAAATCTTTATGCCGTACCGGTTTGGCTTTGATGGCATATAAACGCGGAAGGGGCAACGGCCGCGAAATCCGACAAGCATTTCATCAATGGTCCCATTCGGACCAAGAGAATAACACATTCTGCATCTGCTGAGGAACATTTCCCATATTTCACGAAATGCACTTAGTTTGTCCCGTTGCCGTCGATCCTCCCGAGTATTTTTGTCGTCAAAACGCAAAAACTTCAAAATAACTTTGAACCTGTTGAGAGACATTGTGGCGCGTAGTTTTGGACGACCATCGTCTTCTGACCAGAGCTCTTCATAGCTTTCGTTTCCAGATTTGTGGATTCCAATATAAATTAGACAACCAATGAAAGCCTTGAATTCTTCGATGTCTAAGTCCCTCCATCTTCTTGCATACCAACTGTCCTCATCAGAATCTTCAATAAACTGATTAGCATGTCTATTCGTGTAATCTATCACCTTGTTGAGCAATTCATCTTGAACGAAAAGCTGGAAAGTTTCTCTAATGGAGTCGACTCGCGTAATTGACGTCGGACCACCCGCTGTGCGAAGCACGTTTTCTCGACGAAAGCGTCCACGTTGACTTGGAGGATCGCGATTCCATAAGAAACCATTCCTTCCTCGAAGACGCCCTTGTCGTGATAAAGCCTCCTCGGCATCGTCTCCATCGTCGTCGCTCTCACTGTCTTCTTCATTACTGGATTCCTCTGTGGCGTGTTCTACCTGATCTTCTTCATCGCTACTCTCATCCATTTCTTCTTCTCTCTCTTCTTGAATCAGATGTTCTACCAGTTGAAATACTGTGGGTGCAGCTTGTCTTCGGGGTCTTGATGATGAAGCCATTGCAACTACAATGCTCGCGCTAGCAACAGAAAATGACACGACGCAAGACACAAGGCTGTGCGCTAAATTGTCGCCTGCGTGAGTTACATTCCTGCAGTGTGATGTGATTGACTGTCCATGTCTTTGTTCAAGCGTGCGCACAGCGAATCAGAGTGCACTTAGCGAATTTTTCTTTTGTCAGCTTGTGACCAACATTTAGAAAGGAAAAGTCACCAAAAATGAAATAATTTGAGAAAGTTTTTAAAAAGTTATGAACAAAATATGAAAACCCGAGACATTTTGTCTCTATGTGCGCAGTAGAAGGGTTAAAGGACATGATTGAAGAATTGCAAGACATCTTGCGAAATGGATTTAACGGTCTAAATGCGATTTTTCAGTGCGGTTCTTGCGATACGCCAGCTAGGCATTTTATACTTAATGTCAAATCACATGCCTCCTATTACGGTTGCGAAAGGTGTTCGCAAATGGGAATTACAATTGATCGAAGAAGGATTTTTCCTGAAGTCAACTTTTGTAAGCGTGATGACTCGACATTTAGATCTCGTGAACACCCAAGTCATCATAAAGGTCCTCCTCTTTTCGAAATAATACCAGAAATCGACATGGTGACTAGTTTTCCATTGGATTATATGCACAGTGTGTGCAAAGGGGTCACATACAAATTATTAGAGGAGTTGAGGTCGGGTGAGCGCGAAAGGTTGTCTGCCCTGCAATTAAATCGTAAGTCGTCATTGCTTCTTTCATTACGGAATGATATAGTAGATGATTTCAGTAGACGTCCACGAAGTTTTAATCATTTGGGCATGTGGAAGGCTACGGAACTGCGCTTGTTCCTCTTGTATCTTGCTCCAGTTGTTTTGCCGAAGTTCTGCAGCGCAGAGTATTTCGAATGTTTCAATTCACTACCGGTAGTGATGCGCATACTTTGTTCTCCTCATAGCCGTGACTACTTTATTTACGCTAGTGACCTATTGAGCCGAGTCGTATCACAAATTCGTGTCATTTTTGGTGAACGTTCTTTAGTGTATAATGTACATTCTCTGTGTCATATCGCAGATGATGTGGAAAAGTTCGGAAAACTTTCTGCGTTTCCTGAAGCGGATTCTTCGGTCTCCGAGATATCCATTGCAGCAACTGGTGAGACGTGGGTCGGAGTTAGACCAATCTCTAGGTCACTGTCATCAGGAATTCAAGTTTGGAATAGAATTGACGAAAGAAATCCATCCCCAGAACTTACCGGCTTTCAATTTTCGCTCTAATGTGAAATTCTTCAGTACCTTGACTTTGAATTCAGGTTCAAGCTTTTGTGTCATTAGGGCCGACTCCCAAAACCAGTATGTATTCTTAAAGGGGGAATCATTCAAACCATTTAAAGTTTTATTCTTTGCTCGGCATGAAGATACTGATAACATTTTTGTAGTTGGATGGATCCTTAGAGTGGTTGGTAATGCTTTCGATAATCCTCTACCTTCTGATAAAGTTGGTATTGCCAAGGTGTCTACATTAACCACTCACTCGCCAGTTGTTGTTACTCTTTCAGACGTAGCTGGCAAGGGGATGTTGCTGAGAGAAAAATATTTTACATCCATTCTACATAGTCAGACATTATTTCGCTCTTAGCAGCAATGTAACAGAAATAGAACCTTAAAAATACTTAACTAACAGCGCACAATGTCTTTTCAGACGTATCACTTAGTCCAATTCATTGATGAATCAGTTGAAGTTGTTTTGGACGATTGGATTGACGGAAGATTACAAGACAATCTCGCAATGGTGGCCTTCCCCCCGAAGCATCAGTATCGTTTACTGCGCCGATATTTGCGTGATCAAAGTCCCTCACAATCAACGTGGATGACGTATAAAGTGAAAATCCTATTTTCTCATAGTAAGTTTATACTATTCATAATAATAATACGCTAATCGAAATTAAAAGCAATATATGAGTACCTGGCGTCTACATCAGCTTGGGGGGAGCGACGTTGGAGGATAATTTTGAAAACCTTTATAACCGTAAATTTTATCGAAAGAAACCTAAAAGCCTAAAAATACGTGTTTGTGAGCTGGGAGGCCTGAAATTATCAGTTTCAACTATACATGTTATTTACGCAGCTAATGGAGACTATCAATCTTTATTGCATTTTTCGAGATCAACATATCTATGCTTGAGGGCATAGTTTTTGATCGAGGAAAATGCAATTAAGATAGATATCTTTGCACTATTGTCTCTGATTTGCGTAGTAACTTCATATTGAACAGATCTAGTAGGCACCATGAGTATGTGATTGTTCATAAAATTTCTAAAATATGAGAGAAGCTAAAACTCGTAAAATCTGAGAGTCCGGCTAAAATTCGAAAAAAGTTCATAATACAGTATCTGCATTATTTCCATAAATCAGAAAAGGACTCAAATTATGTGAAAATTGGTATAAATATTCAAATTATATATATTAAATAATTAAACATAATTGGTGAAATAATGGTGATCTTATATTATCTTTAATATGACTCGTACAACAACGGAAATTTAAAAGAGCTTATATTACATAAAGTTGATGACTACAAGTATGAATGTATCAAATGCAATCAGATTGGTGATTCTAAGGGAGGGATAAATCAAGAATTGTCGCATTCTAAATCTGCTTTAAGTACATACTAAAACAGCCACGGCGTTATCGAAACAAGCACTGTTCCTTCGATAAATCAATGTTATTGTCTAAGTCTGTACTATCATTTCATGAAATTTTAAATTATAGCACATCATTTTGATATTTCTTTCTTTACCCATTCATTTGAAATTTCCAAATAATGATTTTCCCAGAAAACGTATTAAGATATGGCTTAGCTTTTCATTCGTAAACTCGAGCAGACAAATGGTAATTATGAACCTAAATAAGAAGCTTATTCTTCATTCTATTCATATTTCAATAGGGAGCTTGAAGTAAAATTTTCGCTTAGTAACAGTAGTTGACGTTATTCGTTTCCTAACTTAGCGCAATCAGTCAATTATATAGGACTAATGTTCATTAATAAGTTACATTTCTCTATTTCTTCCGAGTATGCATAAATGTTATTTCTCTTGCTTGCAGTAGACTACGAAGCTGTCACAAAGAAGAGTTCGAAATTTATATCGAGTGGTTCTATCTCATCTGATTCAACTGGAAAAAGAAAAAGAAAAGAAGTGGAAAGATACGGCTACGATGAAGCTGACACTGGTACCAGATATGAGGAACCTGAACTGGTTTCACATAAGAAAAAATTTAAATTGAAAAGATGTGATGCCATGACGAATTCGTCAGCGTCAACTCTACAACAGTTACCTACTCCTCCATCTGCAAGACTGTATGAAGATGAACCGAGGTCGTTCAATAATCAGGACATGACGCCTTCATCTCCACTTGTAAGCAACTGGGAAGTCATGGATCGATTATTAGGCACGCCGCAGTCTAGCAGCTCACATCATGCTCCTGTCAATGAAGTGTCAACGCCGCTGTCTACCGATACGACTTCTTCAAGATTGAGTGAATTGAACACGTCACAATCTACCGTCACTGTAGGGCCCACCTGTCATTGCTGCCATCAACAAAGTTGGACAAAGGAAATTCTTAGAATCCTTCTGAGAATTGAAGATAACATCAGGCAAGGTCACGTATTCAATGACGGTATTTCAGATGAACAGCCTCAATCAAATCGAACTAATCCAGTTTCCGAAAACTTCAGATGAAGTCATCAAATTCTTCGATGGAATGCGAGATAATGAAGCTGAACGATTGAAAGTACTGAAATGCGTCAGCAACGAAGTCTCAAGGAAATTAAAGAAGTCGATCTCTAAGATTATTTTGCGCATTGCACCTCCCGCCGCTTGGTGCGCTTTCTCCAAAAATGGACAACGGGGAAAACATTCCGCAACGGACATCGGTCTCCTTACGTTCGTCATTGACTGCCTGAGATTCACCAAGGTATGTAATACTTCAGTATTATAAAGGCTTGATTCTACTTTAATGATGTTGGACACTGAAATGTTTTATGCCACCCTACGAATATGATATATACGCACGAGTATAGATGTGAAAAAATTATTATTCTGCATTTTGGTCCTTAGGTATTATCGTATGCTCTTATAGGTCAGTGAACTAAGAAGGTCCTGGGTCAACTCAACAAAATAATATTATCTGAATATGCCAATTTTCATACAAACCTCCTCTTGCTTTTGTCGTGATAATCTCATTATTTTTACTAAGGTATAGACAGAAATGATGTGATAATTCAAGATGATAGATTTTTCGTGAAATAAACGAGGCGTGTATTAAGGTAGTAGATAAAAATAGCTTGTTTTCACCAATTACGTAGATTAATGGATTATAGCCGTAGGAAAATCCTTTAAGAAAGACACCGGTTGGACTACCAAATTATTTAAATTTATTCCTGACGAAAAAGTAAGCAGGGTGATGCGAACACTCTGGTCACACTCTTGGGGCAAAACGGTTACTACAGTATTTGGGAATCAATTTCAGACAACAAAGACTTCTATTTCGACAACAAATACCTCTATTTCGACAACAAATACTTCTATTTCGACAACAAAGACTTCAATTTCGACACTTTTTCTTAAATGTATTAAGTGCAAAAATGGCAACAATGAATGAAACTGTAATAACAATTCACCCATTAAATTGCGTGTATAATGTCAGAGATATCAAATTAACTCATTCCTTCAAAGTACGATATCAATAAAATTCTTCTTAATCTTGATAGATTGTCGAGCGCGATTACCGCTCATTGCAACTCGCCGAGTGGTGACCACCTGATTCAATAGAATAGAGGTTGTTGAGGACGGATAGATTCATGCTACTGTAAGTTCTCGTCACCTGTGTTTCCGTCACTTCGCAATTCACAACTCCAACACCGACTACTTACAGGCCGTAATAATGAAACCTGCTAATTCAGTGTTAAGGGAGTTTTCAGTGTGACTCATTGTCTTCTACTTTATTCAAAAAAATAATAGGGTTACTAAGAATTATATCAAAAAATCGATCGAAATAATTTCGATTTTAAATCGCCGCACCTTATATATGAGTTACCCCCAGTCTTGCAAGCATCAGATTTACAACGACTGTTCGATTGGATCGATCTAATAAAAATTACAGCAAACGACTTCAAATAACGGGACCTGATTTTTGGAATGAAAACAAATGTCAATTTTATGATTGTAGTATCTCTTCAGCAAACTATAAAACACTTTTGTAATCGACAAGTTGACGGTAAAAACAAGGCTTTTCTATGTCTTACTCACATGTCATTTTTTGCGATGCAGTCAGGCACAAACGAGTAGCAGTGATTGTCCCAACCGACACACTTGTCAACGGTGACAGTTTCAAGTGATTGATTTGCAGCCGCCCGTAGAATGTCCATCCAATGACTTGATATTGTGATCCCGCGCTGACGAGCTGCATTGGTATCATAGAGTTCCTCTCGTCTTGCTTCCAAATTTTCCTTGATACATGCTTTGAATGCTGAGAAACATTCTTCAATAGCATTCAGAAATGGTGAGTATGGAGGCAGCTTGCGAACTGTCAGACCGAGTTCTCGGCTTCTCTGTGACAGGGTGCATTATCAAGTAAAATTACACTGTGATCAAGAAGTTTAGGAGACAGAATCTGAAATTGAAAATGAATTTGCTGAAATTGTCTCCTTAGTCACTGAATTGGAATGTAGTTCGCAGTGTACCATGCCACGCAAAGGCGAAATGCTCATCAGATTCTTCTCTCCAGTTCCCGCGACCCTACGTACACATTTCACTCCTCTCTGACTTCTTCCATTGTTCCGCAAGGTGTAAATGCCGACGGAAGTCTCAGCGATGTAGATAATTTCTAAGCCCCGCGGCCGCACTTCTTGCATCAACCACATTGCATATTGATGCCTACCCTCCTTGATGTCCTGTCGATTTCTTTCATTAGGCTGAGTCCAGCAACGTTATAAAGTATAATGCGGTCCATCGACATGCTTCGCCAAGCAGGAATCTGTAACGTGCACCTCTGACTCACTAAAGAATCCACGCCTTCCAACCTCCACAAAATCTTCCTCCGCATGATAAGCATCTAACACCTTTTTCCGTATATCTTCGGTGGTCGTATTGTATGCACCTCTTTCATTTGATGAATTTTTGATGTTAGATAGGCTACTTGAATCTTCCGAAGACATGATGTAAACTATTCCTAAATTAGACCGTCACACGCAATGAGTCATGAACAAATGGGCTCAATGATCAGTGAGATTAGATCTTCATGTTTCAAATATTCAGATCAGATTTCCAGATATTCAAATAGATCAGAATTTGAAATTTTTGAATCATAGTAAGATTCCAAAGATATGTGAAATGATCCTAGGATCAGCTTAGCAAATTTCTATTTACATCTTTAAGTACTCTCGAAAGTATTTTTGTATTATTCATTACTATGCATAATACTCGTACCACCATAGCACCATAGGACAATTCGTCGTGGTCAATTCCTTCAGACCATAGTGCATTTAAATATCTCTACAAAAGGGCGATATGTAGGTTATCCACTGCATGCAATGTAAAATATGTCAATACGGCAATATCACACATGAGGTGTACTTTTTCATACATGTATTCGTATTTACAATTTCGCGGTGCAAAATTTACAAAAAGAAACACACTATTTCTCGAAGTTTCCATTGATAAAACTGCTGCATGCTTTGTAAGAACTTTAATCGTCAACTTCATAAGCTTGCTGCCATTCAAAATCGGTTGCATAACACTCTAAATGTGCCCTTTCCTTTTCTAAGTTCTACCACGTCATGCGTATAATGGTAATTCACTATATGAGACTTGTATTTTTACATATAGCACATTTTATTGATACCGTACTTTGAAGGAATGAGTTAATTTGATATCTCTGACATTATACACGCAATTTAATGGGTGAATTGTTATTATAGTTTCATTCATTGTTGCCATTTTTGCATTTAATACAATTAGGAAAAAGTGTCGAAATAGAAGTATTTGTTGTCGAAATAGAGGTATTTGTTGTCGAAATAGAGGTATTTGTTGTCGAAATTGAAGTCTTTGTTGTCTGAAATTGATTTCCAAATACTGTAATTTCTTGAGAATGATCTTAACTCCACAAAAACTTCCTAATCAATTGTTTCACGACCGTTTAATTCAAAACTAATCTGCCGACGTTTTGCAATCACCTTTGTCGAGACAGGACACCAGTCACCACGTCGACAGATTTATTTTAAATCAGTCGTGAAATAATTTTTCTTTTGATTAGGAATACATAAACCGAATGATGACCTTAACGACTACTCTAAATCGTATCAAGCATAATTACTTCACTCATTTAAAGTTTGTCAAAATAAATAAAGTGAAGTGATAGAGATGAGGACAAGTCAAAAGCCGCGCAAGTAGCATTATCAGTTTCTGATTTTCCTTACACATAATATACTCTATATATATATTTCTTAAGTTTAGGCTTGGTAAAGGTCTAAAAAAGGGGAATAATAGGTCTTTTAAATATTATTTTTGTGATATTTGCAAGAAGAGCATTTTTCATGGTTATTTTTCTGACGTACAGCTAAAGTAACCCATATAGATGTTAAATCTAGTGGTTGTTCGTTAATAAGCATCCCCAGGAATGCCCTTTGAATTGTCTGGTAAACGCATATACTATTAATCTCATCATCAACATGCTTATTTTAGAGTGGAGGCGTGTCCACCCTACCGGAGCCATAATTTTCGTGCCCATGTAAAATCTTCATTTTTTGTGACAATCCATTTGAAATAGTAGAAGTATAGTTGATGTCCAAATGGGTTTATTAGTGGCCCATGTCTCCGAGGGTGTGATGATTTTTTTAAGAAATCCCTTCATTTATGTTTAATGATTGTGTCCATTTGCATGTAAGTCATTTTTGTGTAAAATTCAGCCATGTATTGCTTATATCATTATCTTATATGTGCGTTTTGCTAGAAGACCATATATGCTAGCTGATTACTTTTCGAGCTTGACTTGTTGACCTATGCGGGCAATTCGGTATTAGTATTTATTCAATATGACAGTAATCATTATATTCACGGGTAAGTGCCGTCTTATTTCATAACTGAATATTGCCCGTAACCTCAGTGGTAACGTTGAATACATTGAAAGTCATTCATTGTTAGGTCATCTCGTGTTGGAGATGAATGTGCAACGCTCTTTGTAAGACAGCAGCAGTCATTTCAACAACCAATTAAAGCATTGAATCTATTAGCAATTTGCATGCCACAATTTTTGCCTTTATTTTCTTATGTGGATACGAAACTTCATGCAATTCGAGTAATTATTTCATGAGTCAGTGTTATTTGTAAGCTTTGTCCGTACATATTTCATAAATAACTGAGAACGTCTCTGTTAGCGAAATTCATGATAGTAACTTTCCTTGGGGCGCATCCGAATTAGGTGCATTCGAGACAATTTTGTACGACAACCATTTTCACTTGACACCATAAAAAGTAGCAACGTTACAGGCTACAATGCAAAAAAGTTCATTTGTCTTACTACGATATTCGTTCATTATGATCGGTCGCCTAGTTGGATAACGATATGATTTTTTTTGGAGAATTCTGTATCCGAGCATCTGGAATTACATATAATTTATTTCTTACGATCCTCCTGAGTTATACAGGTGTAAGACACATTTGTTACGTAATTCATTTAGTTGTAACTAATTTTATCATCCCCATTCTCCATCTTTGTCTTCTTCACCAGACACACCCGTCGGCTGGGTCGATCAAGCGGTCAAAAATGCGAGCCCTTAGCGACCACTTTTTTTGACATCTACTATCATATCTAAGAACTACTACATAGGTCTCTCAAATCATCTATTGGCTATTCGCCTGCAGGACCAATTTTTAAAAAAATTCAAATTTCAAATATTAAATTCCATTATACAATTTTTTGATTTCTCTGTATCTGGTTGCAAATGATTTGTACTGTCATATTTTGATAAAGTCTTATCTAGAAATACCCAAAGATTATGCAGAAACACATTCTAACAAATTTAGACCTACTTAGCCGTCAAAATTCAAATATTTTTGAAAAAAATTCAAATCTTAAATTTGAATTTCATGATATATATTTTTTTCATCTCTATAACTGCATAGATACGATTTCTATTGCCATTATTTGATAATTATGTATTCATAGTTGTTTCAGATTATTCAGAAGCACATTTAAATGTACTAATAAAGAGAAATTTAACGATCAAAATTCGAAATTTCTAATTAGAAAAATGAATTCCAAAATATTTTCCCCATTATCTCTGTTTTTGTGAGTGCAATATTGAGGCGTAGGCTTATATCACATCTGTTATGTACATTAATGTACTACATTGATAGCAACGACAATATATCAAACAATCATATGATGATATTGTTAGCCATATATGCAACGTGGCGGTTCATAAGTTACCGACATAATGATATTCTGGTTAACAAACCTATGCGAATTTTATGACATTATATATAAATTTGTTATCTACATGACTTTATGCACTGCAGACGTATTTTTTCTTGTACCGTGATTATCACAATATCCATTTCCTTCATGGGAACTCATATACGAAAAGATGCTTCGGATATAACATTAAAGATCTTGTTGTTGTTTGACAAACTGTGTAGATTGTCATTGCCGCTGAGTGTTCAGCGGCAATGAAAACCGAACGCCTGAAATACTTGTCTCTCCTTCTCACTGACACCGCAGTAATTCATTGATTTGATCACTATTCACTCGCGCTGCAGCATAGAGTTCAGATGTCCATGCTATTGTCCTCTCCTAACATAGATATCTAATAATCCGACCTCTATGCACTACAGTATCTGCTCTGTCAAGAATATCTGTCTGTCTGATAATGGTATAAAACAGGATGAATTCTATTCATGAACGCCGTGTCAACATAATTGATTTTAATGCGCGAGCTTTCAAACTGTTTATCAGCAGCAACTGGTGCGCTTGATCACAATTAACAGTGCCAATATTCTAACGATACGACATTACGACTTGATTCTTATCGCGTGTTATCTTTTGTGATGGCACATGCACATACAAACAAAGCTAGAAGTCATGAAGAAAACAGATATAGAGTATGCCTTATATGTATGGAAAAAGGAGACTGTCCAATCACGGATGCTGTTTTACGAAGAATCCGAGCTTTCTTTATAGAAAACTATACAACAAACGATGACTGCCTACCTGCTGCCATTTGCTCGAATTGTCGCTCAAATCTTCTCAAAATTGAAAGTGGTGTGAAGGAACGGGGTATCTTGCCGGAAGTTTATGATTTTAGCCTTGTGAAACCAGCTTTTGAAATAAACACGCGATCAGTTGGCTATACATTTTGTGAATGCTTGATATGTCAAATTGCAAGAAAAAAAGGAACGTGCATACCAAAACGTAAAAAACGTCGTCCTACTATCAAGTCCCCTGATTCAATGATGTCTCATGATACAAGAAATAGTGTGCAAGTTATATGCGTTCAATGCAAATCTCCGGTTGGCCGTGGTATCACTCATAAATGTACAGTCAGCACTCTTCGACAAAATATAATAGATATGTGCAAAGATTCTGATAAACGTACGCAGGCTGTTGTAGCCAGCAGTATGATTTCACATAGGAGAGAATCATCTTCTTCTGAGCGACATCATGAACCAAATCTTCATCAGCATTTAGATCTCGAAACAAGAGGGCCAAACCGAATCAACCTTGCTATAAATGATCAATCACCAAGAAGCATTGCTGCGAAAAATCTGAGCAATTTACTATTGTCCCTGGGAACTTCGAACTTCGCCATGATTCACAAGGTTATGCCGTTCCTGCGAAGTACTCTTGGTAAAAGTGTTATTGAGTCAAACAGTGATGATTATTTTCGAAGTCGAGATAGTGCTCTCAGTGACTTGTTCTCTTTAGAATTCCAAGTATTTGATGAGATATCTAAGCCTGTTGTGTTTTGTAATGACTTAGTCCAATTAATCCAGCACATCTGCAATGATCGACAGATTGACAGCAGCCACACTAACCTTCAATTGAAAGTAGGACTCGACGGTGGTGGAGGCTATTTCAAGATTTGTGTCCATACGTACCTCAATTGACAATGTTTCATCGTCTTCTGCGACAGGATTTTTGGATTCGAGTGTCAAACGAATTATAATACTGGCAATTGTTCCTGATATAAAAGAAAGTTACACAAATGTACGGTTATTATTGGACTTACTCAAAGTAGCTAATCTGGATTTCAAATACACCTACGCAGTTAATCTTAAATTGGCTAATATTGTTGCTGGGATACAAGCACACGGGAGTTCATGCCCATGTGCTTTCTGCAGTTGTCCGAAAATAAAATTTGGGACTCCTTCTTCAGGAAGCTATCCTCTTCGCACAATAGGATCAGTTAAAACCGAGGCAAATAGGTATCGTGATACTGGAATTGCAAGATCATGCCAGAGCACAACGAATCCCCCATTAATCAATGGAGAAGATCATGAAATGATAATCAGCCTTCTCGCACCTCCGGAATTACACTTGATGTTGCGTGTATTCAACAAAGTTTTTCACCGAATGGAGTCATTATCCCCACGTTCTGCTGAAGTTTGTCGGCAGTGGGTTTGTCGCGTAGGAATAACTCGCCCAAAAATGCATTCCGGCGAATTTACAGGCAACATGTGCCGCTTGTTGCTGATGAAAACTGATATACCAAGCAATATGCGAGTCAAATGGTTGTCTGGAACTTGTTCCCTACAAGCAATTACTTCAAGAGTTCAATCGTGTTCGTATCACTTGTTTCGGACAAGAATTTGGACCCAAACTTCAATTGTTCTATTAAAGCATTTGAAAAAAGTTACAGCGAATTGCCCATTAGTGTCACTACCAGCGTCCACATTGTAACGAAGCATCTCATACAGTTCTGCAAACTAAAACATTCAGCTCTTGGACCATATAGTGAGCAGGCCTCTGAGTCCGTTCATTCGGACTTCTCGGCAATGTATTGCAGTAGCAGCAAAGTTGGAGAATCAAATCCAAAATACGGCAACAGTCTTTTGGAATGTGTTGTGCGCTATAATGGACGCCACTTGTAAATGGATGACTTCAAACTTTATATTCATGACTGTTTCATTTGCGATATTGCTAATGACATTTTATAAGTTGATGTCAATGTATTAGTTAATATAAGTGACTCAAAATTGAAATGCATATATTTTTTGGTACTGCGAATGAGGGCTCGTCAGGGATATCGGGGTTCGTAAATAAAACCTATTTTACTAATATTAAAAAGTATTTTGATCGTTAAATTTCTCTTCTGAATAATCTGAAACAACTATGAATACATAATTATCAAATAATGGCAATAGAAATCGTATCTATGCAGTTATAGAGATGAAAAAAATATATATCATGAAATTCAAATTTAAGATTTGAATTTTTTTCAAAAATATTTGAATTTTGACGGCTAAGTAGGTCTAAATTTGTTAGAATGTGTTTCTGCATAATCTTTGGGTATTTCTAGATAAGACTTTATCAAAATATGACAGTACAAATCATTTGCAACCAGATACAGAGAAATCAAAAAATTGTATAATGGAATTTAATATTTGAAATTTGAATTTTTTTAAAAATTGGTCCTGCAGGCGAATAGCCAATAGATGATTTGAGAGACCTATGTAGTAGTTCTTAGATATGATAGTAGATGTCAAAAAAAGTGGTCGCTAAGGGCTCGCATTTTTGACCGCTTGATCGACCCAGCCGACGGGTGTGCAGATTACATTCAAAAAGAAATTCAGCTTCATGAGCAGCTTTGAACAAACCTCAGAAGCAATGCGCTTAATAATAGTTCCTTAGCGATCCCATGGACCACCAGCATCACTCACGGTGATCGAACTTTTTCTGTTGTTGCTGCAACTTGCTGGAATGAACTGCCACCTGACATTCGTTCCCTATGCAACACTGCTTATTTTAGGAAGACCCTCAAAAGCTGTTTGTTCACGAAATGTGGGGCCGCTTTAAGCTTTCTTGTATAGGCGGGATATGCATTATTATTATTGTCATTTTATCTACTGCTGAGGGACACCTTTGGTATATAAGCCTGTCCTCTTCCCTCATGCATTGATTTAAAAAATGATGTTCTGTGCATGCATTTGACTGACTCTGTTATCATTTTACTTCAATATATTGCAAATCGATATTTCGTTTCAGCGTCACAAACACAAGCTGGATACCACAGACAGGATAAAGCAGGTCATGATAGCGATTGGTGACGTTTTAAAGAGAATGCCACAACAGCAGAAACGGAAATCGAACCTGATCAGTCAGATTGTTCGAGAATCCTCAACTACCCGAGCATCTCGGAGAATGAATGAGGTCACCGACGTCACCGATTCAGTTGATGATGTGGACGGCTCGGACAACGACGAGTCAGTAGGTGAAGATTCGAAGAGCGTGCAAGAGGGGCCTGGCCTGGTACGTTGTGAACCAAGTCTTGCAGACTGAAGGAATTGACTATTTTGTCATAATCAAAGTACATTCATAATGAAACAGATTGCAATTCATTTTTGTGATCATTCTGTTCAGGAATTACTGCTTGTAATTTTAAAATTGTTTTCTCAACAAAGTATATAACTGTGTTCATGTAAATCAGCATGTTTTGACGTTCTCTAACAATTTTTAGTCTTCTATTTACTCTGAATTTACTAGGCTTCTGTTGTAGATGGAAAAACATCTAAATTTATGCATTATCTGGATTATAATAATCAAATGTAAGTGGATTAAACTACGAATATAAATCAATAATTCAGGCGGGTTTTATCGTAAAGACGACACAAAGGCGGCCTACATGTCGACTTTGCTGACGGGTATAGGATATCAAGTCTACTTATAGTGGTCATAGTGAGACGTAAAATAGCCGTGGACATAACGGTCACTGAAGTAACTAGTTAATTCAACTCGTCTTAAAGTCGTCCTTTTGTTTAAGGGGTATTGTTTCTAAACTCTTTTATTTTGGTATATATAATTGATTTTTTCTAAATATTGTTTTCTCTTATAGAGCTTAGATTGCGTTGTCCTATTCATTATGTGAGTATGGTGTATTAGGCCTAAGCCTGAAATAAAGGTTCATGAAAAGATTTCAATTGATGCCTAGGCATGTATATATGTTGACTTAAATTGGTCTGGTAAAGTCGACTTTTTTTCGCCCTGTGGGACGTCAAAAAAAGTCGACACCCTAACGGACAAAATCTTACCGAATTTAGACTAGTTAAAAAACTCTCCTATTAATCGACTTATTTACGTCATCCTGCTGCAGGGGCTTAAATTTTTACAATAGAATGTGACTATCCTACACACCCACTTTATGCGTCAAGATCAAACTTCAAGTTTTATAATTTGTAAATTTACATGTTAATTAATATTGACGCATAAATTTGTAAGTTCGTAGGATGTTCACATTATATTGATAAAATTATAGCTAACCTACTGCATGTTGTGGCAAAATATTGGAGTATTTAAGAAACCGCTGCTCGAACGTTTGATTTTTGAATGTTCGAGAACATACCACAAACGATCGTAGATAGAAGCCGTTTGAACGTTCTGCTTAGGTTCGTCTACAGTCCAAGAACGTACGAAAGAGCGCGATTAATTAACGTACAATAAACGTTCGTGTTCCGGCTGGGGTTATGTAGGCCGACATTTACTTTTGAGGTGAGTCGCTAAAGTAATTTCTTGTGCGAATTATTTGTCACTGCCTCCAAATGTTTTGGTTTTAGCAGCATTGAGTTTTTCTGATGTTAATCCTTGGAACATTTCGTTGCATGATGACTTTGATCAACAGCACATTTCTTTAATATTTTACTACAACGTCAAGTAGGCTATAACTGTATCTTCATCAAAAGAATGTGAACATATATATAATGAGATGTCGGCTCATCGATTCGTCGGCAAATAGTCGGGGAATTAGGACCTTTGCCGTCATTAAGCCGAGCCGGCTTCCCGACAATGGACCGACAGTCTTTTTTTAATCCGGGTACCAAGCCTATGATGTAAACAATGCCACAAAACCAACGTTTCAGGTTCTAGAGCCAAAGAGACTTGATATTTTTGTGCTTCGTTTGATAGTTGCCCTTCTTTGCACACCGACTGTTTCCGTTTGTGCCATATGTTTTGATTACATATCTGATTTCCAGTTTTGTCAGATGATGACCTATTAAGATGTTTATTGGAATAAGTTCAGAGTTTTTTATTTTTCTGAAATGAGCCGTCGCTGGATGTTTGCAAATATTGCAGTAGCCGACCGGAAAGGGTTAAGGAGAGTGATATTATCATCACAGAAATCCTCATTGCTTGAATCAACATTGATGCTTTTCTTCAACTAAATTGCAATTCATATCATAAGCCAGTAAGTGCTAGTAAGTGAATAATCCTTAAGAAATTGTGAAAGTAATGTGGTAATGTTAAGCTCGCTATTCAATGAAAACTCCAATGTCATCCAATTAGTATATTGAGTATATAAAACTTATTCAGCAGTATAAAATTGGTGAGAGAAACCTGGAAAAAGTGATGAAAAGGAAAAAAACTACGGAATTCTACGTAAAAAACATCCCAAAGTTGGATATGTGGCAAGAAAATTTGCATTGAGATAAATCACAAAATTTCGGCAATTCGTCGGGTTTGATATTCAGCTAACGACACTGGAGATTTGCAATGAAAATATTCCAAAGTATTTGACAAGATTCCACGATCGAAAGGATTTCGGAACAATCCTCGACTATTCTTCAAATACGCGTACCTTTTCTGATTGTTCATTTCATTAGTTGTGATGTTACGAAGGACGGAATACCACTGGAAGGAAAACGAGTTAGTGATGATTAATCTGACATTTAGCGGAAACAACTTAATTATTAATGCTAATAGTGAGAGAGATAACAACAAAGGACAAGTTAAAATGCAGTTTGCACGATGCGATACGTCTTAGCCAGGAGAGTCGTCAATGAACGTCTTTTGATGGGAAGTAGTTCATCGTGCAATGCACTTCCTGTGATTTATCCGTGCAAGTTTATTGCCAAAAATATATACAAGACACAGACGTTTCGCGACATAGTCGCAGCCTCAGTGTCTGGTAAAAATAGTACAAAATTTCTGTCTCTTGTATATATTTTTAGCAATAAACTTGTACGGATAAATCACAGGAATTGCGTTATATTCCTTTCCTTCAACCTATGATGCGTCTTAGGCAGGAGAGTCATCAATGAACGGAAAGGAGTATTATTGGCTTGAGTCTGTATAGGAAATTAATGGTCACTAGTCTGCATCTCCGCCGCAGTGACGCCACATCATCAGCTGCTAGTCTGCATCTCCGCCGCAGTGACGTCACATCATCAGCCACTAGTCTGCATCTCCGCCGCAGTGACGTCACATCATCAGCTACTAGTCTGCATCTCCGCCGCAGTGACGTCACATCATCAGCTACTAGTCTGCATCTCCGCCGCAGTGACGTCACATCATCAGCTACTAGTCTGCATCTCCGCCGCAGTGACGTCACATCATCAGCTACTAGTCTGCATCTCCGCCGCAGTGACGTCACATCATCAGCCACTAGTCTGCATCTCCGCCGCAGTGACGTCACATCATCAGCTACTAGTCTGCATCTCCGCCGCAGTGACGTCACATCATCAGCTACTAGTCTGCATCTCCGCCGCAGTGACGTCACATCATCAGCCACTAGTCTGCATCTCCGCCGCAGTGACGTCACATCATCAGCCACTAGTCTGCATCTCCGCCGCAGTGACGTCACATCATCAGCTACTAGTCTGCATCTCCGCCGCAGTGACGTCACATCATCAGCCACTAGTCTGCATCTCCGCAGTGACGTCACATCATCAGCCACTAGTCTGCATCTCCGCCGCAGTGACGTCACATCATCAGCTACTAGTCTGCATCTCCGCCGCAGTGACGTCACATCATCAGCTACTAGTCTGCATCTCCGCCGCAGTGACGTCACATCATCAGCCACTAGTCTGCATCTCCGCCGCAGTGACGTCACATCATCAGCTACTAGTCTGCATCTCCGCCGCAGTGACGTCACATCATCAGCTACTAGTCTGCATCTCCGCCGCAGTGACGTCACATCATCAGCTACTAGTCTGCATCTCCGCCGCAGTGACGTCACATCATCAGCTACTAGTCTGCATCTCCGCCGCAGTGACGTCACATCATCAGCTACTAGTCTGCATCTCCGCCGCAGTGATCTGCATCTCCGCCGCAGTGACGTCACATCATCAGCTACTAGTCTGCATCTCCGCCGCAGTGACGTCACATCATCAGCTACTAGTCTGCATCTCCGCCGCAGTGACGTCACATCATCAGCTACTAGTCTGCATCTCCGCCGCAGTGACGTCACATCATCAGCTACTAGTCTGCATCTCCGCCGCAGTGACGTCACATCATCAGCTACTAGTCTGCATCTCCGCCGCAGTGACGTCACATCATCAGCTACTAGTCTGCATCTCCGCCGCAGTGACGTCACATCATCAGCTACTAGTCTGCATCTCCGCCGCAGTGACGTCACATCATCAGCTACTAGTCTGCATCTCCGCCGCAGTGACGTCACATCATCAGCTACTAGTCTGCATCTCCGCCGCAGTGACGTCACATCATCAGCTACTAGTCTGCATCTCCGCCGCAGTGACGTCACATCATCAGCTACTAGTCTGCATCTCCGCCGCAGTGACGTCACATCATCAGCTACTAGTCTGCATCTCCGCCGCAGTGACGTCACATCATCAGCCACTAGTCTGCATCTCCGCCGCAGTGACGTCACATCATCAGCTACTAGTCTGCATCTCCGCCGCAGTGACGTCACATCATCAGCTACTAGTCTGCATCTCCGCCGCAGTGACGTCACATCATCAGCTACTAGTCTGCATCTCCGCCGCAGTGACGTCACATCATCAGCCACTAGTCTGCATCTCCGCCGCAGTGACGTCACATCATCAGCTACTAGTCTGCATCTCCGCCGCAGTGACGTCACATCATCAGCTACTAGTCTGCATCTCCGCCGCAGTGACGTCACATCATCAGCTACTAGTCTGCATCTCCGCCGCAGTGACGTCACATCATCAGCCACTAGTCTGCATCTCCGCCGCAGTGACGTCACATCATCAGCTACTAGTGTGCATCTCTGCAGTGACGTCACATCATCAGGTACTAGTCTGCATCTCCGCCGCAGTGACGTCACATCATCAGCCACTAGTCTGCATCTCCGCCGCAGTGACGTCACATCATCAGCTACTGGTCTGCATCTCCGCCGCGGTGCCGTCACATCATCAGCCACTAGTCTGCATCTCCGCCGCAGTGACGTCACATCATCAGCCACTAGTCTGCATCTCCGCCGCAGTGACGTCACATCATCAGCCACTAGTCTGCATATCCGCCGCAGTGACGTCACATCATCAGCTACTAGTCTGCATCTCCGCCGCAGTGACGTCACATCATCAGCCACTGGTCTGCATCTCCGCCGCAGTGACGTCACATCATCAGTCACTAGTCTGCATCTCCGCCGCAGTGACGTCACATCATCAGCTACTAGTCTGCATCTCCGCCGCAGAGACGTCACATCATCAGCTACTAGTCTGCATCTCCGCCGCAGTGACGTCACATCATCAGCCACTAGTCTGGATCTCCGCCGCAGTGGCGTCACATCATCAGCCACTAGTCTGCATCTCTGCAGTGACGTCACATCATCAGCTACTAGTCTGCATCTCCGCAGTGACGTCACATCATCAGCTACTAGTCTGCATCTCTGCAGTGACGTCACATCATCAGCTACTAGTCTGCATCACCGCCGCAGTGACGTCACATCATCAGTCACTAGTCTGCATCTCCGCCGCAGTGACGTCACATCATCAGCCACTAGTCTGCATCTCTGCAGTGACGTCACATCATCAGTCACTAGTCTGCATCTCCGCCGCAGTGACGTCACATCATCAGCCACTAGTCTGCATCTCCGCCGCAGTGACGTCACATCATCAGCTACTAGTCTGCATCTCCGCCGCAGTAACGTCACATCATCAGCTACTAGTCTGCATCTCCGCCGCAGTGACGTCACATCATCAGCTACTAGTCTGCATCTCCGCCGCAGTGACGTCACATCATCAGCCACTAGTCTGCATCTCCGCCGCAGTGACGCCACATCATCAGCTTCTAGTCTGCATCTCCGCCGAAGAGACGTCACATCATCAGCTACTAGTCTGCATCTCCGCCGCAGTGACGTCACATCATCAGCTACTAGTCTGCATCTCCGCCGCAGTGACGTCACATCATCAGCTACTAGTCTGCATCTCCGCCGCAGTGACGTCACATCATCAGCCACTAGTCTGCATCTCCGCCGCAGTGACGCCACATCATCAGCCACTAGTCTGCATCTCTGCAGTGACGTCACATCATCAGCTACTAGTCTGCATCTCCGCAGTGACGTCACATCATCAGCTACTAGTCTGCATCTCTGCAGTGACGTCACATCATCAGCTACTAGTCTGCATCACCGCCGCAGTGACGTCACATCATCAGCTACTAGTCTGCATCTCCGCCGCAGTGACGTCACATCATCAGCTTCTAGTCTGCATCTCCGCCGCAGTGACGTCACATCATCAGCCACTAGTCTGCATGTCCGCCGCAGTGACGTCACATCATCAGCTACTAGTCTGCATCTCCGCCGCAGTGACGTCACATCATCAGCTACTAGTCTGCATCTCCGCCGCAGTGACGTCACATCATCAGCTACTAGTCTGCATCTCTGCAGGGACGTCACATCATCAGCCACTAGCCTGCATCTCCGTCGCAGTGACGTCACATCATCAGCTACTAGTCTGCATCTCTGCAGTGACGTCACATCATCAGCTACTAGTCTGCATCTCTGCAGTGACGTCACATCATCAGCTGCTAGTCTGCATCTCCGCCGTGACGTCACATCATCAGCTACTAGTCTGCATCTCCGCCGCAGTGACGTCACATCATCAGCTACTAGTCTGCATCTCCGCCGCAGTGACGTCACATCATCAGCTACTAGTCTGCATCTCCGCCGCAGTGACGTCACATCATCAGCTACTAGTCTGCATCTCCGCCGCAGTGACGTCACATCATCAGCTACTAGTCTGCATCTCCGCCGCAGTGACGTCACATCATCAGCTACTAGTCTGCATCTCTGCAGTGACGTCACATCATCAGCTACTAGTCTGCATCTCCGCCGCAGTGGCGTCACATCATCAGGTACTAGTCTGCATCTCCGCCGCAGTGACGTCACATAATAAGCCACTAGTCTTCATCTCCGCCGCAGTGACGTCACATCATCAGCCACTAGTCTGCATCTCCGCCGCAGAGACGTCACATCATCAGCTACTAGTCTGCATCTCCGCCGCAGTGACGTCACATCATCAGCTACTAGTCTGCATCTCCGCCGCAGTGACGTCACATCATCAGCTACTAGTCTGCATCTCCGCCGCAGTGAAGTCACATCATCAGCCACTAGTCTGCATCTCTGCAGTGACGTCACATCATCAGCTACTAGTCTGCATCTCCGCTGCAGTGACGTCACATCATCAGCTACTAGTCTGCATCTCCGCCGCAGTGACGTCACATCATCAGTCACTAGTCTGCATCTCCGCCGCAGTGACGTCACATCATCAGCTACTAGTCTGCATCTCTGCAGTGACGTCACATCATCAGCTACTAGTCTCAATCTCCGCCGCAGTGAAGTCACATCATCAGCCACTAGTCTGCATCTCCGCCGCAGTGACGTCACATAATCAGCCACTAGTCTGCATCTCCGCCGCAGTGACGTCACATCATCAGCTACTAGTCTGCATCTCCGCCGCAGTGACGTCACATCATCAGCTACTAGTCTGCATCTCCGCCGCAGTGACGTCACATCATCAGCTACTAGTCTGCATCTCCGCCGCAGTGACGTCACATCATCAGCTACTAGTCTGCATCTCTGCAGTGACGTCACATCATCAGCTACTAGTCTGCATCTCCGCCGCAGTGACGTCACATCATCAGCTACTAGTCTGCATCACCGCCGCAGTGACGTCACATCATCAGCCACTAGTCTGCATCTCCGCCGCAGAGACGTCACATCATCAGCCACTGGTCTGCATCTCCGCCGCAGTGACGTCACATCATCAGCTGCTAGTCTGCATCTCCGCCGCAGTGACGTCACATCATCAGCCACTAGTCTGCATATCCGCCGCAGTGACGTCACATCATCAGCTACTAGTCTGCATCTCCGCCGCAGTGACGTCACATCATCAGCCACTGGTCTGCATCTCCGCCGCAGTGACGTCACATCATCAGTCACTAGTCTGCATCTCCGCCGCAGTGACGTCACATCATCAGCTACTAGTCTGCATCTCCGCCGCAGAGACGTCACATCATCAGCTACTAGTCTGCATCTCCGCCGCAGTGACGTCACATCATCAGCCACTAGTCTGGATCTCCGCCGCAGTGGCGTCACATCATCAGCCACTAGTCTGCATCTCTGCAGTGACGTCACATCATCAGCTACTAGTCTGCATCTCCGCAGTGACGTCACATCATCAGCTACTAGTCTGCATCTCTGCAGTGACGTCACATCATCAGCTACTAGTCTGCATCACCGCCGCAGTGACGTCACATCATCAGTCACTAGTCTGCATCTCCGCCGCAGTGACGTCACATCATCAGCCACTAGTCTGCATCTCTGCAGTGACGTCACATCATCAGCTACTAGTCTGCATCACCGCCGCAGTGACGTCACATCATCAGCCACTAGTCTGCATCTCCGCCGCAGTGACGTCACATCATCAGCTACTAGTCTGCATCTCCGCCGCAGTAACGTCACATCATCAGCTACTAGTCTGCATCTCCGCCGCAGTGACGTCACATCATCAGCTACTAGTCTGCATCTCCGCCGCAGTGACGTCACATCATCAGCCACTAGTCTGCATCTCCGCCGCAGTGACGCCACATCATCAGCTTCTAGTCTGCATCTCCGCCGAAGAGACGTCACATCATCAGCTACTAGTCTGCATCTCCGCCGCAGTGACGTCACATCATCAGCTACTAGTCTGCATCTCCGCCGCAGTGACGTCACATCATCAGCTACTAGTCTGCATCTCCGCCGCAGTGACGTCACATCATCAGCCACTAGTCTGCATCTCCGCCGCAGTGACGCCACATCATCAGCCACTAGTCTGCATCTCTGCAGTGACGTCACATCATCAGCTACTAGTCTGCATCTCCGCAGTGACGTCACATCATCAGCTACTAGTCTGCATCTCTGCAGTGACGTCACATCATCAGCTACTAGTCTGCATCACCGCCGCAGTGACGTCACATCATCAGCTACTAGTCTGCATCTCCGCCGCAGTGACGTCACATCATCAGCTTCTAGTCTGCATCTCCGCCGCAGTGACGTCACATCATCAGCCACTAGTCTGCATGTCCGCCGCAGTGACGTCACATCATCAGCTACTAGTCTGCATCTCCGCCGCAGTGACGTCACATCATCAGCTACTAGTCTGCATCTCCGCCGCAGTGACGTCACATCATCAGCTACTAGTCTGCATCTCTGCAGAGACGTCACATCATCAGCCACTAGCCTGCATCTCCGTCGCAGTGACGTCACATCATCAGCTACTAGTCTGCATCTCTGCAGTGACGTCACATCATCAGCTACTAGTCTGCATCTCTGCAGTGACGTCACATCATCAGCTGCTAGTCTGCATCTCCGCCGCAGTGACGTCACATCATCAGCTACTAGTCTGCATCTCTGCAGTGACGTCACATCATCAGCTACTAGTCTGCATCTCCGCCGCAGTGACGTCACATCATCAGCTACTAGTCTGCATCTCCGCCGCAGTGACGTCACATCATCAGCTACTAGTCTGCATCTCCGCCGCAGTGACGTCACATCATCAGCTACTAGTCTGCATCTCCGCCGCAGTGACGTCACATCATCAGCTACTAGTCTGCATCTCTGCAGTGACGTCACATCATCAGCTACTAGTCTGCATCTCCGCCGCAGTGGCGTCACATCATCAGGTACTAGTCTGCATCTCCGCCGCAGTGACGTCACATAATAAGCCACTAGTCTTCATCTCCGCCGCAGTGACGTCACATCATCAGCCACTAGTCTGCATCTCCGCCGCAGAGACGTCACATCATCAGCTACTAGTCTGCATCTCCGCCGCAGTGACGTCACATCATCAGCTACTAGTCTGCATCTCCGCCGCAGTGACGTCACATCATCAGCTACTAGTCTGCATCTCCGCCGCAGTGAAGTCACATCATCAGCCACTAGTCTGCATCTCTGCAGTGACGTCACATCATCAGCTACTAGTCTGCATCTCGGCTGCAGTGACGTCACATCATCAGCTACTAGTCTGCATCTCCGCCGCAGTGACGTCACATCATCAGTCACTAGTCTGCATCTCCGCCGCAGTGACGTCACATCATCAGCTACTAGTCTGCATCTCTGCAGTGACGTCACATCATCAGCTACTAGTCTCAATCTCCGCCGCAGTGAAGTCACATCATCAGCCACTAGTCTGCATCTCCGCCGCAGTGACGTCACATAATCAGCCACTAGTCTGCATCTCCGCCGCAGTGACGTCACATCATCAGCTACTAGTCTGCATCTCCGCCGCAGTGACGTCACATCATCAGCTACTAGTCTGCATCTCCGCCGCAGTGACGTCACATCATCAGCTACTAGTCTGCATCTCCGCCGCAGTGACGTCACATCATCAGCTACTAGTCTGCATCTCTGCAGTGACGTCACATCATCAGCTACTAGTCTGCATCTCCGCCGCAGTGACGTCACATCATCAGCTACTAGTCTGCATCACCGCCGCAGTGACGTCACATCATCAGCCACTAGTCTGCATCTCCGCCGCAGAGACGTCACATCATCAGCTGCTAGTCTGCATCTCCGCCGCAGTGACGTCACATCATCAGCCACTAGTCTGCATATCCGCCGCAGTGACGTCACATCGTCAGCTACTAGTCTGCATCTCCGCCGCAGTGACGTCACATCATCAGCTACTAGTCTGCATCTCCGCCGCAGTGACGTCACATCACCAGCTACTAGTCTGCATCTCCGCAGTGACGTCACATCATCAGCTAGTAGTCTGCATCTCCGCCGCAGTGACGTCACATCATCAGCCACTAGTCTGCATCTCCGCCGCAGTGACGTCACATCATCAGCTACTAGTCTGCATCTCCGCCGCAGTGACGTCACATCATCAGCTGCTAGTGTGCATCTCCGCCGCAGTGACGTCACATCATCAGCTACTAGTCTGCATCTCCGCCGCAGTGACGTCACATCATCAGCTGCTAGTCTGCATCTCCGCCGCAGTGACGTCACATCATCAGCCACTAGTCTGCATCTCCGCAGTGACGTCACATCATCAGCTACTAGTCTGCATCTCCGCCGCAGTGACGTCACATCATCAGCTACTAGTCTGCATCTCCGCAGTGACGTCACATCATCAGCTGCTAGTCTGCATCTCCGCCGCAGTGACGTCACATCATCAGCTACTAGTCTGCATCTCCGCCGCAGTGACGTCACATCATCAGCCACTAGTCTGCATCTCCGCCGCAGTGACGTCAAATCATCAGCTACTAGTCTGCATCTCCGCCGCAGTGACGTCACATCATCAGCTACTAGTCTGCATCTCCGCCGCAGTGACGTCACATAATCAGCCACTAGTCTGCGTCGCCGCCGCAGTGACGTCACATCATCAGCTACTAGTCTGCATCTCCGCCGCAGTGACGTCACATCATCAGCTACTAGTCTGCATCTCCGCCGCAGTGACGTCACATCATCAGCTACTAGTCTGCATCTCCGCCGCAGTGACGTCACATCATCAGCCACTAGTCTGCATCTCTGCAGTGACGTCACATCATCAGCTACTAGTCTGCATCTCCGACGGAGTGACGTCACATCATCAGCTACTAGTCAGCATCTCCGCCGCAGTGACGTCACATCATCAGCTACTAGTCTGCATCTCCGCCGCAGTGACGTCACATCATCAGCCACTAGTCTGCATCTCCGCCGCAGTGACGTCACATCATCAGCTACTAGTCTGCATCACCGCCGCAGTGACGTCACATCATCAGCTACTAGTCTGCATCTCCGCCGCAGTGACGTCACATCATCAGCTACTAGTCTGCATCTCCGCCGCAGTGACGTCACATCATCAGCCACTAGTCTGCATCTCCGCCGCAGTGACGTCACATCATCAGCTACTAGTCTGCATCTCCGCCGCAGTGACGTCACATCATCAGCTGCTAGTGTGCATCTCCGCCGCAGTGACGTCACATCATCAGCTACTAGTCTGCATCTCCGCCGCAGTGACGTCACATCATCAGCTGCTAGTCTGCATCTCCGCCGCAGTGACGTCACATCATCAGCCACTAGTCTGCATCTCCGCAGTGACGTCACATCATCAGCTACTAGTTTGCATCTCCGCCGCAGTTACGTCACATCATCAGCTACTAGTCTGCATCTCCGCAGTGACGTCACATCATCAGCTGCTAGTCTGCATCTCCGCCGCAGTGACGTCACATCATCAGCTACTAGTCTGCATCTCCGCCGCAGTGACGTCACATCATCAGCCACTAGTCTGCATCTCCGCCGCAGTGACGTCAAATCATCAGCTACTAGTCTGCATCTCCGCCGCAGTGACGTCACATCATCAGCTACTAGTCTGCATCTCCGCCGCAGTGACGTCACATCATCAGCCACTAGTCTGCGTCGCCGCCGCAGTGACGTCACATCATCAGCTACTAGTCTGCATCTCCGCCGCAGTGACGTCACATCATCAGCTACTAGTCTGCATCTCCGCCGCAGTGACGTCACATCATCAGCTACTAGTCTGCATCTCCGCCGCAGTGACGTCACATCATCAGCCACTAGTCTGCATCTCTGCAGTGACGTCACATCATCAGCTACTAGTCTGCATCTCCGCCGCAGAGTGACCTCACATCATCAGCTACTAGTCAGCATCTCCGCCGCAGTGACGTCACATCATCAGCTACTAGTCTGCATCACCGCCGCAGTGACGTCACATCATCAGTCACTAGTCTGCATCTCCGCCGCAGTGACGTCACATCATCAGCCACTAGTCTGCATCTCCGCCGCAGTGACGTCACATCATCAGCCACTAGTCTGCATCTCCGCCGCAGTGACGTCAAATCATCAGCTACTAGTCTGCATCTCCGCCGCAGTGACGTCACATCATCAGCTACTAGTCTGCATCTCCGCCGCAGTGACGTCACATCATCAGCCACTAGTCTGCGTCGCCGCCGCAGTGACGTCACATCATCAGCTACTAGTCTGCATCTCCGCCGCAGTGACGTCACATCATCAGCTACTAGTCTGCATCTCCGCCGCAGTGACGTCACATCATCAGCTACTAGTCTGCATCTCCGCCGCAGTGACGTCACATCATCAGCCACTAGTCTGCATCTCTGCAGTGACGTCACATCATCAGCTACTAGTCTGCATCTCCGCCGGAGTGACGTCACATCATCAGCTACTAGTCAGCATCTCCGCCGCAGTGACGTCACATCATCAGCTACTAGTCTGCATCACCGCCGCAGTGACGTCACATCATCAGTCACTAGTCTGCATCTCCGCCGCAGTGACGTCACATCATCAGCCACTAGTCTGCATCTCCGCCGCAGTGACGTCACATCATCAGCTACTAGTCTGCATCACCGCCGCAGTGACGTCACATCATCAGCTACTAGTCTGCATCTCCGCCGCAGTGACGTCACATCATCAGCTACTAGTCTGCATCTCCGCCGCAGTGACGTCACATCATCAGCCACTAGTCTGCATCTCCGCCGCAGTGACGTCACATCATCAGCTACTAGTCTGCATCTCCGCCGCAGTGACGTCACATCATCAGCTACTAGTCTGCATCTCTGCAGTGACGTCACATCATCAGCTGCTAGTCTGCATCTCCGCCGCAGTGACGTCACATCATCAGCCACTAGTCTGCATCTCCGCCGCAGTGACGTCACATCATCAGCTACTAGTCTGCATCTCCGCCGCAGTGACGTCACATCATCAGCTACTAGTCTGCATCTCCGCCGCAGTGACGTCACATCACCAGCCACTAGTCTGCATCTCCGCCGCAGTGACGTCACATCATCAGCTACTAGTCTGCATCTCCGCCGCAGTGACGTCACATCATCAGCCACTAGTCTGCATCTCCGCCGCAGTGACGTCACATCATCAGCCACTAGTCTGCATCTCCGCCGCAGTGACGTCACATCATCAGCTACTAGTCTGTATCTCCGCCGCAGTGACGTCACATCATCAGCTGCTAGTCTGCATCTCCGCCGCAGTGACGTCACATCATCAGCCACTAGTCTGCATCTCCGCCGCAGTGACGTCACATCATCAGCTACTAGTCTGCATCTCCGCCGCAGTGACGTCACATCATCAGCTACTAGTCTGCATCTCCGCCGCAGTGACGTCACATCACCAGCCACTAGTCTGCATCTCCGCAGTGACGTCACATCATCAGCTAGTAGTCTGCATCTCCGCCGCAGTGACGTCACATCATCAGCCACTAGTCTGCATCTCCGCCGCAGTGACGTCACATCATCAGCCACTAGTCTGCATCTCCGCCGGAGTGACGTCACATCATCAGCTACTAGTCTGCATCTCCGCCGCAGTGACGTCACATCATCAGCTGCTAGTGTGCATCTCCGCCGCAGTGACGTCACATCATCAGCTACTAGTCTGCATCTCCGCCGCAGTGACGTCATTTCATCAGCTGCTAGTCTGCATCTCCGCCGCAGTGACGTCACATCATCAGCTGCTAGTGTGCATCTCCGCCGCAGTGACGTCACATCATCAGCTACTAGTCTGCATCTCCGCCGCAGTGACGTCACATCATCAGCTACTAGTCTGCATCTCCGCAGTGACGTCACATCATCAGCTGCTAGTCTGCATCTCCGCCGCAGTGACGTCACATCATCAGCTACTAGTCTGCATCTCCGCCGCAGTGACGTCACATCATCAGCTACTAGTCTGCATCTCCGCCGCAGTGACGTCACATCATCAGCCACTAGTCTGCATCTCCGCCGCAGTGACGTCACATCATCAGCCACTAGTCTGCATCTCTGCAGTGACGTCACATCATCAGCTACTAGTCTGCATCTCCGCCGCAGTGGCGTCACATCATCAGGTACTAGTCTGCATCTCCGCCGCAGTGACGTCACATCATCAGCTACTAGTCTGCATCTCCGCAGTGACGTCACATCATCAGCTACTAGTCTGCATCTCTGCAGTGACGTCACATCATCAGCTACTAGTCTGCATCACCGCCGCAGTGACGTCACATCATCAGTCACCAGTCTGCATCTCCGCCGCAGTGACGTCACATCATCAGCCACTAGTCTGCATTTCTGCAGTGACGTCACATCATCAGCTACTAGTCTGCATCACCGCCGCAGTGACGTCACATCATCAGCCACTAGTCTGCATCTCCGCCGCAGTGACGTCACATCATCAGCCACTAGTCTGCATCTCCGCCGCAGTAACGTCACATCATCAGCTACTAGTCTGCATCTCCGCCGCAGTGACGTCACATCATCAGCCACTACTCTGCATCTCCGCCGCAGTGACGTCACATCATCAGCCACTAGTCTGCATCTCCGCCGCGGTGACGCCACATCATCAGCCACTAGTCTGCATCTCCGCCGCAGTGACGTCACATCATCAGCTACTAGTCTGCATCTCCGCCGCAGTGACGTCACATCATCAGCTACTAGTCTGCATCTCCGCCGCAGTGACGTCACATCATCAGCTACTAGTCTGCATCTCCGCCGCAGTGACGTCACATCATCAGCCACTAGTCTGCATCACCGCCGCAGTGACGCCACATCATCAGGCACTAGTCTGCATCTCTGCAGTGACGTCACATCATCAGCTACTAGTCTGCATCTCCGCAGTGACGTCACATCATCAGCTACTAGTCTGCATCTCTGCAGTGACGTCACATCATCAGCTACTAGTCTGCATCACCGCCGCAGTGACGTCACATCATCAGCTACTAGTCTGCATCTCCGCCGCAGTGACGTCACATCATCAGCTTCTAGTCTGCATCTCCGCCGCAGTGACGTCACATCATCAGCCACTAGTCTGCATCTCCGCCGCAGTGACGTCACATCATCAGCTACTAGTCTGCATCTCCGCCGCAGTGACGTCACATCATCAGCTACTATACTGCATCTCCGCCGCAGTGACGTCACATCATCAGCTACTAGTCTGCATCTCTGCAGTGACGTCACATCATCAGCCACTAGTCTGCATCTCCGCCGCAGTGACGTCACATCATCAGCTACTAGTCTGCATCTCCGCAGTGACGTCACATCATCAGCTACTAGTCTGCATCTCTGCAGTGACGTCACATCATCAGCTACTAGTCTGCATCACCGCCGCAGTGACGTCACATCATCAGCCACTAGTCTGCATCTCTGCAGTGACGTCACATCATCAGCTACTAGTCTGCATCTCCGCCGCAGTGACGTCACATCATCAGCTACTAGTCTGCATCTCCGCCGCAGTGACGTTAGATCATCAGCTACTAGTCTGCATCACCGCCGCAGTGACGTCACATCATCAGTCACTAGTCTGCATCTCCGCCGCAGTGACGTCACATCATCAGTCACTAGTCTGCATCTCCGCCGCAGTGACGTCACATCATCAGCCACTAGTCTGCATCTCCGCCGCAGTGACGTCACAGCATCAGCTACTAGTCTGCATCTCCGCCGCAGTGACGTCGCATCATCAGCTACTAGTCTGCATCTCCGCCGCAGTGACGTCACATCATCAGCTACTAGTCTGCATCTCCGCCGCAGTGACGTCACATCATCAGCTACTAGTCTGCATCACCGCCGCAGTGACGTCACATCATCAGCCACTAGTCTGCATCTCCGCCGCAGAGACGTCACATCATCAGCTGCTAGTCTGCATCTCCGCCGCAGTGACGTCACATCATCAGCCACTAGTCTGCATATCCGCCGCAGTGACGTCACATCATCAGCTACTAGTCTGCATCTCCGCCGCAGTGACGTCACATCATCAGTCACTAGTCTGCATCTCCGCCGCAGTGACGTCACATCATCAGTCACTAGTCTGCATCTCCGCCGCAGTGACGTCACATCATCAGCCACTAGTCTGCATCTCCGCCGCAGTGACGTCACAGCATCAGCTACTAGTCTGCATCTCCGCCGCAGTGACGTCGCATCATCAGCTACTAGTCTGCATCTCCGCCGCAGTGACGTCACATCATCAGCTACTAGTCTGCATCTCCGCCGCAGTGACGTCACATCATCAGCTACTAGTCTGCATCACCGCCGCAGTGACGTCACATCATCAGCCACTAGTCTGCATCTCCGCCGCAGAGACGTCACATCATCAGCTGCTAGTCTGCATCTCCGCCGCAGTGACGTCACATCATCAGCCACTAGTCTGCATATCCGCCGCAGTGACGTCACATCATCAGCTACTAGTCTGCATCTCCGCCGCAGTGACGTCACATCATCAGCTACTAGTCTGCATCTCCGCCGCAGTGACGTCACATCATCAGCTACTAGTCTGCATCTCCGCCGCAGTGACGTCACATCACCAGCCACTAGTCTGCATCTCCGCAGTGACGTCACATCATCAGCTACTAGTCTGCATCTCTGCAGTGACGTCACATCATCAGCTACTAGTCTGCATCTCCGCCGCAGTGACGTCACATCATCAGCTACTAGTCTGCATCACCGCCGCAGTGACGTCACATCATCAGCCACTAGTCTGCATGTCCGCCGCAGAGACGTCACATCATCAGCTGCTAGTCTGCATCTCCGCCGCAGTGACGTCACATCATCAGCCACTAGTCTGCATATCCGCCGCAGTGACGTCACATCATCAGCTACTAGTCTGCATCTCCGCCGCAGTGACGTCACAGCATCAGCTACTAGTCTGCATCTCCGCCGCAGTGACGTCGCATCATCAGCTACTAGTCTGCATCTCCGCCGCAGTGACGTCACATCATCAGCCACTAGTCTGCATGTCCGCCGCAGAGACGTCACATCATCAGCTGCTAGTCTGCATCTCCGCCGCAGTGACGTCACATCATCAGCCACTAGTCTGCATATCCGCCGCAGTGACGTCACATCATCAGCTACTAGTCTGCATCTCCGCCGCAGTGACGTCACATCATCAGCTACTAGTCTGCATCTCCGCCGCAGTGACGTCACATCACCAGCCACTAGTCTGCATCTCCGCAGTGACGTCACATCATCAGCTAGTAGTCTGCATCTCCGCCGCAGTGACGTCACATCATCAGCTACTAGTCTGCATCTCCGCCGCAGTGACGTCACATCATCAGCTACTAGTCTGCATCTCCGCCGCAGTGACGTCACATCATCAGCTGCTAGTGTGCATCTCCGCCGCAGTGACGTCACATCATCAGCTACTAGTCTGCATCTCCGCCGCAGTGACGTCACATCATCAGCTGCTAGTCTGCATCTCCGCCGCAGTGACGTCACATCATCAGCCACTAGTCTGCATCTCCGCAGTGACGTCACATCATCAGCTACTAGTCTGCATCTCCGCCGCAGTGACGTCACATCATCAGCTACTAGTCTGCATCTCCGCAGTGACGTCACATCATCAGCTGCTAGTCTGCATCTCCGCCGCAGTGACGTCACATCATCAGCTACTAGTCTGCATCTCCGCCGCAGTGACGTCACATCATCAGCCACTAGTCTGCATCTCCGCCGCAGTGACGTCACATCATCAGCTACTAGTCTGCATCTCCGCCGCAGTGACGTCACATCATCAGCTACTAGTCTGCATCTCCGCCGCAGTGACGTCACATCATCAGCTACTAGTCTGCATCTCCGCCGCAGTGACGTCACATCATCAGCCACTAGTCTGCATCACCGCCGCAGTGACGCCACATCATCAGGCACTAGTCTGCATCTCTGCAGTGACGTCACATCATCAGCTACTAGTCTGCATCTCCGCAGTGACGTCACATCATCAGCTACTAGTCTGCATCTCTGCAGTGACGTCACATCATCAGCTACTAGTCGGCATCACCGCCGCAGTGACGTCACATCATCAGCTACTAGTCTGCATCTCCGCCGCAGTGACGTCACATCATCAGCTTCTAGTCTGCATCTCCGCCGCAGTGACGTCACATCATCAGCCACTAGTCTGCATCTCCGCCGCAGTGACGTCACATCATCAGCTACTAGTCTGCATCTCCGCCGCAGTGACGTCACATCATCAGCTACTATACTGCATCTCCGCCGCAGTGACGTCACATCATCAGCTACTAGTCTGCATCTCTGCAGTGACGTCACATCATCAGCCACTAGTCTGCATCTCCGCCGCAGTGACGTCACATCATCAGCTACTAGTCTGCATCTCCGCAGTGACGTCACATCATCAGCTACTAGTCTGCATCTCTGCAGTGACGTCACATCATCAGCTACTAGTCTGCATCACCGCCGCAGTGACGTCACATCATCAGCCACTAGTCTGCATCTCTGCAGTGACGTCACATCATCAGCTACTAGTCTGCATCTCCGCCGCAGTGACGTCACATCATCAGCTACTAGTCTGCATCTCCGCCGCAGTGACGTTAGATCATCAGCTACTAGTCTGCATCACCGCCGCAGTGACGTCACATCATCAGTCACTAGTCTGCATCTCCGCCGCAGTGACGTCACATCATCAGTCACTAGTCTGCATCTCCGCCGCAGTGACGTCACATCATCAGCCACTAGTCTGCATCTCCGCCGCAGTGACGTCACAGCATCAGCTACTAGTCTGCATCTCCGCCGCAGTGACGTCGCATCATCAGCTACTAGTCTGCATCTCCGCCGCAGTGACGTCACATCATCAGCTACTAGTCTGCATCTCCGCCGCAGTGACGTCACATCATCAGCTACTAGTCTGCATCACCGCCGCAGTGACGTCACATCATCAGCCACTAGTCTGCATCTCCGCCGCAGAGACGTCACATCATCAGCTGCTAGTCTGCATCTCCGCCGCAGTGACGTCACATCATCAGCCACTAGTCTGCATATCCGCCGCAGTGACGTCACATCATCAGCTACTAGTCTGCATCTCCGCCGCAGTGACGTCACATCATCAGTCACTAGTCTGCATCTCCGCCGCAGTGACGTCACATCATCAGTCACTAGTCTGCATCTCCGCCGCAGTGACGTCACATCATCAGGCACTAGTCTGCATCTCCGCCGCAGTGACGTCACATCATCAGCTGCTAGTGTGCATCTCCGCCGCAGTGACGTCACATCATCAGCTACTAGTCTGCATCTCCGCCGCAGTGACGTCACATCATCAGCTGCTAGTCTGCATCTCCGCCGCAGTGACGTCACATCATCAGCCACTAGTCTGCATCTCCGCAGTGACGTCACATCATCAGCTACTAGTCTGCATCTCCGCCGCAGTGACGTCACATCATCAGCTACTAGTCTGCATCTCCGCAGTGACGTCACATCATCAGCTGCTAGTCTGCATCTCCGCCGCAGTGACGTCACATCATCAGCTACTAGTCTGCATCTCCGCCGCAGTGACGTCACATCATCAGCCACTAGTCTGCATCTCCGCCGCAGTGACGTCACATCATCAACTACTAGTCTGCATCTCCGCCGCAGTGACGTCACATCATCAGCTACTAGTCTGCATCTCCGCCGCAGTGACGTCACATCATCAGCTACTAGTCTGCATCTCCGCCGCAGTGACGTCACATCATCAGCCACTAGTCTGCATCACCGCCGCAGTGACGCCACATCATCAGGCACTAGTCTGCATCTCTGCAGTGACGTCACATCATCAGCTACTAGTCTGCATCTCCGCAGTGGCGTCACATCATCAGCTACTAGTCTGCATCTCTGCAGTGACGTCACATCATCAGCTACTAGTCGGCATCACCGCCGCAGTGACGTCACATCATCAGCTACTAGTCTGCATCTCCGCCGCAGTGACGTCACATCATCAGCTTCTAGTCTGCATCTCCGCCGCAGTGACGTCACATCATCAGCCACTAGTCTGCATCTCCGCCGCAGTGACGTCACATCATCAGCTACTAGTCTGCATCTCCGCCGCAGTGACGTCACATCATCAGCTACTATACTGCATCTCCGCCGCAGTGACGTCACATCATCAGCTACTAGTCTGCATCTCTGCAGTGACGTCACATCATCAGCCACTAGTCTGCATCTCCGCCGCAGTGACGTCACATCATCAGCTACTAGTCTGCATCTCCGCAGTGACGTCACATCATCAGCTACTAGTCTGCATCTCTGCAGTGACGTCACATCATCAGCTACTAGTCTGCATCACCGCCGCAGTGACGTCACATCATCAGCCACTAGTCTGCATCTCTGCAGTGACGTCACATCATCAGCTACTAGTCTGCATCTCCGCCGCAGTGACGTCACATCATCAGCTACTAGTCTGCATCTCCGCCGCAGTGACGTTAGATCATCAGCTACTAGTCTGCATCACCGCCGCAGTGACGTCACATCATCAGTCACTAGTCTGCATCTCCGCCGCAGTGACGTCACATCATCAGTCACTAGTCTGCATCTCCGCCGCAGTGACGTCACATCATCAGCCACTAGTCTGCATCTCCGCCGCAGTGACGTCACAGCATCAGCTACTAGTCTGCATCTCCGCCGCAGTGACGTCGCATCATCAGCTACTAGTCTGCATCTCCGCCGCAGTGACGTCACATCATCAGCTACTAGTCTGCATCTCCGCCGCAGTGACGTCACATCATCAGCTACTAGTCTGCATCACCGCCGCAGTGACGTCACATCATCAGCCACTAGTCTGCATCTCCGCCGCAGAGACGTCACATCATCAGCTGCTAGTCTGCATCTCCGCCGCAGTGACGTCACATCATCAGCCACTAGTCTGCATATCCGCCGCAGTGACGTCACATCATCAGCTACTAGTCTGCATCTCCGCCGCAGTGACGTCACATCATCAGTCACTAGTCTGCATCTCCGCCGCAGTGACGTCACATCATCAGTCACTAGTCTGCATCTCCGCCGCAGTGACGTCACATCATCAGCCACTAGTCTGCATCTCCGCCGCAGTGACGTCACAGCATCAGCTACTAGTCTGCATCTCCGCCGCAGTGACGTCGCATCATCAGCTACTAGTCTGCATCTCCGCCGCAGTGACGTCACATCATCAGCTACTAGTCTGCATCTCCGCCGCAGTGACGTCACATCATCAGCTACTAGTCTGCATCACCGCCGCAGTGACGTCACATCATCAGCCACTAGTCTGCATCTCCGCCGCAGAGACGTCACATCATCAGCTGCTAGTCTGCATCTCCGCCGCAGTGACGTCACATCATCAGCCACTAGTCTGCATATCCGCCGCAGTGACGTCACATCATCAGCTACTAGTCTGCATCTCCGCCGCAGTGACGTCACATCATCAGCTACTAGTCTGCATCTCCGCCGCAGTGACGTCACATCATCAGCTACTAGTCTGCATCTCCGCCGCAGTGACGTCACATCACCAGCCACTAGTCTGCATCTCCGCAGTGACGTCACATCATCAGCTACTAGTCTGCATCTCTGCAGTGACGTCACATCATCAGCTACTAGTCTGCATCTCCGCCGCAGTGACGTCACATCATCAGCTACTAGTCTGCATCACCGCCGCAGTGACGTCACATCATCAGCCACTAGTCTGCATGTCCGCCGCAGAGACGTCACATCATCAGCTGCTAGTCTGCATCTCCGCCGCAGTGACGTCACATCATCAGCTACTAGTCTGCATATCCGCCGCAGTGACGTCACATCATCAGCTACTAGTCTGCATCTCCGCTGCAGTGACGTCACATCATCAGCTACTAGTCCGCATCTCCGCCGCAGTGACGTCACATCAGCAGCCACTAGTCTGCATCTCCGCAGTGACGTCACATCATCAGCTAGTAGTCTGCATCTCCGCAGTGACGTCACATCATCAGCTACTAGTCTGCATCTCCGCCGCAGTGACGTCACATCATCAGCTACTAGTCTGCATCTCCGCCGCAGTGACGTCACATCATCAGCTGCTAGTGTGCATCTCCGCCGCAGTGACGTCACATCATCAGCTACTAGTCTGCATCTCCGCCGCAGTGACGTCACATCATCAGCTGCTAGTCTGCATCTCCGCCGCAGTGACGTCACATCATCAGCCACTAGTCTGCATCTCCGCAGTGACGTCACATCATCAGCTACTAGTCTGCATCTCCGCCGCAGTGACGTCACATCATCAGCTACTAGTCTGCATCTCTGCAGTGACGTCACATCATCAGCTACTAGTCTGCATCACCGCCGCAGTGACGTCACATCATCAGCCACTAGTCTGCATCTCTGCAGTGACGTCACATCATCAGCTACTAGTCTGCATCTCCGCCGCAGTGACGTCACATCATCAGCTACTAGTCTGCATCTCCGCCGCAGTGACGTTAGATCATCAGCTACTAGTCTGCATCACCGCCGCAGTGACGTCACATCATCAGTCACTAGTCTGCATCTCCGCCGCAGTGACGTCACATCATCAGTCACTAGTCTGCATCTCCGCCGCAGTGACGTCACATCATCAGCCACTAGTCTGCATCTCCGCCGCAGTGACGTCACAGCATCAGCTACTAGTCTGCATCTCCGCCGCAGTGACGTCGCATCATCAGCTACTAGTCTGCATCTCCGCCGCAGTGACGTCACATCATCAGCTACTAGTCTGCATCTCCGCCGCAGTGACGTCACATCATCAGCTACTAGTCTGCATCACCGCCGCAGTGACGTCACATCATCAGCCACTAGTCTGCATCTCCGCCGCAGAGACGTCACATCATCAGCTGCTAGTCTGCATCTCCGCCGCAGTGACGTCACATCATCAGCCACTAGTCTGCATATCCGCCGCAGTGACGTCACATCATCAGCTACTAGTCTGCATCTCCGCCGCAGTGACGTCACATCATCAGACACTAGTCTGCATCTCCGCCGCAGTGACGTCACATCATCAGTCACTAGTCTGCATCTCCGCCGCAGTGACGTCACATCATCAGCCACTAGTCTGCATCTCCGCCGCAGTGACGTCACAGCATCAGCTACTAGTCTGCATCTCCGCCGCAGTGACGTCGCATCATCAGCTACTAGTCTGCATCTCCGCCGCAGTGACGTCACATCATCAGCTACTAGTCTGCATCTCCGCCGCAGTGACGTCACATCATCAGCTACTAGTCTGCATCACCGCCGCAGTGACGTCACATCATCAGCCACTAGTCTGCATCTCCGCCGCAGAGACGTCACATCATCAGCTGCTAGTCTGCATCTCCGCCGCAGTGACGTCACATCATCAGCCACTAGTCTGCATATCCGCCGCAGTGACGTCACATCATCAGCTACTAGTCTGCATCTCCGCCGCAGTGACGTCACATCATCAGCTACTAGTCTGCATCTCCGCCGCAGTGACGTCACATCATCAGCTACTAGTCTGCATCTCCGCCGCAGTGACGTCACATCACCAGCCACTAGTCTGCATCTCCGCAGTGACGTCACATCATCAGCTACTAGTCTGCATCTCTGCAGTGACGTCACATCATCAGCTACTAGTCTGCATCTCAGCCGCAGTGACGTCACATCATCAGCTACTAGTCTGCATCACCGCCGCAGTGACGTCACATCATCAGCCACTAGTCTGCATGTCCGCCGCAGAGACGTCACATCATCAGCTGCTAGTCTGCATCTCCGCCGCAGTGACGTCACATCATCAGCTACTAGTCTGCATATCCGCCGCAGTGACGTCACATCATCAGCTACTAGTCTGCATCTCCGCTGCAGTGACGTCACATCATCAGCTACTAGTCCGCATCTCCGCCGCAGTGACGTCACATCAGCAGCCACTAGTCTGCATCTCCGCAGTGACGTCACATCATCAGCTAGTAGTCTGCATCTCCGCAGTGACGTCACATCATCAGCTACTAGTCTGCATCTCCGCCGCAGTGACGTCACATCATCAGCTACTAGTCTGCATCTCCGCCGCAGTGACGTCACATCATCAGCTGCTAGTGTGCATCTCCGCCGCAGTGACGTCACATCATCAGCTACTAGTCTGCATCTCCGCCGCAGTGACGCCACATCATCAGCTGCTAGTCTGCATCTCCGCCGCAGTGACGTCACATCATCAGCCACTAGTCTGCATCTCCGCAGTGACGTCACATCATCAGCTACTAGTCTGCATCTCCGCCGCAGTGACGTCACATCATCAGCTACTAGTCTGCATCTCCGCAGTGACGTCACATCATCAGCTGCTAGTCTGCATCTCCGCCGCAGTGACGTCACATCATCAGCTACTAGTCTGCATCTCCGCCGCAGTGACGTCACATCATCAGCCACTAGTCTGCATCTCCGCCGCAGTGACGTCAAATCATCAGCTACTAGTCTGCATCTCCGCCGCAGTGACGTCACATCATCAGCTACTAGTCTGCATCTCCGCCGCAGTGACGTCACATCATCAGCCACTAGTCTGCGTTGCCGCCGCAGTGACGTCACATCATCAGCTACTAGTCTGCATCTCCGCCGCAGTGACGTCACATCATCAGCTACTAGTCTGCATCTCCGCCGCAGTGACGTCACATCATCAGCTACTAGTCTGCATCTCCGCCGCAGTGACGTCACATCATCAGCCACTAGTCTGCATCTCTGCAGTGACGTCACATCATCAGCTACTAGTCTGCATCTCCGCCGCAGTGACGTCACATCATCAGCTACTAGTCTCCATCTCCGCCGCAGTGACGTCACATCATCAGCTACTAGTCTGCATTACCGCCGCAGTGACGTCACATCATCAGTCACTAGTCTGCATCTCCGCCGCAGTGACGTCACATCATCAGCCACTAGTCTGCATCTCCGCCGCAGTGACGTCACATCATCAGCTACTAGTCTGCATCTCCGCCGCAGTGACGTCACATCATCAGCTACTAGTCTGCATCTCCGCCGCAGTGACGTCACATCATCAGCTACTAGTCTGCATCTCCGCCGCAGTGACGTCACATCATCAGCTACTAGTCTGCATCTCTGCAGTGACGTCACATCATCAGCTACTAGTCTGCATCTCCGCCGCAGTGACGTCACATCATCAGCTACTAGTCTGCATCACCGCCGCAGTGACGTCACATCATCAGCCACTAGTCTGCATCTCCGCCGCAGAGACGTCACATCATCAGCTGCTAGTCTGCATCTCCGCCGCAGTGACGTCACATCATCAGCCACTAGTCTGCATCTCCGCCGCAGTGACGTCACATCATCAGCTACTAGTCTGCATCTCCGCCGCAGTGACGTCACATCATCAGCTACTAGTCTGCATCTCCGCCGCAGTGACGTCACATCACCAGCCACTAGTCTGCATCTCCGCAGAGACGTCACATCATCAGCTAGTAGTCTGCATCTCCGCCGCAGTGACGTCACATCATCAGCTACTAGTCTGCATCTCCGCCGCAGTGACGTCACATCATCAGCCACTAGTCTGCATCTCCGCCGCAGTGACGTCACATCATCAGCTACTAGTCTGCATCTCCGCCGCAGTGACGTCACATCATCAGCTGCTAGTCTGCATCTCCGCCGCAGTGACGTCACATCATCAGCCACTAGTCTGCATCTCCGCCGCAGTGACGTCACATCATCAGCTACTAGTCTGCATCTCCGCCGCAGTGACGTCACATCATCAGCTACTAGTCTGCATCTCCGCCGCAGTGACGTCACATCACCAGCCACTAGTCTGCATCTCCGCAGTGACGTCACATCATCAGCTAGTAGTCTGCATCTCCGCCGCAGTGACGTCACATCATCAGCTACTAGTCTGCATCTCCGCCGCAGTGACGTCACATCATCAGCCACTAGTCTGCATCTCCGCCGCAGTGACGTCACATCATCAGCTACTAGTCTGCATCTCCGCCGCAGTGACGTCACATCATCAGCTGCTAGTGTGCATCTCCGCCGCAGTGACGTCACATCATCAGCCACTAGTCTGCATCTCCGCAGTGACGTCACATCATCAGCTACTAGTCTGCATCTCCGCCGCAGTGACGTCACATCATCAGCTACTAGTCTGCATCTCCGCAGTGACGTCACATCATCAGCTGCTAGTCTGCATCTCCGCCGCAGTGACGTCACATCATCAGCTACTAGTCTGCATCTCCGCCGCAGTGACGTCACATCATCAGCCACTAGTCTGCATCTCCGCCGCAGTGACGTCACATCATCAGCTACTAGTCTGCATCTCCGCCGCAGTGACGTCACATCATCAGCTACTAGTCTGCATCTCCGCCGCAGTGACGTCACATCATCAGCCACTAGTCTGCATCTCTGCAGTGACGTCACATCATCAGCTACTAGTCTGCATCTCCGCCGCAGTGACGTCACATCATCAGCTACTAGTCTGCATCTCCGCCGCAGTGACGTCACATCATCAGCTACTAGTCTGCATCACCGCCGCAGTGACGTCACATCATCAGTCACTAGTCTGCATCTCCGCCGCAGTGACGTCACATCATCAGCCACTAGTCTGCATCTCCGCCGCAGTGATGTCACATCATCAGCTACTAGTCTGCATCTCCGCCGCAGTGACGTCACATCATCAGCTACTAGTCTGCATCTCCGCCGCAGTGACGTCACATCATCAGCTACTAGTCTGCATCTCCGCCGCAGTGACGTCACATCATCAGCTACTAGTCTGCATCTCTGCAGTGACGTCACATCATCAGCTACTAGTCTGCATCTCCGCCGCAGTGACGTCACATCATCAGCTACTAGTCTGCATCACCGCCGCAGTGACGTCACATTATCAGCCACTAGTCTGCATCTCCGCCGCAGAGACGTCACATCATCAGCTGCTAGTCTGCATCTCCGCCGCAGTGACGTCACATCATCAGACACTAGTCTGCATCTCCGCCGCAGTGACGTCACATCATCAGCTACTAGTCTGCATCTCCGCAGTGACGTCACATCATCAGCCACTAGTCTGCATCTCCGCCGCAGTGACGTCACATCATCAGCTACTAGTCTGCATCTCCGCCGCAGTGACGTCACATCACCAGCCACTAGTCTGCATCTCCGCCGCAGTGACGTCACATCATCAGCTAGTAGTCTGCATCTCCGCCGCAGTGACGTCACATCACCAGCCACTAGTCTGCATCTCCGCAGTGACGTCACATCATCAGCTAGTAGTCTGCATCTCCGCCGCAGTGACGTCACATCATCAGCTACTAGTCTGCATCTCCGCCGCAGTGACGTCACATCATCAGCTACTAGTCTGCATCTCCGCCGCAGTGACGTCACATCATCAGCTGCTAGTGTGCATCTCCGCCGCAGTGACGTCACATCATCAGCTACTAGTCTGCATCTCCGCCGCAGTGACGTCACATCATCAGCTGCTAGTCTGCATCTCCGCCGCAGTGACGTCACATCATCAGCCACTAGTCTGCATCTCCGCAGTGACGTCACATCATCAGCTACTAGTCTGCATCTCCGCCGCAGTGACGTCACATCATCAGCTACTAGTCTGCATCTCCGCAGTGACGTCACATCATCAGCTGCTGGTCTGCATCTCCGCCGCAGTGACGTCACATCATCAGCTACTAGTCTGCATCTCCGCCGCAGTGACGTCACATCATCAGCCACTAGTCTGCATCTCCGCCGCAGTGACGTCACATCATCAGCTACTAGTCTGCATCTCCGCCGCAGTGACGTCACATCATCAGCTACTAGTCTGCATCTCCGCCGCAGTGACGTCACATCATCAGCTACTAGTCTGCATCTCCGCCGCAGTGACGTCACATCATCAGCCACTAGTCTGCATCACCGCCGCAGTGACGCCACATCATCAGGCACTAGTCTGCATCTCTGCAGTGACGTCACATCATCAGCTACTAGTCTGCATCTCCGCAGTGACGTCACATCATCAGCTACTAGTCTGCATCTCTGCAGTGACGTCACATCATCAGCTACTAGTCTGCATCACCGCCGCAGTGACGTCACATCATCAGCTACTAGTCTGCATCTCCGCCGCAGTGACGTCACATCATCAGCTTCTAGTCTGCATCTCCGCCGCAGTGACGTCACATCATCAGCCACTAGTCTGCATCTCCGCCGCAGTGACGTCACATCATCAGCTACTAGTCTGCATCTCCGCCGCAGTGACGTCACATCATCAGCTACTATACTGCATCTCCGCCGCAGTGACGTCACATCATCAGCTACTAGTCTGCATCTCTGCAGTGACGTCACATCATCAGCCACTAGTCTGCATCTCCGCCGCAGTGACGTCACATCATCAGCTACTAGTCTGCATCTCCGCCGCAGTGACGTCACATCATCAGCTACTAGTCTGCATCTCTGCAGTGACGTCACATCATCAGCTACTAGTCTGCATCACCGCCGCAGTGACGTCACATCATCAGCCACTAGTCTGCATCTCTGCAGTGACGTCACATCATCAGCTACTAGTCTGCATCTCCGCCGCAGTGACGTCACATCATCAGCTACTAGTCTGCATCTCCGCCGCAGTGACGTTAGATCATCAGCTACTAGTCTGCATCACCGCCGCAGTGACGTCACATCATCAGTCACTAGTCTGCATCTCCGCCGCAGTGACGTCACATCATCAGTCACTAGTCTGCATCTCCGCCGCAGTGACGTCACATCATCAGCCACTAGTCTGCATCTCCGCCGCAGTGACGTCACAGCATCAGCTACTAGTCTGCATCTCCGCCGCAGTGACGTCGCATCATCAGCTACTAGTCTGCATCTCCGCCGCAGTGACGTCACATCATCAGCTACTAGTCTGCATCTCCGCCGCAGTGACGTCACATCATCAGCTACTAGTCTGCATCACCGCCGCAGTGACGTCACATCATCAGCCACTAGTCTGCATCTCCGCCGCAGAGACGTCACATCATCAGCTGCTAGTCTGCATCTCCGCCGCAGTGACGTCACATCATCAGCCACTAGTCTGCATATCCGCCGCAGTGACGTCACATCATCAGCTACTAGTCTGCATCTCCGCCGCAGTGACGTCACATCATCAGTCACTAGTCTGCATCTCCGCCGCAGTGACGTCACATCATCAGTCACTAGTCTGCATCTCCGCCGCAGTGACGTCACATCATCAGCCACTAGTCTGCATCTCCGCCGCAGTGACGTCACAGCATCAGCTACTAGTCTGCATCTCCGCCGCAGTGACGTCGCATCATCAGCTACTAGTCTGCATCTCCGCCGCAGTGACGTCACATCATCAGCTACTAGTCTGCATCTCCGCCGCAGTGACGTCACATCATCAGCTACTAGTCTGCATCACCGCCGCAGTGACGTCACATCATCAGCCACTAGTCTGCATCTCCGCCGCAGAGACGTCACATCATCAGCTGCTAGTCTGCATCTCCGCCGCAGTGACGTCACATCAATAGCCACTAGTCTGCATATCCGCCGCAGTGACGTCACATCATCAGCTACTAGTCTGCATCTCCGCCGCAGTGACGTCACATCATCAGCTACTAGTCTGCATCTCCGCCGCAGTGACGTCACAATCATCAGCTACTAGTCTGCATCTCCGCCGCAGTGACGTCACATCACCAGCCACTAGTCTGCATCTCCGCAGTGACGTCACATCATCAGCTACTAGTCTGCATCTCTGCAGTGACGTCACATCATCAGCTACTAGTCTGCATCTCCGCCGCAGTGACGTCACATCATCAGCTACTAGTCTGCATCACCGCCGCAGTGACGTCACATCATCAGCCACTAGTCTGCATGTCCGCCGCAGAGACGTCACATCATCAGCTGCTAGTCTGCATCTCCGCCGCAGTGACGTCACATCATCAGCCACTAGTCTGCATATCCGCCGCAGTGACGTCACATCATCAGCTACTAGTCTGCATCTCCGCCGCAGTGACGTCACATCATCAGCTACTAGTCTGCATCTCCGCCGCAGTGACGTCACATCATCAGCTACTAGTCTGCATCTCCGCCGCAGTGACGTCACATCATCAGCTACTAGTCTGCATCTCCGCCGCAGTGACGTCACATCATCAGCTGCTAGTGTGCATCTCCGCCGCAGTGACGTCACATCATCAGCTACTAGTCTGCATCTCCGCCGCAGTGACGTCACATCATCAGCTGCTAGTCTGCATCTCCGCCGCAGTGACGTCACATCATCAGCTACTAGTCCGCATCTCCGCCGCAGTGACGTCACATCATCAGCTACTAGTCTCCATCTCCGCCGCAGTGACGTCACATCATCAGCCACTAGTCTGCATCTCTGCAGTGACGTCACATCATCAGCTACTAGTCTGCATCTCCGCCGCAGTGACGTCACATCATCAGCTACTAGTCTGCATCTCCGCCGCAGTGACGTCACATCATCAGCTACTAGTCTGCATCACCGCCGCAGTGACGTCACATCATCAGCCACTAGTCTGCATCTCCGCCGCAGAGACGTCACATCATCAGCTGCTAGTCTGCATCTCCGCCGCAGTGACGTCACATCATCAGCCACTAGTCTGCATATCCGCCGCAGTGACGTCACATCATCAGCTACTAGTCTGCATCTCCGCCGCAGTGACGTCACATCATCAGCTACTAGTCTGCATCTCCGCCGCAGTGACGTCACAATCATCAGCTACTAGTCTGCATCTCCGCCGCAGTGACGTCACATCACCAGCCACTAGTCTGCATCTCCGCAGTGACGTCACATCATCAGCTACTAGTCTGCATCTCTGCAGTGACGTCACATCATCAGCTACTAGTCTGCATCTCCGCCGCAGTGACGTCACATCATCAGCTACTAGTCTGCATCACCGCCGCAGTGACGTCACATCATCAGCCACTAGTCTGCATGTCCGCCGCAGAGACGTCACATCATCAGCTGCTAGTCTGCATCTCCGCCGCAGTGACGTCACATCATCAGCCACTAGTCTGCATATCCGCCGCAGTGACGTCACATCATCAGCTACTAGTCTGCATCTCCGCCGCAGTGACGTCACATCATCAGCTACTAGTCTGCATCTCCGCCGCAGTGACGTGACATCATCACCTACTAGTCTGCATCTCCGCCGCAGTGACGTCACATCATCAGCTACTAGTCTGCATCTCCGCCGCAGTGACGTCACATCATCAGCTGCTAGTGTGCATCTCCGCCGCAGTGACGTCACATCATCAGCTACTAGTCTGCATCTCCGCCGCAGTGACGTCACATCATCAGCTGCTAGTCTGCATCTCCGCCGCAGTGACGTCACATCATCAGCTACTAGTCCGCATCTCCGCCGCAGTGACGTCACATCATCAGCTACTAGTCTCCATCTCCGCCGCAGTGACGTCACATCATCAGCCACTAGTCTGCATCTCTGCAGTGACGTCACATCATCAGCTACTAGTCTGCATCTCCGCCGCAGTGACGTCACATCATCAGCTACTAGTCTGCATCTCCGCCGCAGTGACGTCACATCATCAGCTACTAGTCTGCATCACCGCCGCAGTGACGTCACATCATCAGTCACTAGTCTGCATCTCCGCCGCAGTGACGTCACATCATCAGCCACTAGTCTGCATCTCCGCCGCAGTGATGTCACATCATCAGCTACTAGTCTGCATCTCCGCCGCAGTGACGTCACATCATCAGCTACTAGTCTGCATCTCCGCCGCAGTGACGTCACATCATCAGCTACTAGTCTGCATCTCCGCCGCAGTGACGTCACATCATCAGCTACTAGTCTGCATCTCTGCAGTGACGTCACATCATCAGCTACTAGTCTGCATCTCCGCCGCAGTGACGTCACATCATCAGCTACTAGTCTGCATCACCGCCGCAGTGACGTCACATTATCAGCCACTAGTCTGCATCTCCGCCGCAGAGACGTCACATCATCAGCTGCTAGTCTGCATCTCCGCCGCAGTGACGTCACATCATCAGACACTAGTCTGCATCTCCGCCGCAGTGACGTCACATCATCAGCTACTAGTCTGCATCTCCGCAGTGACGTCACATCATCAGCCACTAGTCTGCATCTCCGCCGCAGTGACGTCACATCATCAGCTACTAGTCTGCATCTCCGCCGCAGTGACGTCACATCACCAGCCACTAGTCTGCATCTCCGCCGCAGTGACGTCACATCATCAGCTAGTAGTCTGCATCTCCGCCGCAGTGACGTCACATCACCAGCCACTAGTCTGCATCTCCGCAGTGACGTCACATCATCAGCTAGTAGTCTGCATCTCCGCCGCAGTGACGTCACATCATCAGCTACTAGTCTGCATCTCCGCCGCAGTGACGTCACATCATCAGCTACTAGTCTGCATCTCCGCCGCAGTGACGTCACATCATCAGCTGCTAGTGTGCATCTCCGCCGCAGTGACGTCACATCATCAGCTACTAGTCTGCATCTCCGCCGCAGTGACGTCACATCATCAGCTGCTAGTCTGCATCTCCGCCGCAGTGACGTCACATCATCAGCCACTAGTCTGCATCTCCGCAGTGACGTCACATCATCAGCTACTAGTCTGCATCTCCGCCGCAGTGACGTCACATCATCAGCTACTAGTCTGCATCTCCGCAGTGACGTCACATCATCAGCTGCTGGTCTGCATCTCCGCCGCAGTGACGTCACATCATCAGCTACTAGTCTGCATCTCCGCCGCAGTGACGTCACATCATCAGCCACTAGTCTGCATCTCCGCCGCAGTGACGTCACATCATCAGCTACTAGTCTGCATCTCCGCCGCAGTGACGTCACATCATCAGCTACTAGTCTGCATCTCCGCCGCAGTGACGTCACATCATCAGCTACTAGTCTGCATCTCCGCCGCAGTGACGTCACATCATCAGCCACTAGTCTGCATCACCGCCGCAGTGACGCCACATCATCAGGCACTAGTCTGCATCTCTGCAGTGACGTCACATCATCAGCTACTAGTCTGCATCTCCGCAGTGACGTCACATCATCAGCTACTAGTCTGCATCTCTGCAGTGACGTCACATCATCAGCTACTAGTCTGCATCACCGCCGCAGTGACGTCACATCATCAGCTACTAGTCTGCATCTCCGCCGCAGTGACGTCACATCATCAGCTTCTAGTCTGCATCTCCGCCGCAGTGACGTCACATCATCAGCCACTAGTCTGCATCTCCGCCGCAGTGACGTCACATCATCAGCTACTAGTCTGCATCTCCGCCGCAGTGACGTCACATCATCAGCTACTATACTGCATCTCCGCCGCAGTGACGTCACATCATCAGCTACTAGTCTGCATCTCTGCAGTGACGTCACATCATCAGCCACTAGTCTGCATCTCCGCCGCAGTGACGTCACATCATCAGCTACTAGTCTGCATCTCCGCCGCAGTGACGTCACATCATCAGCTACTAGTCTGCATCTCTGCAGTGACGTCACATCATCAGCTACTAGTCTGCATCACCGCCGCAGTGACGTCACATCATCAGCCACTAGTCTGCATCTCTGCAGTGACGTCACATCATCAGCTACTAGTCTGCATCTCCGCCGCAGTGACGTCACATCATCAGCTACTAGTCTGCATCTCCGCCGCAGTGACGTTAGATCATCAGCTACTAGTCTGCATCACCGCCGCAGTGACGTCACATCATCAGTCACTAGTCTGCATCTCCGCCGCAGTGACGTCACATCATCAGTCACTAGTCTGCATCTCCGCCGCAGTGACGTCACATCATCAGCCACTAGTCTGCATCTCCGCCGCAGTGACGTCACAGCATCAGCTACTAGTCTGCATCTCCGCCGCAGTGACGTCGCATCATCAGCTACTAGTCTGCATCTCCGCCGCAGTGACGTCACATCATCAGCTACTAGTCTGCATCTCCGCCGCAGTGACGTCACATCATCAGCTACTAGTCTGCATCACCGCCGCAGTGACGTCACATCATCAGCCACTAGTCTGCATCTCCGCCGCAGAGACGTCACATCATCAGCTGCTAGTCTGCATCTCCGCCGCAGTGACGTCACATCATCAGCCACTAGTCTGCATATCCGCCGCAGTGACGTCACATCATCAGCTACTAGTCTGCATCTCCGCCGCAGTGACGTCACATCATCAGTCACTAGTCTGCATCTCCGCCGCAGTGACGTCACATCATCAGTCACTAGTCTGCATCTCCGCCGCAGTGACGTCACATCATCAGCCACTAGTCTGCATCTCCGCCGCAGTGACGTCACAGCATCAGCTACTAGTCTGCATCTCCGCCGCAGTGACGTCGCATCATCAGCTACTAGTCTGCATCTCCGCCGCAGTGACGTCACATCATCAGCTACTAGTCTGCATCTCCGCCGCAGTGACGTCACATCATCAGCTACTAGTCTGCATCACCGCCGCAGTGACGTCACATCATCAGCCACTAGTCTGCATCTCCGCCGCAGAGACGTCACATCATCAGCTGCTAGTCTGCATCTCCGCCGCAGTGACGTCACATCATCAGCCACTAGTCTGCATATCCGCCGCAGTGACGTCACATCATCAGCTACTAGTCTGCATCTCCGCCGCAGTGACGTCACATCATCAGCTACTAGTCTGCATCTCCGCCGCAGTGACGTCACAATCATCAGCTACTAGTCTGCATCTCCGCCGCAGTGACGTCACATCACCAGCCACTAGTCTGCATCTCCGCAGTGACGTCACATCATCAGCTACTAGTCTGCATCTCTGCAGTGACGTCACATCATCAGCTACTAGTCTGCATCTCCGCCGCAGTGACGTCACATCATCAGCTACTAGTCTGCATCACCGCCGCAGTGACGTCACATCATCAGCCACTAGTCTGCATGTCCGCCGCAGAGACGTCACATCATCAGCTGCTAGTCTGCATCTCCGCCGCAGTGACGTCACATCATCAGCCACTAGTCTGCATATCCGCCGCAGTGACGTCACATCATCAGCTACTAGTCTGCATCTCCGCCGCAGTGACGTCACATCATCAGCTACTAGTCTGCATCTCCGCCGCAGTGACGTCACATCATCAGCTACTAGTCTGCATCTCCGCCGCTGTGACGTCACATCATCAGCTACTAGTCTGCATCTCCGCCGCAGTGACGTCACATCATCAGCTGCTAGTGTGCATCTCCGCCGCAGTGACGTCACATCATCAGCTACTAGTCTGCATCTCCGCCGCAGTGACGTCACATCATCAGCTGCTAGTCTGCATCTCCGCCGCAGTGACGTCACATCATCAGCTACTAGTCCGCATCTCCGCCGCAGTGACGTCACATCATCAGCTACTAGTCTCCATCTCCGCCGCAGTGACGTCACATCATCAGCTACTAGTCTGCATTACCGCCGCAGTGACGTCACATCATCAGTCACTAGTCTGCATCTCCGCCGCAGTGACGTCACATCATCAGCCACTAGTCTGCATCTCCGCCGCAGTGACGTCACATCATCAGCTACTAGTCTGCATCTCCGCCGCAGTGACGTCACATCATCAGCTACTAGTCTGCATCTCCGCCGCAGTGACGTCACATCATCAGCAACTAGTCTGCATCTCTGCAGTGACGTCACATCATCAGCTACTAGTCTGCATCTCCGCCGCAGTGACGTCACATCATCAGCTACTAGTCTGCATCACCGCCGCAGTGACGTCACATCATCAGCCACTAGTCTGCATCTCCGCCGCAGAGACGTCACATCATCAGCTGCTAGTCTGCATCTCCGCCGCAGTGACGTCACATCATCAGCCACTAGTCTGCATCTCCGCCGCAGTGACGTCACATCATCAGCTACTAGTCTGCATCTCCGCCGCAGTGACGTCACATCATCAGCTACTAGTCTGCATCTCCGCCGCAGTGACGTCACATCACCAGCCACTAGTCTGCATCTCCGCAGAGACGTCACATCATCAGCTAGTAGTCTGCATCTCCGCCGCAGTGACGTCACATCATCAGCTACTAGTCTGCATCTCCGCCGCAGTGACGTCACATCATCAGCCACTAGTCTGCATCTCCGCCGCAGTGACGTCACATCATCAGCTACTAGTCTGCATCTCCGCCGCAGTGACGTCACATCATCAGCTACTAGTCTGCATCTCCGCCGCAGTGACGTCACATCATCAGCAACTAGTCTGCATCTCCGCCGCAGTGACGTCACATCATCAGCTACTAGTCTGCATCTCCGCCGCAGTGACGTCACATCATCAGCTACTAGTCTGCATCTCCGCCGCAGTGACGTCACATCATCAGCCACTAGTCTGCATCTCGCAGAGACGTCACATCATCAGCTACTAGTCTGCATCTCCGCCGCAGTGACGTCACATCATCAGCTACTAGTCTGCATCTCCGCCGCAGTGACGTCACATCATCAGCCACTAGTCTGCATCTCCGCCGCAGTGACGTCACATCATCAGCTACTAGTCTGCATCTCCGCCGCAGTGACGTCACATCATCAGCTGCTAGTGTGCATCTCCGCCGCAGTGACGTCACATCATCAGCCACTAGTTTGCATCTCCGCAGTGACGTCACATCATCAGCTACTAGTCTGCATCTCCGCCGCAGTGACGTCACATCATCAACTACTAGTCTGCATCACCGCCGCAGTGACGCCACATCATCAGGCACTAGTCTGCATCTCTGCAGTGACGTCACATCATCAGCTACTAGTCTGCATCTCCGCCGCAGTGACGTCACATCATCAGCCACTAGTCTGCATCTCCGCCGCAGTGACGTCACATCATCAGCTACTAGTCTGCATCTCCGCCGCAGTGACGTCACATCATCAGCTACTAGTCTGCATCTCCGCCGCAGTGACGTCACATCATCAGCCACTAGTCTGCATCTCTGCAGTGACGTCACATCATCAGCTACTAGTCTGCATCTCCGCCGCAGAGACGTCACATCATCAGCTGCTAGTCTGCATCTCCGCCGCAGTGACGTCACATCATCAGCTACTAGTCTGCATCACCGCCGCAGTGACGTCACATCATCAGCCACTAGTCTGCATCTCCGCCGCAGTGACGTCACATCATCAGCCACTAGTCTGCATCTCCGCCGCAGTGACGTCACATCATCAGCTACTAGTCTGCATCTCCGCCGCAGTGACGTCACATCATCAGCTACTAGTCTGCATCTCCGCCGCAGTGACGTCACATCATCAGCTACTAGTCTGCATCTCCGCCGCAGTGACGTCACATCATCAGCTACTAGTCTGCATCTCTGCAGTGACGTCACATCATCAGCTACTAGTCTGCATCTCCGCCGCAGTGACGTCACATCATCAGCTACTAGTCTGCATCACCGCCGCAGTGACGTCACATCATCAGCCACTAGTCTGCATCTCCGCCGCAGTGACGTCACATCATCAGCTACTAGTCTGCATCTCCGCCGCAGTGACGTCACATCATCAGCCACTAGTCTGCATCTCCGCCGCAGTGACGTCACATCATCAGCTACTAGTCTGCATCTCCGCAGTGACGTCACATCATCAGCCACTAGTCTGCATCTCCGCCGCAGTGACGTCACATCATCAGCTACTAGTCTGCATCTCCGCCGCAGTGACGTCACATCATCAGCCACTAGTCTGCATCTCCGCCGCAGTGACGTCACATCATCAGCTAGTAGTCTGCATCTCCGCCGCAGTGACGTCACATCATCAGCTACTAGTCTGCATCTCCGCCGCAGTGACGTCACATCATCAGCTACTAGTCTGCATCTCCGCCGCAGTGACGTCACATCATCAGCTACTAGTCTGCATCTCCGCCGCAGTGACGTCACATCATCAGCTACTAGTCTGCATCTCCGCCGCAGTGACGTCACATCATCAGCCACTAGTCTGCATCTCCGCCGCAGTGACGTCACATCATCAGCTACTAGTCTGCATCTCCGCCGCAGTGACGTCACATCATCAGCTACTAGTCTGCATCTCCGCCGCAGTGACGTCACATCATCAGCTACTAGTCTGCATCTCCGCCGCAGTGACGTCACATCATCAGCTACTAGTCTGCATCTCTGCAGTGACGTCACATCATCAGCTACTAGTCTGCATCTCCGCCGCAGTGGCGTCACATCATCAGGTACTAGTCTGCATCTCCGCCGCAGTGACGTCACATAATCAGCCACTAGTCTTCATCTCCGCCGCAGTGACGTCACATCATCAGCTACTAGTCTGCATCTCCGCCGCAGAGACGTCACATCATCAGCTGCTAGTCTGCATCTCCGCCGCAGTGACGTCACATCATCAGACACTAGTCTGCATCTCTGCAGTGACGTCACATCATCAGCTACTAGTCTGCATCTCCGCCGCAGTGACGTCACATCATCAGCTACTAGTCTGCATCTCCGCCGCAGTGACGTCACATCATCAGCTACTAGTCTGCATCTCCGCCGCAGTGACGTCACATCATCAGCCACTAGTCTGCATCTCCGCCGCAGTGACGTCACATCATCAGCTACTAGTCTGCATCTCCGCCGCAGTGACGTCACATCATCAGCCACTAGTCTGCATCTCCGCAGAGACGTCACATCATCAGCTACTAGTCTGCATCTCCGCCGCAGTGACGTCACATCATCAGCTACTAGTCTGCATCTCCGCCGCAGTGACGTCACATCATCAGCCACTAGTCTGCATCTCCGCCGCAGTGACGTCACATCATCAGCTACTAGTCTGCATCTCCGCCGCAGTGACGTCACATCATCAGCTGCTAGTCTGCATCTCCGCCGCCAGTGACGTCACATCATCAGCTACTAGTCTGCATCTCCGCCGCAGTGACGTCACATCATCAGCTACTAGTCTGCATCTCCGCCGCAGTGACGTCACATCATCAGCTACTAGTCTGCATCTCCGCCGCAGTGACGTCACATCATCAGCTACTAGTCTGCATCTCCGCCGCAGTGACGTCACATCATCAGCTACTAGTCTGCATCTCTGCAGTGACGTCACATCATCAGCTACTAGTCTGCATCTCCGCCGCAGTGGCGTCACATCATCAGGTACTAGTCTGCATCTCCGCCGCAGTGACGTCACATAATCAGCCACTAGTCTTCATCTCCGCCGCAGTGACGTCACATCATCAGCTACTAGTCTGCATCTCCGCCGCAGTGACGCCACATCATCAGCTTCTAGTCTGCATCTCCGCCGCAGAGACGTCACATCATCAGCTACTAGTCTGCATCTCCGCCGCAGTGACGTCACATCATCAGCCACTAGTCTGCATCTCCGCAGTGACGTCACATCATCAGCTACTAGTCTGCATCTCCGCCGCAGTGACGTCACATCATCAGCTACTAGTCTGCATCTCCGCAGTGACGTCACATCATCAGCTGCTAGTCTGCATCTCCGCCGCAGTGACGTCAAATCATCAGCTACTAGTCTGCATCTCCGCCGCAGTGACGTCACATCATCAGCTACTAGTCTGCATCTCCGCCGCAGTGACGTCACATCATCAGCTACTAGTCTGCATCTCCGCCGCAGTGACGTCACATCATCAGCCACTAGTCTGCATCTCCGCCGCAGTGACGTCACATCATCAGCCACTAGTCTGCATCTCCGCCGCAGTGACGTCACATCATCAGCTACTAGTCTGCATCTCCGCCACAGTGACGTCACATCATCAGCTACTAGTCTGCATCTCCGCCGCAGTGACGTCACATCATCAGCCACTAGTCTGCATCTCCGCCGCAGTGACGTCACATCATCAGCTACTAGTCTGCATCTCCGCCGCAGTGACGTCACATCATCAGCTACTAGTCTGCATCTCCGCCGCAGTGACGTCACATCATCAGCTGCTAGTCTGCATCTCCGCCGCAGTGACGTCACATCATCAGCTACTAGTCTGCATCTCCGCCGTGACGTCACATCATCAGCTGCTAGTCTGCATCTCCGCCGCAGTGACGTCACATCATCAGCTACTAGTCTGCATCTCCGCCGCAAGTGACGTCACATCATCAGCTACTAGTCTGCATCTCCGCCGCAGTGACGTCACATCATCAGCTACTAGTCTGCATCTCCGCCGCAGTGACGTCACATCATCAGCTACTAGTCTGCATCTCCGCCGCAGTGACGTCACATCATCAGCTACTAGTCTGCATCTCCGCCGCAGTGACGTCACATCATCAGCTACTAGTCTGCATCTCCGCCGCAGTGACGTCACATCATCAGCTACTAGTCTGCATTCCGCCGCAGTGACGTCACATCATCAGCTACTAGTCTGCATCTCCGCCGCAGTGACGTCACATCATCAGCTACTAGTCTGCATCTCCGCCGCAGTGACGTCACATCATCAGCTACTAGTCTGCATCTCCGCCGCAGTGACGTCACATCATCAGCTACTAGTCTGCATCTCCGCCGCAGTGACGTCACATCATCAGCCACTAGTCTGCATCTCCGCCGCAGTGACGTCACATCATCAGCTACTAGTCTGCATCTCCGCCGCAGTGACGTCACATCATCAGCTACTAGTCTGCATCTCCGCCGCAGTGACGTCGCACAATCAGCCGTTCATGTATGCATTTAATGACACCATTTTACTGCAAATCTTCTTTTTGAAGGGAATTATATGAAAAAGGACAATTTGTTCTCACCAAACAAGCACCGACTCCGCCTGTGACAGATGTCCCGAAAAGTCCAAATGGAAAGACCATGAGGAGAATCATGTCGAAGCCTCGGTTGGTCGCCAGCAGATACATGAAGTAAAAAGAGAGAATGGAGATAGCGAGGACGGAGTATATGAAGCAGAAGAACCAATGCCTGAAGAGGAATATTGGAACGAGTGAGAACATGCACACGCAGCCACCCATAGAGTAAGTATATTAGATGGAGTAGCAACTCAGCATGAATGCAATCCTCTATGAGTACGCAGTTCCGATTTTATCAAATGAACTCGAATTGAAACCCAGAAAAGTGTGATGAGCAAATTTTTAGTACGCACACTATGCAGCGTTTTTCCGTTTAGATTACTTGCACCATTTTATCGTGATATTCATAATAATTAACTCTCAGAGACCTGAGGGGGGTCCAGTCGACCCCTTTCACAAATTATTAGTTTCCGTTCTTAAATCGACATCAAATCATTAGGAAAGTTGATTTTAAGCAAAATAATGCTTGCGTGTAACAAGTTGATATAACTAATCCTTTCAGTGTCTTTCAGCCTTTTCAGTAAGCACATGCGAAAATATGGTGTTTTTGTAATTCAACGACATTAATTATAACCTCAGATAGTTGATTTTAATGAAATTGATTTATTCCATGCAGCATAACCCTCATATTTGTCTGTTGTTTAGAATTTTTCCATACCTATCGGAAATAGGCCTAAACTGAGCCACAATTGCCGCATTTTAAGACCCTCAAAACAGCCGTGGAGATCTCAAACTCATCAATTGCTGCTGTGAAAACTTCGTCAACGGTTTGCTTTTAGTGTTGAACTGTAAATATAATGATAGCTTTCATTTTGAACATTGATTTCTGCTGATTTGTTCATGTAGACCAACCAGTCATGCACGATCATGTGCGAAAACAAAATATTCACATTTTGTGATCTTCTAACGTAACGCACGTGTACAAGCATGATGTAAACATTGAATAAATGTATTTTCACTTATT